>CM042821.1:12700474-13095474 GCA_009982885.2 Hyles vespertilio
ACCACCCGGCCTCGTTTTCGGTAGAAATCTTGATATACGCTGTTTATTTAGATAACGATACTATAAAACCACGCTCAATGAGCTAAGTGCAAATTAAGAATTGCAATTAATAAAATTCTGAATTGAATTTACGTAATAAAATTATAGTTAAATGTTTGAAAATGTATACAAAATAGTATGGTAAATGAACATGAACAAGTCCACGGTAATGTTAGATTAAGATAAAATATCTGAATGTGGTAATCTAGAAGGCTCTTTGTGCGTAATATCTCAATTCCAATACGTAGTAAATGCTACACCATTGAGTTGGTAAAACAGGAAATAGAATTACAAATTGAACATTCATGAATACAATATTTAGTACGAATCTTAACGACGAAGGAAAATCTCATGAGGAAACGTGCCTAAGTACTGTTTTCGAAAAAAAAGTGATCTGTTTTTTTATTGCTATGAATGGCGATACGAGCATACCTTTCGCTTAATGTTAAGCGTTACGACTGTCCATTAATAGTAGAAAAACCAAACAACACCTTGAATATACAAAGCAATGCTTGGCTAATGCCAATGTAATATACTGCGCTCGCCACCCATAAGACCTAAGATGTTAAGTCTCAACATGTCCAGTAGTTACTCTGGCTACAATATCCTTCAAACCGAATCACAACAGTGCTTTTACACTGCTGTTTGTCGGGAGACATTGTCATTGCGGTGGTATCTACCTATGCCTCCCACATATGAAGACCTACCAGATGTAAAGTGTGTAGTCTACTTACTCTAAGACAGGGTGATGGTCCATGGCCAACCCTTCTTTGTTGACCACTACAGTGGCAGGTATATAGGCTGGGTTATGTAATCACGCTACAGGTTATCGAAAACGCTGAATATAAATTTTATAGCGATCAACATTCATTGACCTGAAAACGTCAGTCACACACAGGTTCTTACAGAGTCAACGAATTTTAAAACTTTCATTTAAAAATTCTTGAATCATTTTAAATATGATAAATCGCTTAAACTAAAATAATTAATAACCGATTAACTGCTCAAAAATATGACGAGAACAGCTATATTAAAATAAGTAAAAGTGTCTTTCATGTTACTTGTACTATTATTATTTCTACAAGCATGGTAGCTCCATAAATCAATTAGTAATATGATAACGAAAATCCCCAGCAACAACGGCGTTTTATTAGAAAGGTTTATATCCATAAAAGAGTCTTACTACGAACTGATGATCATAATAAAGAATAGCAGAAATATATTTTCCATTGCTACAAACCATCGGAGGAATGTCATTCGCGTCGCGCCATTTATAGCAATAAAAAAAAAAGAAAACAATATTCGAAAATCGAACGATATCAAACTAAGAAGACACAACAATAATTCATACACAACTCAATATTCCTTCATCAAGCCAAGCACATTCTGTTCAAAAATGTAAAGCCCGTTTTGTATCATTGATTGAGGCTTTCCACTGTCTGTGGTTACCGGTAGTTACACAGCGCGGCACTGTATTTAACATAGTTAGCAGGTGTGCAAAGGTCTTTGTTTGCCACGTTGACAAGCACATAATCTATGCATGCTGCAAAGTTTAGAAATTGATCAATAACCGTACGGAATGTTTTACGTCTGTGCCATGTTCAATGTGTTCGCACAAAGTTTTGTGGTTTGCTGATTGTGTATTTTATAGTTGTAGTGTTTGTGTTTAATAGTTTAAATCGTATTGATATTTTTCTTTTACTGGGTATGTGGGTGGCATATTAAAAAAAATAGAATTTACAGACAGTTTTTTAATCATCCAAAAATGTATTGTTTGGAATCATTGTAATTAACTCAACTCCCCATCTCCTAATGCAGTGCAAAGACTTCTAATACTAAGCTCGATCTTCTACTTTTATTACAGAGTTATTTCCCATTGAAAACATCCATACATAAACTGACGCCTCGTTCCCACAAGTGGAACACAGAAGTGCTACAAGGACACCCACTTTTTGACTTGTATTTTCCGTCTCACACGTGATAGGAGGCCAACCTCTCGTATAGTGGGATAGGCTATTCCTATAGTCTTTCCCCATAGAACCTATTAACAATTGTTTTCTCTGATATTAAGAAACAATCAAAGAAAAATAAAAAATCTACACCATACATACATCTACATTTTCAAATGACAACATAACACATTGTTCATAACACAGTGTTAATCTCAAGGATTTACAAATGTATACACCGCCCAACATATCTAAAGAGTTAAGTCTCTTGAGAATCCTATTTCCATTGTACACCCTGTTAATCCCGGTATAAAAATAACCGTCATAAAATCTGAACACATTTATTTATTATGCGTTAATCTGCGGTCCAAAAATTAACACCCTTCTAACCATCGCGTTGCGTCGCGTCGCATAGCTTCTATTAAAATGTTTTACTGTTGCGACAAAAAAGTATAATAAATATAGCAGATCCCACTTTATTACATTCTATTTTGCGTTTTATTACTTTAAAGAGAAATTAAATTTGTATGAATTTACTGGAATTTTTAATATTACTGCTTTGGCAACTCGGTAGTAGGGGGATGCAAATTTTCGTTCGTAATAGATGTAACTTCACATAGTATTTCCATTGTGAAAATATATGTTTATTATGACTGGAATACAGCCTAAAAGTTCAAATATGATATGTCAGATCGTTAGCTGTATAATATTTTACAGAAATATAGCCATAACCATGGAAACTGAAGTAAAATGACATCTGAGGTATAAATGGCACCAGATTTCGTCTATTTAGTGCTCTGTATCCCGTAAACAAATCAACGTCATTCTAAATCAATGTATCTCACAGAACACCTACTCAGAACTTATAACTCTAAACGCTTAATATTGAAATTCCTGATAATATATTATCCATGAAAGTATGATCCAAGCTCGAAAAGGTCCGGATATCGATACATAAAAATTCAAGGAGCATACCGTGATAAATATTCATATTCGGAGCACAAACAATGTACCGCGGTATGTGGGAGTGACATGAAACGTGTTATTAGGATTTCAACTCTGAAGACAGGTCGGCTGAAAATGAATACACAAGTACTGCGTGGGCGTGCCGGCAATTACCTGATAGACAATGACAGGCTCCATGTTGCGAATAAATACATCAACGCCAGTTAGCGCTATCCCTTTGTCTTTTGTGTTAAGACTTTCTTACAACGTTTTCGTTTTGTTTAATCCGGAAATAAATGTCATGAGTCAATAATATTCTAACATTACTTAATATTTTGCTACCTTTGTCTGCTTGCGTGTAATGTTGTATATTATGTGTATTAGTCGTGTAGATCCTTAAATGGCTTAAGCTGCTTTTTATAACCATCTATTCTATTGTATTGTGTAGCTGTGGATCCTTTGAATATTAGAAATAAAATAAAATAATATTAGGAATATGTGTCGACAATTTATAAGCTGTACTCAAATAAATAAAAGGAATTTAAAGAAATGGCTTTAATAATAAAATAAGGATAACAAATACACCTAGAATTCATACATAGTACATAGTCATAGTACATGATAGTCCAGTAAAATAAAAGTATTTTTTTCTTTCAGAAACTACGACAGACATTTCGATCTCACAACGAAACAAACACTTATGGGCTACACAAATATTGGCCTCGCTATGGGAATAGATTGGAGGCATTCAAATGCACCGAACACAAATTAATAGGCCAGTTTCATACATTTTTATTTTTGTTTATAACGGAAGGTTACGTTACGCATAATCAAAATCAGAAAGAATTTTTAAAATCCGTTAAGTAATAAGCAAGTTACAAATATATGAAAGTTGGTGGTAGGAGTGATAGAAAAGGATGCAACATGCACGGCGTGACGTCATCTTCCATAAGGTGCACGCGTGCGAAAGAGACAACGAGTGTCCCCACGGTACTATTAAATGTATTAATATCTCAGTCATTTTACATTCAATTTTGATGCTGTTTTCAAATTCGTTTGTTTTTATAAACGATGCTTTTAAGGAATGATTACCTACTGCTCAAATAAAATCTTGGACACAACCGTATTACTCACAATGTGAGATAAATCAATAAAGGTGAACGAAGGAGTTAACGTCTAGCGGGCGATGACCCATAAATACATAATCCAAATCCGTTCCGCACGGGTCATAAAAATCATGTTAAGTTGACCCCAAATAACTGAATTATCAATAGAACCCAAATGCAATAGATCAATGGTTTGCCTGAGCGCAGGTAGTTTGTATAAATGTCTGCGTTTACACCCAGAACAAACAACAGTTATGATCAAGACATAATAAATTAACAATATTTCATAATTGTATTTACGTGCCTCTATAAAATGCCTCAGCAATAACACGAATAATGACAATTCCTATAAATAATATTTGGCATGAAAAGTAGTATTGGCCTATTAAAACGTTATTTATATTGACACATATACAATTAACTAGTATCGAAAAGTGGGACTTATAACATTTCAATAGACTGCCACTTCGTAAATTAAATGTTAAATCAGTTTATAGTAGCGCAATAAATGTCGCCAGGTGGGAAAATATAAAAATAAATGACGGCGTCCTTCGATGCGCTCAAAGTACAATAAATAAAACGGTGCTTTACACTCCCGACGATAGTAAATGGAGAATCTAAGATAAAACACCTTGTAAACTCCGTTTCCAAGCAACAGACCGAACTATGACATTTCAAATTCAACGTGCCTGGGTCACGGAACGCGTAAATATTTGCGTATTGTGTCTAAAACCTCCAGAGTAAAGGTGAGAATGTAGACTGCATGAATATTTCTATCTAGGTAAGGTAGATAATATAATTTACCTAAGTCCTAAATTGTGTTTGCGCCATTTTAGGTAACCTAAATTACTAAACAATAATGTTAAGTATTAGAGTTACGGATCACCCTTTGACGCATTATTAGTCAATCCGATATTGGAATTATAAACTATACACTAAGCTACTTGGTTACTTTTGTTTATTTACTTATGCATGTCGAAATATCTTTTACTACGCATTTTACAATATTCACATACTGGGTTTCGTGATATCGCCATGGTACTATGATAAATATCATGTTCTCGTTGACCAGCCTTATTCATAGATCATTCATAAACAAATTTTAGTTATGATTTTTTTTTTCCCTTTCGAACGTCTTTTAAATTCAATTTAAGCGAAGAAAACAATATATTCGATAGCTAAAATTGATTTATAAACTATGAATAAGGCCGTAAATCTAAAACGGAGGATTAAAACTTGCGGAACAGGGAAGGAAGGAAAGCTGAGAAGCCCTGAGATAGTTTCGTAATTTATGCATAGCTCCCAAAATTGTTCAATGTGTATGAAATGACGATTTGATAGAATTGTAAGCTTGGTGAAACCTACGTTCCCTAACTGAGTTAACTACAAAATGATGTTAATTTTGATGTAAGTATTTCTTCAAGGAAAATATGTTACTTTTTGCAACATCAGTATTAAAAAGTTATGCGCAATACCTTCTAATAAATATCCTTCGCATGCATGAATAGCTTAACGCACTTTCTAATAGGCATATTTACCGGTCTCCATACTAAAGTCGGTAACAATAGCAGATTCGGAATTTCATCTGATCTCTGCAACGCAATATCGGTTACGTCGTAATTTGCCTGCTTGATCATTTATCAGGGTCGGGTATTAATTATCACTAATATTCGATACGGCACTGCGTATACAAGGTGAATTGAGATTTCTATCGAGAAAATCTATTTTCGCCGAACCGGTTTGTACGGAGGCACTTTATTATCGCGATGCCCCCGGGAATGACAAAATCACTGGTACGGAAGGGACAAATTGGTGGTCGCACGGCTTCTGGAATGCTTATGGGAGCATTCGATAGTTGCGGGTCCGAGTAATTTGGCCGGCCCACGCGTCGCCCGCAGCCCGTTGTCAGCGTGAAATATTTGGTAGCACAGGCGCGGTGGAGCGATTTGCATACAATGAAATAAACCGGCACAATCGAGGGTGGGTCCCCGAGTGGAAAGCTCGGCCGTCTTACTAACATTTCGGAAGTACCGTTCTGGAGACATCCGATGTTTTATTGCGGATATTTGGGTCGTGTAACACCGTGTTCGGAAATGGGCTGTTAGAAAAAACCGGAGCGTTATTTGTTATATGGTGAACATTTGTTCTCTTAATCACTATGATTGCTGTAAATAAAGTTGTAGTATATTCTGTTATAAACCAAAGTTATTGATTTTCCAAAAACAAAATGCTTTTATGTACGAGCACTCATTTTCTTGAAATCATATTATTTTTATTAAATATGCTTTGTTTTTTTTCTGTCATACTGTTCATCTCGACTCCAATCACGAATACTAATATGAATTCCCTGAAGGCCAAACCACATTTTAACAATATCTTTATTCAAATGAATCCTTCTTTCATAAAATATATTTTTTATTTGAACATATTTTATTTGAAGAAATCACAAGAGGCTTTTACTTCTATGTTTTTAAATAACATTTCGATTAAAATAAAATATGACAGAAAAATATTTCATGAAACTGAATTAATTATTCATGAATTTATTAATAATAATAACAACATATTATACTGCATGTTTTTTTTGCCCAAGAATTGCCATTAAGTAAATACGCTCTTATAACTGTCATATTATTATTTCAGACCACCCGAAGACTTAACTGTAAAGGAATAAGGATTAATGTCACGAATTGCCAATTCACACGCTTATTCCACTACATTGTATCTCAGCCGACTGTTTAAAGCAGTTTAAAAAACGTCCTTTTTAACGTATTGACATTTATATGTGAGACCTGTCTCATATAACGAATGTCAAATTATAAACTGAATTCGTATATTAACCTTAAATCATTGTTTTGGAAACACCTCATTATTTCTAGTGTTTATGTGTATAAGTTTATGTGTATTGCTAAATGACATACAAAATTAAAAAAAAAATACATTACAATTTTGTTCTAGGCAGATATTATTTTTATAAAGGTAAAGAAAAAACCTTTAAAATCTTTCTTTGTCTCAATAAAATCCCAGAACACTAAACACATCTAGCCTAAAATCTTAATAATACGAATTAATTTTTTAAATCCGGAATATGTTCGATAAAAGCGCGAACGAATATTCAATGCAGCGTTTTTTTTTTCACGTAACTATGTAGTTCATGGCCATCATTGGCCGTTCAGGGTCGGTTCGTGATCGAATGCCAAATGTAATTGGTGGAAACGTTTAGCATGTGCAGCAGAGGCGCAGGTTCGACGGATCCTGATACTTAAGTCCAATCATACTGTCAAGCCGTCTGTTGCGATCCCAGCGCCCGTGGGAAGCCTCAAACATCCAATCGTAAAAATCAGAGTTTAAATAAATACGAAATGTATTTAGTATGTAGATTGTAATGTTTTGGGGTATCTGCAGTGTTCATTGCGCAGATAGGTAAAATCCTATGAAATGAGAGACCGCAGATTCGATCAATATTTGTTTCAGATCAGGCTGTTCTGACAGCAGTGACCGGTAGTTTCTGAAACCCAAGATACAGAATTTCTCATGACTATTTGTATGGCTGTAAGATGCAATAATTTATTTTACTGGTCTGTCACCTTGATTTCATGAACTAATATAATTATATTTTAAATTGTATATAATATGAGAAATGTAGGTACTTCGCTCCATCTCTGCTTAATCAGTTCCTAGTACGCGAAGCAGTAATTAAATAATATTTAAAAATCTACTCCTTACCCATATTATGCAATACAAAAAGTCGCCACACCGAACAGGTGTTTAATATAATACACCACTTAATTTATTTTGCATATGTATCTATCGTTATTAATTTAATTTAAATCCGGAGATTTTACAGACAGCTTTTTAGGCATCATGTTTTATGCATCATAGGCTCCTTGTAATTTGGTGAATAAACCGACCAAGAAAAAAATATAACAAGATTGAATTAGGAAACGCCACTTAATACTGGCCATAAATAATTGTACACGAATCACGAATTAAACGACGAATAGATAAACAAGCGTGCAGACTGGTTTGGGCACTCGTTACGCATGCGTCGCTTAATCATTTATTTTCGAACAAAAATATTTCTGATCTTTATCCACTATGAGATAAAATACATAAGCTCACGCCTTTGTCCCAGAAGGCGTAAGAAAAGATGCCTTTAGTAGATCGCCGAGTTTATTTCTACCCTAATATGTGATAGGGGACGGGCTTTTCGGCATACCGGGCATAAATTGAATTCCCAAGTATCTCGGGAAAATTTTCAAACTGTAAAACTCTAAGTAAATTACCCAATCCCAGTACCCAGAACCTTTCAACACTAGTACTGTAAGGCAACTAGAAAGAGAAAAAATAGATCTTGCCAAATGAATTTTCGTGAAATTAAAGTGTGTATGATGTATGCGGGGATATAATACTATCCAGTGTATCACATGTCCCGATTTTCATACTAAAAATTCGCTTTTCCCCGAGGATAACCGATGAGTTTCATCACGTAAGCGAATCCCCGCGCAACAGGTATTTAAAATTAGGGTATTTGCATCGTGTGAAAAATATATGATGGGGATATTATTAATAAATGATTACGTTTTATTGCGAGCCCGTATAAAAAGGGGTCGCATGAGAAATGCCTAGATGGTTGCGGACTCGTATACATTGGACGTATTATTTTTCAAATACGAACTATAGAACGGTGAAGGAAAGCATCGTGACGAAATCTGCACGTCGTATTTTTTATGTAAAATTGCGATATAATTATACGATATTATATATATTTGTCTTGTACCTTCATTAATTCTTAAATAAAATAAATTAATTCTACTTAATAAGCACTATTTTATATCCTAGAGAAAAAAACAAAAAAACTATTATTAAAAAGCAAAGACGAGTTTTTAAAATCATATTGCACGCCTATTAAATAATTATTTTCTTAAATTACTCAATTTACCATTTATGTATCCATTTATAATGCAAATGAAGGTATCGCGTGACTAGGTGTAATTGTATATTTGTAGAAATAAATAATATGTGTTTTCATTGCCATCACAGCCTGTTCGCTAGACAAACTGTCTTGCTAATGTAAATCACATGATGTTTCGTAGAGATCAAAAATATAATCATCGTTTTTTTATTTGCCTTATAATCAAGTAACTAAATGCACATGATGGAGCGCAATCACAGTGCTGTATGATACGGAACGAAGCTGGAATGTTTGAACTTTCGACGTCCGAATAAGTTATAATTTTTGGACTTCTACAAATCAATACCTCTATTACATTTATCATTTACTTCAAACGTAGTCCTATGGTTACGACGAACGATAGGTGGTTCAAACATTTTTTGCATTACCTAGGCATATTTGTACGACGCGACGATTTGAAAATCGTTTCGGATTATAGAGAAACCGCCCAGAGTATTTAGAGATAAGATTTAGTTATCTTTTGCCAAACAACATGTGTTCAGAAACCATGTGTTTATTAATTTAAAATGCAACATTTGACATTTGTAAGCCTCCGTGGAGCAGTTGATAAGAGACCGACTGTAAAACGAGAGCCCGGGTTCGATGTCCGACCTGAGACTAATTTTTATTTGGCCCAAAATATTCGTCTTTAGTCTCTCTGAGTGTTTGTGAGATCAAAAATCTGTCGTAATTTCTGGTACCCACGACACAACACTTCATTGTTCTTAAAGAAGGAAAGGACTATGTTTGTTACCATATGTGACCATTGGATGTATTTATGTTACATGCTTACGCAGGTTATTATGACAGGTTATGACAATCGTGTATACTGATGGTATTGTTCATAGACAATTTTAAAACCCATTTTAGCTATTGAACGTTTTTTCTTCTTCGCTCAAACTGAATTTAAAAGTCGTTAGAAAGGGACAAAATATTCATTAACTAAAATAGGTTTAAAACTGTATATGAATAGAGCCGTAAGTATCAACACCTACTGGATCTCCTAACAATCAAAATATAGCTACATCGTTTCAATAATAAAATCACGCATGGGTGCTTACCAAATTACACCTTCTTAACCTTCCTCCCTGCTCATACCCAAAATTTCACAAGTTTGAAACTACCGCACCATTAAACTATGGAATAATCGGCTACTAACTCCATACTCACTTTTTTACCTTTAGGGTTGTTTTCTAATAAATAAACTAATATTTACCACAGATATAAAAATAGGTTAAGCTGGGAATTCAGTATCAAACTCAATTTAGGGTTTATAGGATTTTCCTGTTATAAAATTAACAATTGGCTTTATTATGTGTAATTAAGAAATAAGTCAAAATATTTTAAGTTGGATTTTTTTTAATATAAAATATATAATTAACCATATTTTTTTAGTTTTAAATAAATAAAAGCTGGGAAATATTCATTTTTTATAGATTTAAAAGTCTTAAATCCGTAGTAATGTGCAGATTGCATCCAATGCTTCCCGAAGTAGGTTATCAGCCCATCTGGCGTGGGAAAGCCCCATGCTTGTTACAGGAATGCGCGCTTCGAATTAAGTATAATTTAATTATGGTCCACGCAATGTGCACTTTCATAGTTTCATTATTAATTACATAAGTATTTGTTTCATCAAATGGTCATCTAGGTAGAGCTACCACTTGTCAATTATGTATATCCCAAAATGGAGTAGAAAGTGAATCTATTGTTATGCCAGAGCAGACAAATATTCCAGTTGCATATGCAGTCAATTTACATATGCGTTTTTCCGAACCAAAAGACTAGCTTAAATTGTAATGCCCGATGAGAAAGTTAAACAGAGGTCCTCACAGTTCACAGCGCTCTATGTGCCTCTGAATCAATAAAGCGTTAATGAGGCAATACTATATTTATTTTGCAAGTAATTTTAAACAAACTGGAAATATTAATCCAATTTTAGAATTATGCTTATGTAAAAACGCTTGATAACCTTAAAATAATTTGATTTATCACGTATATAATATGACCACTAAATAGTCACCGCTATTACTGGTTATATATATAGATATCTTGTATCTAAATTTACCACAACTAGCCAATTTATCAAAATATTAATTTAGTAATTAGCACACCTGTATGGTACGACTTTTCGCGGCATGTGACCTTTAGATTAGTGTTTAGCTTAACATTTTAAGTAAATATCTGTTACCATGCCTTCAGTTTTATGTATTTCATCTGTTTATTGTTTCTTATCTATAAATTTTGTTGCACTATGAAGTATATAAATAAATAAAAACAAAATATTTAACTTAATATAGAGCTATAAGTTTTGTGAATTCTATCCATGTTTTTATTTATTTATACTAAACTGAACTGTAGCATGGATTTACAATTAGACTAAAAACATTTCAAAAATATTTACTACATAAGTACAGCCACACCGTGACCAATTTCAATATTTGCTGTATCGCCACGGCATGCGAGGTAGTGCATAATTTACATATATTTAAATACATACAATCTTCAAAGTAAAATGTAATTAGGCTATGCAAATCACAAGTCCGTACTTCGTACCCGCGTTATTGTATGGGTAAGAAAATTCAGGCAAATAGAAAATTCCTCGTTTTTACGTTTGCACATAAATTGTACATAATAATAGGGTAGTTAGTATCGCTAATTGAGGAAATATTCAAAGACCCCCAAGGCCATTACATCGGCAAATTATAGCAAAAACTAGGAGGTCAAGGCACTTCGCATGACTAAGATTATGAAGCCAAAAAAAGAACAAAGAGCAATATTTTCCTACCAGAGTGGCACATCAATCAAAGGATAAAAATCTGCATTAATTATGTCTCTTACCAACATTAAACTTTAGTATAGCTTGCATTACAATTCCAAAGAAACGTTGCTCATTTTACTCTTTAGCGAATTGTCTTCAGTTTCTTAACAGTAATCGATCACTTTCAAGACCTACAAAGACTCACGACTGTTAAGAATCCTTGAATGGAACACAAAAACTCGCATTATTAATTTAATTGTATTCGAAACGAAATGTCACCTTGAAGACAAGATTATTACACTCAAATAACCATTAAATGATGATCTCTTGTTGTTCAGTCGTGACTGCTAATGGTAAAAATACGGCCAGATCAAAATATATTGGTGGCGCTACCCCGAAGTTCACTCTCTCACAAACCTATTGTAGGAACCGGTTACAAAGAATCCGCCTTGCGTCATTTAGCCACGTGTAAACATTTTAATTGATGATATGCGGAAGACAAAAAGCCTGATAACTATCGGCATTTTGATACAGGTTTTATTTTGTATCTACTCATAGATCGAATACAAGTATTTCAGGCGGAACTGAATGAAAATTTAATCTGACATGTGTGATCGACATAATGATACGTACTTGAGAACTTTTTCAAGTTTAACTACATGTTAGTTTAAATATTTTTATCTCACTTTAAAATACCTTCTCATAACTATATTATAGAAATGCAATCAAAACTCTATATAATAACAATTTAGGCTTAATTAACGTTAATAACAGTTTACAAATCAAAATAAAACTAATTTTTACGTGTTTTATCGCGGATTTGATTTAATTTTTACATTTTTACCGTCTCGACGCAACATTTCAATTATTTTACAGCTTTCGTGGTCACGGAGCGGACGGGTTTTACTTCAAAAGTGTAACATTCGCCTAAATGTATAAAAACTACGTGTTATATTAACTCACGGTTGTAATTACCAACATGCGTTTGAATTTGACGTCACATTAATCATATATAGCAGACACATTAGACAAACTTAAAGATTATTTTTAGTCGGTATTAAAATAATTATTTGCAGGATGACATTAAAATTATGTAATTTCGGTGAGTAACACACTGAAATTGACTCGAAAAAGTTCCACGTAAGTATATAAAAACCATTATACAGGGTATATCAAGACTGCGGGCCGAAAACGAAGCCGAGTGGTAGTTTTAGTGACTACAAAAACAATGTAAAAAAATTTCGCTCAATTTTTTTTTGGGAAGTTTTGAATATCGTCGTGTCTGAGTGGTAAATCCATAGTTTTTTTCTTAAATTATATTTGAAACACTTGCTTACCATAATGTCTTTAAAAATAAATGGATGTACTTTTTTTAAAAGCTTCTTATTAACCACCCAAATTCGACTATAGGAAAAAAATACATAAAATGCGTTGCTTTTTATTGCATAATTTTTAGTTACGTTGTGTTTGAAATCACTAAAATTACTACCTGGCTTCGTTTTCGGTCGCAGTCTGGATATCATGTATAAACAAAATAATTATGAAAAGATTTTTGCTAGAATATTATGTTAATCGTTATGTACTAGAGGTTCGTCAATTTTATAGCATAAGCGACCACTTATCGTAAATGAAGTCGTGAGATTCCGCCCCAGGACAGGAAACATAAAAATTTAACCACATAAAGATCAGTGCATAAAGATTACAATACCGTATTTTATGGCATCGACAAGCGTGTATATATTCACAATGCCTTATTTATTGCCATAAATTGATCATCGCTATTTGCAGTCAATCATTTTAACTATAAATACACGAAACTAATTATTACTGGAAATGATATTAAAAGATCAATATACTAAATCATAATGACATGTGTTACACACCTTCTCGATAAGAGGCGTGAATCTAAAAAGATATATCGATTGATAACATGATCGATCCATGTCAAACGATGTATCGTACATTCGACATGACCCACGATTGATTAACTTCTTTACGGAACGCCTCTCAGTTTATCAGCACTTTTATTATCAAATTTGATTATTAATTAGGAATACACTTATTTTATCACGAAAGTCAATTATATGTAGGGCCTCGTGTAGTAGGTTAATATCTGTATCAGCCCATATACATACAACTGCAGGGCACACGCCTCCTATACTATCAAGAGTACAATTGAGAGTGGTTAGGCCACATAGTCCACCACCCTAGAGGTAAATATGTTAAATATGTTACTTACAATTTTTTTTATTGATAAATATGTCTATCTCACTTCTATTCATTCCTTTACCTTTTGTCCAGATCACCATTTTTGCTTAATCTCCTCCATTTCACAGGATTCATAGCATCTTCAATTGTAAGATTGACTGTCATATGACATAATCCTATATATCAATGCACTGAATTACTGGCCTACTAGTTCATCTTGGCTCAGCTGACTCCTCCATGTACTACGTGAATCTTTGTGACATTATCAAATAATCATAGACTATATTCCTTAAGCTTATCGCCTTCATTAAAAATGAAAATCACCCGTACCTACTCAAAGAAATTCACATAGCAATATCAAATAATATGACTCATCTAGTGTCCCTATATTCGCGTACCGACCGCATTCGTTTGGCTCCGAGCATGGTGATTGTAAATCTGTCAACATCCAAATTACAACCACGAGGGGACCTTATGAGGTACCATTATAGGAATCGTGTGTGCGTGCAACACCCATTCGTGATGGACGTTATCGAATGCTATTCTAAATAAGATTTTCTCATGCCTCATGATTCGTACGAATGTGTTTTAGAACGTGAAACAGAATGGATTTCTAGACATTTGCGTTCGAATTTGGTGCTATATAGAGTATGGAGAATGGATTTATAATTACACACCAGATTGTGGACAATATCACGGCATATCGATTAGATAGCCATATAATTACAGTGTATATTACTAACTTTGAGTCATGTTATGTATTAAAGTTAGTCAACCAAATATTGCTTATTACATAATGTTTCATTTCTAATTCAAAAAGTATTAGCCTGCATTTTTTTTTTATTCATTTCGAAATACGTTTACTAAAAGTCTATTATTAAGATTTCTCTAATAAAGTTATTAGGCACAAGTTTTTAAACTAATAATCAGGAAATCATAATAAAAAAGAAAGTGAATTTAGAATTTTAAAAAACCTACTCTGATAATTAAGTCAGCTCTATAATTAAATGCATGATATTCCTATTAGATAGATATGTAGCGTGCATAACCGGTTTCCGAATAATCGTCATCGCGTAAATAATAAGACATCAAACCGCCCCAGGCGTCCACGCACTAGTAAGTGACATAATTCCTTGTGCTACACGACTGATGACGTAACAATTGTTATAATCTATAACACATTATTTCACACGTCGAGAAAGCGTCTTGTGTAATAGAAATAAGATTAAAATAATTAAAAAGAACATACGTAACAATGAGTTCACACAATATCAGTCACGCGTAATCGCTAATTGGACTGTCGATTTGATGGTAGATAACGGTAACTGTAACAACCACGATGCCACTGATCACGTTAGTTAAACTATTTTAAGTGGCCCATTGATATTTAAAGCGTTTTCAATGAGAAGCTATTAAGACTGAATAGTTTTCTATTTCTATTGGTATCTCGACTATTTGATTCGGATGATTTAATGTTTTTTTTCGACAGCCTGTGTGGCGCAAAGTAAGACGTCGGCTGTGAAACGAAAAGCCGCGGGTTTGATCCCCGCACATGTATTGGCTACACATATTTGTAAATCAAATGTATTGAAATGAAATGTATTTGAAATGTATTTATTGGTCACGTAGGAAATTTAAAAGCTCTTATGACAAGTCAATACACATAGAACTTAATCTCTATATACTTATTTTAATTTCTTGCTTTAATTTATTTATTTATTTAATTTATTTATTTATGTAATTTATTTATTTTAAATTAATTTTATTTATATTTAGAATTACTTTTATTTATTTGTTTAGTTTTTATTCTTATTTTATTTAAAGTATTAGTTATGACTTTATGGTACGTTTTTCAAAGAAATACAATATTAACGTTAGTCAAATTAAATTAAATTAAATTAATTAGTGGACCATGAATATTATTACAACGGTGCGTAGCGGTTTATTGTTACCACCGGATCCAGCGCGGCCCTTCCTGAGTAGACCCGGCGAAACAAACTCAGTGGGCTTACACTACCACTGGAACCACGCGACGCGACCCTGTCCTGAGTATTTCCAGCGAATAAGACTCAGTGGGCTTATTTTGGGTCCAACTTAAGACAACGACCATAAGTATTTCCGAAACGTCCCGTATGTTTAGGCTTACTACCGGATCCAACGCGGCCCTGACTGAGAAGACCCGGCGAATAAACTCAGCGGGCTTTACTTTACCACTGGATACTACGCGGCGCGACCCATTTCTGAGTAGATCCAGCGAGTCAAACGCAGTGGGCTTGGTTTTGGTCAATTTACTAAAATAAATATTTGTGACTTGTCTTAAACAAAGATTTGCCATATTTATTATTATTTTTATTTGTTTTCTCGATCGGTCGTCATATGATTTTAATTGGCGTTAATTAATCATTATTTATTTAGTTATAATTTAATTGTATATTGGTTAATTTTTAAGTTTACAATTTTTAATATTTTTAATTATTTAAATTAGGGGATTGTGTAGCCAACACACACGGTCTGGGTGGTTGTGAGACCGAAAAGTCTCTCATACTTTCTGATACCCATGACACAAGGCTTAATTGGTCTTAGTGTGGACTTAGACTTACAGGGTATATCAAGACTGCTACCGAAAACGAAGCTGGGTAGTAGTTTTAGTGACTTCAGACACAATGCAACTAATTATTGTGCAAAAAATTGCGACGATTTTTTTTTATTATTTCTTTTCTATCGTCGTATTAGGGTGATAAATATATAGTATTTTCTTAAATAATAGTGTACACCTTTTTATTTTTAAACACGCTATAGTACGCAATTCTCTAAATTATTATTTTAGCAAAAACTATGGATTTACCACCCGAACATGGCAATATTTAAAAAATAATAATAAAAAAAAATATCGCGTTTCTTTGCGAAATTTTTAGTAACATTGCGTTTACAACTTACGGCCGTTCTCAATATCCTATCTATTTTTAACACGGAGTTAAAACAGCTACCATGGCTATGTCGGTACAATACTACGCTTCATAAAATAAAAATAGACTCATATATTTATACAATTTAGATATCTATAAATATACGCAAAATGTTTCTACCTCTTTATCTTTGTTAACTGAAGCATAAAATGCAAATAAATATCCAACAAAATCTCTTGGTAAAGATAGATAGATTATTGAGAACGGCCGTTAAACTACCAACCTGCTTCGTTTTCGGTATCAGTCTTGATATACCCGGTATATATGTGAGTGTTGGATGTACTTATACACTAATTTGCAAAAAAAACGGGCGGTTTTGATTTTAATTCTTCTTTAAAAAAATACGTTACCAAAATGATTTCAATCATTTGTACATGTTACTGGCTGGTTTTAAAAATGCCGTGGTGTTTAAAACAGTACGACCTAAATTCAAATTTTCGTTTGATGCTCGTTTTTACAGAAAAACACTTTTTATCCTACATTTTTGGTGCGAAGTTCCAAAAGATAATATCGGTTTTCATAACTTTTAGTCAATTTTTATGAATTTATTTCATATTCTTAATTGTCAAAGCTTCATTTATTGCTGTTTAGCTGTCTCAATAATGTTAGAGAAAGTGGTAAAAGCTACCAAAATTATTGCGCTGCTCGAAGAGGGTTGCAGCCAATGCTTCGTGGCTCAGAGGCTAAGTGTGAGTCGCTCGACGCTTCAAAGGTATCAAGGCAGCGGTATCAAGACACCGGTTCCGTGGAGAGAAGGCCTGGTTCTGGAAGAAAACCATGTACCCAACCACGGGATGATCGTTTTCTTGTGAGTCGCGCATTGAGAAATCGCAAGTCTTCGTATGTGGACCTTAAGAACAACCTCGAAGAAGTAAGAAATGTGCATATTAGTCTATGGACGGTCAGGAGGAGGCTTCTCGCGGCCAATATACGCAGTCATCGCCCGGCCCGCGGCCCTAAGTTACTCCGTGAGCACAGAGTTGCCAGGCTTAGGTTTGCTCGAAATTGTGAGTCATGGACTCAAGAAGACTGGAATAGGGTATTGTTCTCCGATGAAGCCAGGATATCTCTGTTCGGTGAAGATCGACGTCGGCGAGTGCTACGAAGACGAGGAGAACGCTTTGCAGAGGCTTGTTTTGAAGAAATCACACCTTATGGTGGGGGCTCTGTTATGTTTTGGGGAGGAATAAATTCAATGGATCGTACAGAGTTAGTCTTCATTGAAAACGGCTCACTGACTGGACATCGATACATAACGGAAGTTCTAATTCCTCATGCACAACCCGCATTGGCCGCTTTAGGCGAAGACTCAATTTTTATGGACGACAACGCTCGCGCCCACCGGTCTGGCGATGTGAAAGCGTATGTGCAAGAGGTCGGCATTCGTCGTTTGGATTGGCCAGCTCGAAGTGCCGACCTCAATCCTAATAGAGCATGTCTGGGACGTTCTGAAACGACGCGTGAGATCAGTACAACCGGCTCTGCAGACCATCAGAGAGCTGAAGAATGTGATTACCGCGGAGTGGGAACGTATTCCGCAAGCAAGTATCCGGGATATCCTCGCTAGCATACCCAGACGAATTCAAGCTATGATTTCAGCTAGAAGGGGTCACACTTGATACTAAACATTTATATCTTATTTGCAATCTAGACCTTCTACTGTCGTACTGAATAGCCAAGAGTCAGATACTCTTATTGCGACATCTGGAGTGCCACAAGGCTCAATATTGGGGCCTCTCTTTTTCAACATCTTTATTAATGACATTTCTAATGTATTCACAAACTCCACACCCTATTTGTTTGCCGATGATCTCAAATTACTTCGCATTATTCGAAATCAACACGACACAAAACTCTGACTTGGATCTTCTTGGTGAATGGTGCGAACGTAATAAAATGTTCTTAAACTACAATAAATGTTTCCACATAAAATTTACCCGCAAAAGATTAAAAACTGAATCCACCTACAATATACGGGGGAACAAATTGACTGAGGTAGACGTGATTAGGGACTTGGGTATTCTTCTGGATAATAAGTTGACTTTTACTTTACATTATGATAAAATGGTAACCGCAGCTTACAAATCCCTCGGTTTTGTTCTACGCAATTCCAAATTGTTTAAAAAGCCGAGCACCTCAATACTTCTATACAATAGTTACGTTAGAAGTCGACTTGAATACTGTAGTGCTGTCTGGAATCCGCTGTACAAAGTTCATGAAATTAGAATAGAACGCGTACAGAAGAAATTTATAAGTCATCTAGCCTACCGATACGGAAAAACAACATCGACCAGCTCATACAACGATAAACTTGATTACTTTAATCTGTTATCGCTTAAACATCGACGCATTCTATCCGATTTAATTTTTCTGCACAAATTGCTTAATAATTACATCGATTGTTCAGCGCTGCTCAGCAAAGTCTGTATTAACGTACCTAGTAGAATGCCTCGGTACCCCTGTTCATTGCTTAAAGCCCCTCCATATCGAACAAACCTCGGCACACAATCACACATTGTCAGATTAACACAGGAATATAATTCGATTGTAAATTATTCCAAAGAAATGGACATTTTTAACACTACACCAGCCAAGTTCAAAAGACTATTAATAGATGCAATACAAACCCAAGAAACGTAAATTCGGACGCACGTTAACGTATTTAAGCAGTTAAATTTGCATGTTTTCTGTTTCTTTCATTTGATCTCATTTTCTTAATTAATTTAATTTAATTGTTTAATTTATAAGACCATATTTATTATAATAATTTTATGTTTTTTAATTTTATTATTTCTGCATTAATATAAATTTTGATTTTGATTTCAATTTAGTTTGTTAATTTGTTTAATTTTGATATTTTAATTTAGTTTGTTAATTTGTTTAATTTTGATTTTAATTTAGTTTGTTAATTTGTTTAATTTTGATTTTGATTTTAATTTTGATTTTAATTTAGGTTGTTAATTTGTTTAATTTTGATTTTAATTTTAATTTAGGTTGTTAATTTGTTTAATTTTGATTTTAATTTTAATTTAGTTTGTTAATTTGTTTAATTTTGATTTTGATTTTAATTTAGGTTGTTAATTTGTTAAATTTTGATTTTGATTTTAATTTAGGTTGTTAATTTGTTTAATTTTGATTTTAATTTAGTTTGTTAATTTGTTTAATTTTGATTTTAATTTTGTTTGTTAATTTGTTTAATTTTGATTTTAATTTCAATTTAGTTTGTTAATTTGTTTAATTTTGATTTTAATTTCAATTTAGTTTGTTAATTTGTTTAATTTTGATTTCGATTTTGATTTTAATTTAGTTTGTTAATTTGTTTAATTTTGATTTCGATTTTGATTTTAATTTAGTTTGTTAATTTGTTTTAATTTGTAATTTAATTTCACTTTGTGGTGAGCATACTTTGAGCTTGTTGTGATTTCCTATAATTGAGGAAACACGCTGATTGTATTATATGTGATATTATTATATTAATGCTATGTGTATCCCTTGTGGGAAATCCTTTAATAAATAAAATAAAAAAAACAAACAAAAATCTTTGTTAACTTTTACTTCACGAGCATTAAAACCCATAAATTTTATCAAAATTTTATGACAATACTGACGAAAACGATTATTTGCTTATTAATTTACAAAATTGTGAAAGTAAAACTACCTATAATTATCAAACAAACCAATAGTAACATTTGAAATGGTTCATTGCTTAGGTGCCCGTTTTTTTTTTTTTTGCAAATGAGTTTATATTTTTTTTAATATTTTTGCCATTACAATGTTGTACTATTCACATGCGAGATCTATTAGATGAATATCAGTACAACATGATATGCAAAGGCTTTCATGCCTGTGAACCGTTTGCAGAACAATAGACTGGGACATTATTCGCTCTTTCTCTACATTTTACTGTTACCATTTCCAGCAGACAATTTAGTATTATTAGCAAGCCCTGCTTTAGGTCAGGAAATAACAAATCAAACACGGTATGGCTAGTTGTTACCTAGGAGAACAGTAATAAGTTATTCTTCGTTTATTTCATTGGGGAAAATTACAATTTATAGGCACCTTCGTATAGATTCGACCTTGTTTAAAGTCCAATTTAATAAAATTTACTTCAATAAAAATTATACTGATGTTACATAACATATAAAACAAACAAAAACGTGTTTTTAAGTTATGTGTAAAATCAAATTGTTCGCTTATCTTCGATAAACTTGAACGAGTTCGACATTCCAAAATACAATTACGAAACGAACGAAGGTTTTTATATATTAATTACGCAGTCACATTTCAATATCCATCTTTGGTTTTTTGCATGCCATAACGTGATTTGTTCACGGGCAAAAACTTATTTGAATAATGTAAAATATGATACGGACAGGTAGACTTGCAGGCCAGTGGAGCGGTGTCACTTATCAGCTAAACCCACCTCTGCTCATGTTACTTGTGGTTTGCAACACAATGACAGTTAAAAAATAGCTGTACTAATAAAACTGCGACGATTTAACTACTGATGGTAGGTATCTCACATGTGAGAGGCCGCGTCGATAGGTACCACCAAATAGCCTATTTATCCCGACAAACAGCATTGTAAATTCACTGTGTTTCGTTTATAAGGACATTGTAGCCAGAGTATTTACTAGACATACTGAGACTTAACATCGTATGTCTCGGGATGGCGAGCGCAGTGGACTGCCAAGCATTGCTTTGTAATTTATAGTGTTGGTTGGTTTTGCTACAGTCCAAGAGCGGTCTTATCGCTTACAATCAAGTAAATGGTATGCTCGTCTCACCCTTCATAGAACTACAGCTAAATCTTATAAACTTGGCAAACACGCGAATGGTAGTAACCCAGAAACCCCGTGGTGTGTAGTCTACACACAATAAATATTCAAGTTTACAGTATCGTTTATACTAAAAGTTACAATACCCGTGACATTAGTTTGTATGCACCTTGCAGAATGTAATAATAATAATAAAATGCTTTATTTCTATATATATTTTAAATTAATTTTGTGTTTGTGTGTGTGTGTGTGTGTGTGTGTTTTTTATTTTTTATGTGTATACATTAAATTAAAATAGATTCTGTTTCCTCATAATCTAGTTGCAGTAACCAACTTTTAAGAGTGTTTGTAAGTTCTCGTTTACTTAATTGCATTATTTTACACATTTTATTAATTTTATTATATACAATTGTACTCATTACATAGTATTGTGTTTTTGCAAAAGAAGTTCTATGTTATGTACCAGCATACGTTTGTCTGTTTGTACGTCTGCCAGTGTTGACTGGTGGAATAGTTTGATGTTTTCTTTTTATGGATTCAAGAATATACAATTGCCGAACACTTAATACTTCACAGACCAAGTAATGTTGTCTTGTAGGATATCTAAAAGGTTTCTTGGTCATAACTTTAAGAATAGCCCTTTGGGCTCTTTCCAGCGCTAGTAACCTAGTTTTTGCTGCTCCTCCCCATACTGGAATACAATATCGAATGACAGATTGACATATCGCAACATAAATTTTCCTTAGGAGCTCTAATGAAGCGCATTCCCTTAGGCTTTTAAATATATATACCATACTCCTTAACCTAGCCATTATTTTGTTAAGCTGAATGTCCCATCGCAGCGATTCATCAATTTCTACTCCCAGATATCTTACAGAAGTCGCAAGTTTTAATCTTTTGCATTGGCAAAAACTTTCTGGTTCTAAGCAAGTATGTGCTACTATGCAGAATTTTTCCGGTGGTTTCAAATTCTTTCTAATTGCGAAGGATACAATATTGGTTTTCTTTAGGTTTAGTGTAAGGAGGTTACGATTAAGCCAAGTTATCACCTGCCTGAGACAGTTTTCGGATTGTACTTTTACAATATCCCAGCTTGGTCCGTGTATTACAATGGCGGTATCATCAGCATATGTAAATATTGTTGCATTTGGAATAGTAATTTTACATATCTCATTTATGTAAATTTTAAATAATGTTGGACCCAAAACACTTCCCTGTGGCACACCATACGTAGTTACTTGCTCATCACTTAAATAAGTGCCTATTTGCACTTGTTGTGTTCTCTTAGTCAAGTAATCTTTGAACATGAGCAATGGTACTCCCCTGACACCTATATTCTCAAGTTTGGATAATAAGAGAGGAATAGAAACCGTGTCAAATGCCTTAGCCATATCTAGAAAAATCCCTAGACATTTATTTTTATTATCTAGTTGCTTTGCAACAAACTGTGTTAAATCTAGGACGGCATCCTCCACAGATATACCACTTCTGAACCCATACTGATTACTGGCAATTATATTATATTATTTGTATTTGTTTAAGAAATTGATGAGTCTGTTGTTCAAGATTTTTTCTAAAATTTTTGATAAGGACGATAAGACTGATATTGGTCTGTAGTTGTTAACGCAACTTCTTTCCCCTCCCTTATGTATCGGATGCACTATCCCTTTTTTTAACGCCTGTGGAAACACTCCTGTTTGTATTGAACGATTGCAGATGTAAGTAATGACTGGGATTAGCACCTTACGACACAGCTTAAGTATAGTAGTCGAAATTCTGTCCCATCCCATTGCACAGTTATTACGAAGTTGGAGTATTATTGATTCCACTTCCGCGTCGTCAGTCTCCAATAGGCTAAATGAGTTTACATACCGGTTTGATTCTTGTGTTAAGTCTGGTACTTTTTGAGTAGAGTTCAGGAGTATGTTATTTGCTAAATTGCTACCAATATTCGTAAAAAATGAACAGACCCTGTTGATGGCCACTTTCCAACTGTCGCAAGTATTTAAGAGTTCCGTTGGTAGTACACATATCTTTCTGGTGTTAGAAAGATATGTGTACTACCAATATTCTTGATGACATTCCATAATTCCTTAGAGTTGCGTCCGGCTTTTAAAATTTCTTTCTTCTCGTAATCTGTTTTTAGTTTGCGCAACAATGAGTTACAGAAGTTGCGGTAACGTTTGTAGGTCTGGTGAAGAATAATGTAATGTCAGGAGACTTAGTTGATTTTCTATGTAGATTGTTCCAATTGGCATATATGGCAATAAATGGATAGTAATTATATTAATAGCCCAATGAACAACGGATATGTTAATATTGCGGATTAATTAATAATAATAATAATAATAATAATTAATAATAATAGTATGCCTGAGGCTCTAGGTATCATGGGTGCAGATGTAAAACGATCGTTGAAAGAGCGTTTTTTTAGCCACCTGACAAAAGTACTTAACAGTTTTTTGTCCGGTGGAAACAAGATTCGCGCTTTTAACGGTTGGGTTATGCCTGTACTCATATACTCTTTTGGCATACTCAAATGGACTCAGACCGAATTGGACGCCCTGGATCGTAAAGTCCGAACTCTCCTGACTGCACATCGTATGCATCATCCACGATCATCAGTGATGAGATTGTACATCCCGCGGAGATGTGGGGGCCGAGGTATTCTTAATGCTAAGGACTTGCATAATCGCGAGGTGTGCAATCTCAGGCATTATTTCCTTCACAGTGATGTGGATATGCATAGGGTTGTAGTTATGGTAGATAAAGGATTTACCCCGCTCTCTTTGGCGATTGAGAACTGGCGGAAACCTCTGGTGGTAGGCATTAAGGATCGCGAGGACATATGGAAGAGCAAAGAGCTGCACGGTCGGTTCTATCGAGCCCTTCATGGGCCTGATGTGGACCGACTAGCGCCTGTGTCTTGGCTGCGCTTCGGTAACCTCTTTGGGGAAACCGAGGGTTTTGTCTTTGCAATTATGGACGAAGTTATTAAGACGAACAACTATAGGAAATACATCCTGAAGGACGGTACGGTCGACATCTGTCGGGCATGCCACCGTCCTGGTGAGTCTATCAGGCATGTTATTTCCGGTTGTTCGTATCTTGCTAACGGCGAGTATTTGCATAGACATAACCTAGTAGCCAAGATCATACACCAGCAAATTGACCTTCGATATGGACTTGTGACTCCTGAAGTGCCATATTACCAGTATGTGCCCCAACCAGTTCTCGAAAATGGTCATGCAACGCTGTATTGGGATCGATCTATTATAACAGACAGGACTATTCTAGCCAATAAGCCTGACATTGTGATAATAGATCGATTGGCGCGCCGGGCTATACTTGTTGACGTCACCATCCCGCATGACGATAACCTTGTCAAAGCTGAAAAAGACAAAATGTCTAAATATTTAGATTTGGCACACGAGGTTACCGACATGTGGGATGTCGACTCAACAATTATTGTCCCGATTGTCGTTTCTGCCCATGGGTTGATACCAAAGAGCCTCGACCAACATCTACAGAGGCTCTCAATCGGCTGTTGGGTCAGAAGTCAGATTCAGAAGGCAGTATTGCTTGACACGGCACGTATTGTGAGGCGGTTCCTCACTTTGGGCTCCTAACCACCGGTGGCTTGGGTTTCGAGCCTCGCCATCGTTGGATAACTTTTTATATTTTTATATGTATTTTGTTTTTTACTATATATATAAAATGTAAAAAAAAATATTTAAAATAAAGAGAAATAATAATAACACCCAACAGTCACATACATAGTCCTGACCCCACATTAAGATCGAATCTTGTGTGGTGGGTATCAGGAACTACGAGAGACTTTTCGGTCTCACAAACACCCAGACCCGAGAGAAATATTTGTGGGCCGCACTAACATTTCTCTCGGTGCGGGGATCGAACCCGCGGCCTCTCGTTTCACAGGCGGTGTCTTACCGCCTGCGCCACGGAGGCTGTCAAATTAAATTAATTCGAGTAGATTATCTGTATCAGCCCATATACGTCCCACTGCAGGGCACGGGCCTCCTCTACAATCGACAGTACGATTGAGAGTGGTTAGGCCATATAGTCCACCACGCTGGCCTAGTGCGGGTTGGCGGACTTACATACCATAGAAATTTTTATAAATCGCTATGGTATGCAGGTTTCCTCACGATGTTTTCCTTCAACGTTTTAGTGCGTGGTGATTGACTATCAATACACACATGACTTCAAAAAGTCAGAGGTGTGCCCTGGGATTCGAATCCGCGACCTCCGTGAACAAGTTGGTAGTCGCGTTTAGTCCGTTTACCAACAGGCCACCACGCACTTTTCGATTAATTAGACCATAATTCGGAGAGTAGGGCTGGCATTACATTTGTTTCGTTAATGATCATGGATATTAATTAAAGCATCAACGAACATCAGTTCCTTCCATTCAAATATGGAATAATAATAATTTTACATATACACATAAACTCCCACCTTTTGCCAGAAAGGGGTAGGCAGAGGTGCTGGTAGCAACCAATACACCCATGTCTCGCCTCCTGTGTTCCGTCACACGATGGAATAGGTAACGCCTACCGCCATATCGGGCACAATTTCCTGACTCCGGGCGGATTATTAATAAAACAATTCAATATCAGCTTGCCCGACCCGGGTTCAAACCGTAGACCTCAGCTTAATAAAATCATACCGTAGTACAACTACGCCACCGAGGGAGTAAACATTTTTGCACACAACATTATATAATAAACATAGGATCATGTACACTTTAGAAGACTGGCTACAATACTCTGTCCCATCATAATATAAACTAATGATTTCTTATCATAATTAACCATAGTAGCATTAAAGCTAACAGGCACACACATATGATCGGTACAATGTCCTATGCAAAATAACATGTAATTTGTGCGCTTACATGTTCCGCAATGGTAAAGTTTTCCCATCCGACATGGGAAGTAATGCTTGGACTATTTAATTGTCACGTATTTAGTCCTCTACACCAACTATATAATACTTATATGTTCAATGGAGATTCTCATGAAATCAGCATGTTGCAAATACATTAAGACTTAAATAACACCCAACAGTCACATACACAGTCCTCATGCCAAACTAAGATCGAGTCTTGTGATTGTGTCATCTTGTGTCTACGACAGACCTTTCGGTCTCACAAACACCTAGACCCGAAAGAAATATTTGTGGGCTGTACAATCATTTTTCTCGGTGCGGGGATGGAACTTGCGGCTTTTTATCTTATAAGTGGCATCAAACCGACTGTGCCACGGAGGCAGCTTTCGTGTTTATTGAGTTTAACAATTGACGTCTTTAAATTAAATCAATTATGAAAATCAATTGAATTACAATAACCGTCATCTAATAAGCTAAGAATACAAAATATTACCGTTGACGACGTTAATGTAATATCATTTAAACGTTTCAAATCATTACCTTAAATTTGGTTATCATGACATTTTATGTCCATGACATTTAAAATATCATTTTAGTGAAATTTGTCGTAAATTTAAAACATCACTGAATTATTTAAACAATAAAACATTTTTAATATGTATACATACGTAATGGTAAAAAAACCACAATATAAATATGTATTTTTTGGCCATTATAATCACAATCGACCTTATTTTTAGTGTGCAGTTGCTAGTCAAAAGACAATTCCAATAAACTATATGTAAAAATTTATAAACCTACGGCTCTTTGTTTATTTAATGGTTGAGTCAACCTACATAAAATGAAAATAATAAAAGTAAACAATGGATCGAGATTGTCTAGTTACCACCCACTCAACAGGCGGGATAATAAAATTGGATTATTGTATTATACATTTGTCATACATTGAATATATCGTAACCTTCACTGCCCACTTTCCAATAAAAGCTTCTCTTCTGGCAATCTCATTGACGGAGTCTCACTGACCAAGTTGCGACAGCAAAGCCTTAACATGCTTGAAAAATAAGGAAGTCCTTTTATAAGGAGTTATTTGTACATTATTTAATTTCTCCAGTTTAGAATACTTACACAGTTGTCATGGTTCCCAAACCGACCGATAAAATCCGTAAAAAGTAGTAGTATTTCAGTGTATAATGTTCACGTAAATACAACTAACCCTAACGTGGCCATCTTTTCTACAATACCCAGTGGTAAATGACTATACTATGGTTCTCACTGAGAACATTGCCATGGATACAGTTACGCCACATGAAACAAAACAATACTCACTTGTTTTAAGGATGTTCCGTCCAGCTCAGTGAATACTACTCATGACAGTTTGCGGTTTTGTCATACGACACACAATTGTGTGTGTGTGCAAGTTGCGTCAAGATTAAAAAGGCAGCATTGTGCGTGGTGTGCGCAGATACGCTAGGTTTTGATCGCACGAGCGTTTTGTCTTTGCTCACATCCTGAACGAACGCCGGTCGTCGACCCCTGATGAAAAGCCGATTTCTAACAACGCCATTGTCCGAGATGTGAATGTGAGCCCAATTTAATACTTGCAGTGCTAAATTGTTTTTATATGCGATTCAACCGTAAAAACTATGCATTAGTCATTCGGTCCTTGAGCTGTTAGCTTACATTATGTCGGTTATTATCATTTGATCATTTGGACGAAAATTAGGAAATTCCGAATCAATTTTCTCGCTTTTAGCAGCTGTAATTTAGCTCAACTTATTGTAATAAAATCATAATCGTTAAAAGCATACGAACATTCAAGACGTTTAATGCAGCATTAAAACTCAAATGTGAAACATAATCAAAGGCCTCTCGAAATCTTCGATTAACATTGGTATTACATTTTCATAATAGAACCAATTACGCGGGTACAATTTGTACCGTACTCACGTGATATCACTAAGTGCCATTTATATTAAGTAAACGCTGCGTAGTTCTTAATGGATGCTCACCTCACATTAAAATTATAGTGTAAATAAATGTGTGCTGTATGGAGTCATGTGAAGTTTGCTATACGTATCGGTGAGGTATGGTCTTAAATAAGTACAAGGAAAACGACGTATATCAATTTCCTAAACGCTGCTAAGCCCACTCCTGGCTGAATCCTTCTATCAGTTTTCTTTTCGAAGTTGTATCTACTCAACTACATTCTTAGCCCGAAGTAGTCATATTCCTGAACTACATCCGAGAGGCGTATAGCATCATAGATTAATTAATTGACCCCGCCACTTTGCTAGTTTTTTATACGTGTAACTATGGCTCCTCATACGGTACCGATTTCACCCACAAGTTCACGAATTATATCCAACAACTAACAATATACATATAGTAAACGTAAAACAATGATTAATTATGCAAATCAAATGCAAAAAAAAAACACTTAAATGCTCATTTTCATAGTATTAAATTACGCCAATTTACCGTTTCCCATCTTGCATTTTCAAGTCGACGATTTACTACCGGCTTTATTAGTGAACAATTAACCTTATATGGCGGTTTTAATGCATTTCACTGGGTACAAGTGACTGATATCAGAGTTAAATGTAAATTTATCCGCGCATAGGAAATATAACGTAGCGTGGAAACGCCTCCGCGCGCCCTCAATTTCACTTTGATCTATTCAAATGCGACATCCTACACTACCGCGATTGAGTCTTCTAGCTTCGTGTCTGTTGAAATGGATATTATATATCCGACAACCAGTAACATGAGCATTACTATCGCGAAGCGGTCGTGACGACACTTTCCAAATTTGTAGCGAAATGGCGCGGTATTGTTGGAAGATACTATTAAATGTAGTAAAGGGCGTGCGATTTTATATTTTGGCATACAAAAAGTTCTTTATTTTTGCAAATTAAAGGTTTCCGTCGTTTCCTTACGTTGATTATATAAAAGAATTCATAACTACGAAAAATTCTTAATTCTTTTCCGGATAAATTCGCTCTAGGAACCTTAAAAAAAGAGCAGGCTGGCAGCACATCCCATAATGTTGCAGATGTTCATTAGCGGCGGTGATCACTTATTCATCAGGTACATTTCAAGCCTGTTTGCCCTGATATTATAAAACAAATATTGAATAACACATAATTTATAATTTGTAAATATTTTGAACAAAACAACTGAAATATGAGAAAATGTTAAATAAATCATCGGAAAGCTGTGAATAAGAGGAAATATATTTTCTGATAGGTTAGATTGCCAATGACCCATGAGATGGTCGGACCAAATCAGCTCGACAGTTAACATTTTGAATTTGAATTTGAATTTGAGTTAATATCAAACTTCAAGCATAATTATTACTAATGGCCGTATTCATAGACAGTTTAAAAATCTATTTATTTCTCGAATGTTCTATCTGCTTCGCACAAACCGAATTCCATACTCCTTCAAAAGGGAGAGGTAATGTAGAGGTTTGATGAGATTAGACTAGCGTTTGACCGCTTTCCAAACCAATTCCAACGACCGAATTCCAAAGGCCTAAAATTATATTAATTGATACCACAATTTGATATTTTAACTAAAATATAATGAGATACGAAAGGCATTTTTTCAATTAGCTTAATTTTATTATTTAAATTCACACCTAACTCCATTTCGCCATATTTCGACTGCCCATATCGATCGTATTGTAGTTCCAAGTAATATTTCCACGCACATAATAAATTTTAAAAAACGTGTTCGGTCTCATTCTACCGTTTTATTACTAACGGTTTGACAGGCGCGCGTGCCGCGAAATTGATTGGCCGCATCCTCGCGTTCATGACAAATTGCTGTTGCATCGCCTCTTCATTCTGCGTGAACGATGAATGGCAGGTGCGCTCAGATTTACCCAGCTACCGCAATTTTGTCCGCGCACGCACAAAGCACCGTGGAAATACTAAGATTGGAAAGAGGTTGGTAGCTATTTAGATCTATACGTACTTACAGCCTACCATGCGACCTGTACTCTTAGATATTTATATAAGATTCGATCATGCATGTTGTTCGAAGGATATAAGTATACTATAGGGTGCTTGTGGTTAAACTAATATTGTATAGGTACATGTTATAAAAACTATGATTCCAATTCAATAATGTAATTGACTTTCAACAATAAATCATACTATTTTAACGTAACCAATTTTCCCTAAGACATTTGATAGCCTGTTACTATAATTCGTAAAATTCTAAAGTCCTGCTATCATTCTTAATAGAAATTTACCAAAGGCCTCTAATCGATTTCTAGAAAAAAACAACAACAGCGCAGCTATTTCCTAAATGCAAAGCTTTGTGATTTCCTGATTTATCTGGTGCACTTTTTAATACTCCCAATACTATTCTAATAAATGTGCAATTGTGCACAATAGAAACAAAACAAAAAAAACGAAATTAATCACGCAATTTTTACAATTCTGCATGTTTAAGCAATACCTATACACATTTTATTGGTACTTACTTTGTAGTTATATGGAGTAATGTAATAAAATATTGTTTCTTAAGAAGCTATTTGAGGTAACAAAACAATTTACATTTGGCCCGACTTCGCGATAACAACTTTTATACTATCTTACTTGACCGTACAATGCAGTTGCCATTTCACAGCGTGTAATTATTTTACCTTTTAATTAGTTCGATGTAAATCTTAAGGTATTCTGTTCAAGATACAACAAATTTAAGGAAGTACAAGATAATTGTCCAGGTTTGTGGAATGGTATTAGGTCTGCTTAACAGCGATTTTCTTTGCTGTTTAATTCAATGTCTATAATAATCACATCGCTTTTCACAACGCATCTTTACATTTGTTCAAGTCAATCGAACAAAATAAACCTTGAATTTTTTTTAAACTTCTTCTTATAATAATGATGATGATAATTTACGGAGAAAATTACTTTCACTTTCACTTTTTTAATATTATAGTCAATTTTTACACAAACCCTAGTTTAATTACGTTATTTTTTAAATACCAAAAATAAGTTAAATAATAAAATAGTAAAGTACTATATTCTACGAACACCTAACAAACGTTCAATGGAACCCCAGAGCAACTGTCGGAGTTACTCACAATTACTACTGCAGTGAAGCCATATTGGAAGCCGTACGTTGTCCTTACATTCGTCTAATATTTCTGTCTGGGGTGTCTAAGCCATTGAACCTAATAAGACTGCAAAAGAAAGGGGTGTTGAAACTCAATAATCGATAATTACATTATGAGTCACGAAAGGTTCAATGACGTGCATAAAGATGTTAAAATTAAACGCATCATACTTGAAACGTTTTGGAATAATACAGCCAACAACATTTATTTATTTACCTACTTATAATTTTCACGATGGTCACGGGTTCAAATCCTAAGGCATACCTCTGACTTTTCGGAGTCATGCGTGTATTGATTGAGTCAATCACCACGCACTTAAACGATAAAAGAAATCATCGTGAGGAAATATATATGGCCTAACCACTCTCAATCGTACTCTTGATTTTAGAGGAGGCCCGTGCCCTGCAGTGGTCATAGATGGGCTGATACAGTACAGTATATAGTAAAAAAACAGACGGCAGTTTAAAAGTATTGATATCAACTAACATTATGTCACCAGCCACCAAAGTGGACAATGGCTCAACCTCTTAACACAAATTAGAAGAAGGCCCAAATTTTACAATGGATATCTTGCATAACATAAAGATTGATCTAGTACCTAGTTACTCAGTGGTTAACTAAGACCGTTAAGTATCAAATTATCAACGCAAGATACGCAAGCAAACCGATTGAGCTTGAAAATCAATCGTGGTACTTAATTAGAAATCGACTGATTGTTATCGTGTGTCTCTTTCGCTCTGCATTTACAGTGGTAACGGAGATTCGCGGTTTGCGAGCAGTGAGTACGTGCGACAGACACATATTCTGTCTTTAATTACATGTGGTTCATTCTAGTTTCCATTGAGGGTAACAGTGTCTGTTGCCTCCGACGTGTACTTCTTTGTTTACACCACACGGTAAAATAACTTGACTGATTTATTTACGTTTTCAAAAATTACTATTTCTCTGTTTACAAACTTACAATTGGCGATGTTTTTTACGGTAATTGAATGACAAAGTGAGATTTTCAATTTTTTACCAATTATATTAATATTCACATGGATAGGGCGGAAAGCGCGTAGTGTTCCGACGCAAGTGGTGCGCGCGCTCCAGTATATCTCTAGTGGAGCGTTATTGAAATTAGTCGTCGCTCGCAACGATTTTCAAAATGTTTGTTTGTATTATGTCAGAAAGTTTAATAACATTTAAGATAGTATTTTTTATCAAAGTTCAAATTAAATCTATTGAATTAAGTAGATTTAATATTTATTTTAGCGCGATCTTGACGATCATCTTTTTGAAACCCCAAATGTACTGAAGGACCTATCCTTAGGTTTAATATCAATTCCTGTAACATAATAACAGCGTCAGCACAGACATGGCTTTATTTAAAAATATAAACAATAGAGCTATAAATATTATTCAGTACTAGCAGTTTATATTTGTCTTTACCTATGTGCAATTTGAGTCACCTGCCCTCTCGCACAATTAACTAAATCAAACTTTTCTCTTTTACGTGAGAATTAACACAGAGAGAGTCTTTGTGTAGTTTTGGAGAAAATTTTAACTGTCGTGTACATATGTGCTTTGTTTTCTTTGTGAAAAGTGATGGGCTACGTAGGTACTTTGTTAAACATCTGTGCCAGTATAATTTCTAAACCCAGGTATTTTGGTTGTACTAGTATCGACTAGACAGTGAGTTAGACTAGGCTTGTACATAAATATATAAGAAACCACTACTATCACAAGTCCACATCGGTCATGATACGACGCTTTATACCTAAATCAGCAATGAATTAATGGAAGATCCTCAATTAATTCATTGCTCATTTTTTGTAAGTTAAAATATTTTTAATTTACTTAATATGTTGAACTTCCTAAATTATAAGATAAGATCAAGTGTTGAAAATTATCATGCTATTGTGTAAACTGTAGAGGAAGATGTTGTCAAGGATAAGAATTTAATTAATCAATATTACAAGGATAATTTTTAGAACTAGTTCTAAGGTATCTTCTCCCTTACAAACAAACCAATGATTACTTGTGTACATGAAACATCATCTGAAACTAGAATACGGTAAAATTAAGACAAATACAAGCAATACTTATAATACAACACACAGAACTAAAACTATAATATAGTAAGTGAAAACTTGTATTCGTGCAACTACTGTCTAACACAAAGATATATTCCATCAAAATTAGTTCCAGCTTTCACATTAAAAATTTTAAATCTTGTACATATTAGTTACTCACCTAACACAGCTCAATTTATTTATTTTAATTTATTGTCTGTCTCAAATTGAAAACTTAATTTAAATAAATTGAAACTAGCTGTTATGTTTATGTTACAAATTGTTTTATCGACGATTTCTTCCAAACTCATAATTACCGATTTACTGCAAATATTGCCTTATAAACAGTTGGCTGCGTCATGAAAAAGCGAAGTATACGAGCAATTACCGGTACTAAAGTGCTTGTTAACCAAAAATAAATAAAGCCAATCACAAACGGTGTGGGAGCAACGTCGTGACACACTGGCGATTATTCAAACGCACTCAAATCGACATCTGTCGTTGATCGACGATCGCTTGGATTAATTTGCATGGCAAACGGCTTTGCATAAATCCGGACATGATGCACAAGGCTAATTGTACGCCGGTGTTTCCTGTCTATATTTTTATGGCCATTATTATTATAGGAAACGTGATTATCTTCTTGTGAGAGCAGACATAAGAATGGAACTGATATGTTGATTGTCCACTCAAAATTTTTCAGTTACAACTTTTTGCATTATAAAATTACATAGTACACCACATGGCATTTAAAGATAATCAAACCAATACCATCATTGTACAGACTTGAATTAGCTAAATTAGATAAATTAAGAAGAATTCTGATAAAAGCTTCCGGAAGATTCTTATGTTCAAAATATATTCTTAATATGAAAGCCCTATACCGTATTTAGTGTACATTATCCATACAAAGTGTACATTACGAAACTAAATGCTTAAATTAATGTGTCACACGTTGCAGTTGAATGGTGGATACTTACACAAAATGTTATCTCAATCGGTAATGCTTATATGTCAAATGGTAATTATATGCAAACAGTATAAACATTCCTATTTCGGATATTTTAATTATATTAGTTTGTAAGTGAATTCTCGAGATGTCCCTGGTTACAACACTACCTGATGTATGGTTTCCTAGACATTTTGCGATGTTTCCTATAAGCAATGCAAACTGCCGCCAACTACCTTTCATTGTCAAGTCAAATATTTAATGTAATTTATTCTGAAACTCGACAAAGTGGCTGTAGTTAGCATAATGTACTAAAAATATGTATGTACATACATATTCTCGTTTGCTGTTTTCCAATTCGCATAAAATAACAGTAGATATCTTCAAATGTATAAATAAGTATGTAGATTATAAGCTACATGCGTGCTTTCCCTGGGACATAAATGTGTTTTATAGCCATCAAATGATTTGTGTTCCGCTTTCTTTGTAACGAATATGCAAAGCAAAGACCTCATTTTCTAAATAATTGATGTAAGAAAAGCAGTAAAAATGGAAATCCAATAGAAAACATTAGAATTCATTTTGATAAACAGGTTATTTGTTTCAAACTTACCGTGATCTGTTTTAAATTGATTTATCCATATATAACATTTTAAATTCAAAATTGACGGAAACAAACTCTGCAGAAATAAATCCAGATCGAAAAAATTTGAAAGCCAGCGTAACTCATAATTGTTTCCAATCTTTAGAAGCGTAGCACGACTTTGTTGGAAGTTGTCAACTCGAACAATTCCAATTTGTACCGCAGAATATATCGGAAACAACAAAATATTTTCTATTTCCTTGTTTCGAGATAATAACGGTTGTCTGATGGCGTCCTCAGTAAACGTGGTTGAGAAAAATAAATCTTCTTATATTCTTATGTGTTCAACTCGTTACCTACACAATTTTGCACGAGTTAAGCATTGATACTAATAACAGTAATAAAATGATTATGTAATATCGTAATTATTCGTAGCTCGAACAAAAAACATTGGTCGAAAACTAACCGGCCCCAACCTGTTACGATATCGATAACTGAAATTGTTATTGTCGAAACAAAATGGTAATCAAATTCACCACGTGTTGTGAGTATAATCGCCCACGTTTTTAAACTGACAACTGTAGTGGGAGGTTATTGTTCTAACTTCAATATCAAGTCCACGGCACCGCTAACTGCTAGAACGCGGTACAACTGCGAGTTAATAGCGAATAATTACTTTAATAGCCAACAAAAGTGTAAAATATATACCTCGCTCAATTTAAGTCGAAGTGTGAAAAGTGTTTTCAACGCTTGACGTCAATCACGCTTGAAAATCAATAGAATAACTGGAGTAAATGACTCATGTCTAGTTGCAATACTACTTACTTGGTGCTAATAATGGAATCTTTTCACACTGTTTAAAAAGAAGAATTGAAGGTTATTTCCGTTCAAAAACAGTCGATATTTAAACCAAAAACTGCATATATCGCGAAAATGACACAAATCTATAATCATAAATGCACAGCTACATTTCCACGACATAAATTATGTTTGACTTAATTAATAGTGTCCATAAATGTGTCGCGCATGAATTTGCAATATCTTAATGTTAATATCTATAGTGAGGATGTATTGTAATAACTATTGGGCCTTATTAATAAACTCCGATAAACAAGGGATCAACTTTAGTTTAAAGGTTTAGAAATTACTCGATTATTTTGAGTAGCTTTGATGAAACATTGACGTATTTCAGCCTAACATGGCAATCCGATGGAATTAAAAGTAAAAAGAATAAACAAAATAATCGAGTCGTTTCTAAAGCCTTGGGCTAAAGTTAATCCCGTGTTCATCTAAATTTATTAATCAGGGTTATTGTGTTTTGACTAATAACCTATTCTGTAGAAGTCTTAGATATTTGAAATAAAAGAAAGCATTTCAATACAAAAAGTCACTACTGCAAACAGAATATACCTTCATTATAAATATAATTTACGATGACATCCATAAAGCACTTTGACAAAAATGGCTACATAGATTATAGTTATACCGGAGCTCACGAAGGTTCATTAGTCAAGCCCACGCGCCGTGACAATACACCTAATACCATTGTTTACCGATATTGTAATGTATGTGTTTCGACGGTAGAAATAACGAAGTAGCGACTTACTTTTAGGGAAATGTCCATAGGTTAACACCCACCTTCCCAACAAATTAACCATGCCCAATACAAAGACTAGATAGCTATTTAGAATTTCTAGCTCTAACCAATCTATGAACACAATATATGGCGGTATTAAAGATAAAATATCCACGCTGACTTTGACATTTCAATCACGGCCGTCCTAACAAGCTTGCTGCGTATCGTACATTCAATATCGGAGTATTAATCACTTTAATTACTGTGAAAATTGAAAGCTATAAAAACAACACTTCAAACTCTAAATAATAAATATAAATATAAATAAATAAATAACACCCAACAGTCACATACATAGTCCTTACCCCACATTAAGATCGAGTCTTGTGTCGTGGGTATCAGGAACTACGAGAGACTTTTCGGTCTCACAAACACCCAGACCCGGAAGAAATATTTGTGGGCCGCACAAACATTTCTCTCGGTGCGGGGATCGAACCCGCGGCCTCTCGTTTCACAGGCAGCGTCTAACCGCCTGCGCCACGGTGGCTGTCATATGAGCAGAGATGTAATAAAAATAATGTAAAGCACCGTTCGTGCTGCCGGACTACAGTTTTATGATTTTATTATTTGATTTTTTGACAGCCTCCGTGGCGCAGTTGGTTAGACGCCGCCTGTGAAACGAGAGGCCGCGGGTTCGATCCCCGCACCGAGAGAAATGTTTGTGCGGCCCACAAATATTTCTTCCGGGTCTGGGTGTTTGTGAGACCGAAAAGTCTCTCGTAGTTCCTGATACCCACGACACAAGACTCGATCTTAGTGTGGGGTCAGGACTATGTATGTGACTGTTGGGTGTTATTTATTTATTATGTATTAATAACAAATACAAATAATAATATCACGTTTAATATGTTTTTGGTTTTATGATATGCTCGGTAACATTTTTATTTTGTAAACATAACTCTCCTTGATTGACCGACTAAAACGACTGAGGAATCTAAATTGAAAAAATCACATCCAATGGCTTTCTGATGTTAAAATTGCTTTTTAGTGGCATTTAATAACACAATACGGGTCTCGGTACAACATATGAAACTAGTAAAGTAAACCAAGCAATTTATTTTTATAGATTGAAAGAAAGATATTTCCAAAAATATTGCACATAAATTAACACTCCAATAAAATTGTCTCTTCTTTTCCTCTAGCTAGATATTTATACAAAAACGACTATCCATAAACTGATTATCAGAGGTACGAAACTACAATCATTAATAACATGACTGAAGTAACAAGTAAGGTAGAAGGTAGACACAACTTTCGCTTCGAGTATAAAGAGCGAGCCGCCCTAAAGACGTGGGCATGTTACGTAAGGAACATAAATAAAAGCATTTGTCCAAATGATCGTTATTCATGCGCTATTGCACTTGCAAATTGACGATGAAGCAAAAACTAATCGATTCATCTGATCAATACAGACAGACGCACATAGGTCGATACACCCATCGTTAAAATGCGTCGGAAATATTAACGATATAAAAAGCCTCAATTATATTAATGTCTCTACGATCTGTTTTTGTGCCTTGGTCCCTATAACTTCTTGTGTCCCTGACTTCCTTCATTGATAGTCCCAGGAAAACGAATGACACTAATTTGATTACTACGTTTTCGCTGTCTTTTTTATTCATGCCTCTATCGAACATTGATGCAACTTGTATTAGGTATGCTTAGACAATAAAGTCTAGACTGTAGACGATATGCTTTACAAAGTTTCTGGCTTTCTTTGCGACCCTTTCTCTGTTTTCTTCTCCCGTTTGAAAGGTTGGTAACCCAGTTGGTAATCTTGTATAGTAGCTCTCATGGCTGCCGAAAATCCTTTCATTAAGGTAGGCTGAATCATTTGCCGAATATATGCTACAGAATTCAAGATTATTTATTATTCGTACTTCTAATTACTTATTTTACAAATTAATCTATAGAAATCAAATTAAAATTAATCGTCACGACCTACAAAAAAACCAAGAAGCAGAACTCTAAAATTGGGTTTGCTACGTAAAAAAAAAACAACTCCAACAAACCTCTCCCATCATTTGCAAAGTGCATATTCAAAATTATGTATAATAATACAAATACTATCACTGTAATATAGATATTGAATTTTAAAGAAGGTTGTTAAGAAACCAACTCGTTAATGCAATACATATATGCGAACCCTTATAAAGCAAACGGAAAAACCTATAATTAATTTTCTCTTCTTTCCGGTAGCAAAAACAAGAAACACATATACGTTTATAGGAACCCGTATGGCCTATGTAGTATAGCCATTTTACGATACATCGTACAACATAAATATAAATTTTATTGAGGTGTTACCAAGTATTAGTACCAAGTGTGGATTTTAGGTGTTCATGGGCTGTGATTACTTACCCTCCGATGACTCGCATGCGCATTACCCATTCTTATACTGTTTATAAATTTACAACCATAATTTTATGACTCCTAACTATCCTGTTGAGACAAGAATCCAACCATCCGTAGCCGTGGATTAAAAAGTAATATCAGTGCAAAAAAGCGAAACTCATAGTATAAACTCTTCTTATTACCGAATCAGCAATAGAAGTTTTCTTGAATCAATTTGCCACAGATAACAATATAATAGACGGTTACACATGCATGCCACTGAACTCTAAACTACTCGAGTTACAGTTAATAATTAATAAAACAACGGTATTAATCCATCGAGGGGAGAACAGGCAAGTTTTAATAAAAAATGTCAACTTTACTCAATTAAAGCGATTGATTTCCGATACACGATGACAGGCAGGTGTTTTGTTAGTAAACAGTAAATAATTTATTGTTATTTTACCCCTTTTAAATTATTCAATTAATATTTTTTGCACGATCATAAAATCTCACCAGTCTATAATCTGTAAAAAGTTCCAGTAGGGACTCAAAAGGGATCATGGCGTGTCAACTGGGCGGTACTCGCCCGTTTTCATAGTCTGTCGACTGTCGCCTATAATGCGCATGAGGGCCACTGAGAGGTTCAGTCGATATGCTTGCAAAAGAACCTAGATTTTTGCAGGAACCCAGCCTGGGAGCAACTTCTGCGTGGTGCAGAATAGTACCCGCGCGCCAGGCTCGAAGGATGGAAGCCCTGACACGCCCATTCGATCTCCGCGAAGGTATTGGAAGGACCGATTGCCTACCACGCATTGAAAAAGGTCCTAGAATGTGATCGCCTTAAGCACGAATTGCCATAGCTTCTGAAATATGTTATATACTAAAAAAATATTTTATTTTATTACAAACGTAACCACTATAATATTAATACTTTAAGTAATAAACAGGCTTATTGAATATAATTATAATAAACAATTTCCTCAATTCCGATATATTGTAAAATACCTGTAGAAAATTTTATACCACGCTGAACATCCGGCGTCATGGGCATGAATTAATGTCCCCCAAGTCTTCAAATAGATTTTTTATGACTCAAGCTATGAAAAAATTACTGTATTCTTCATCATGCGCCATCATGCGCCATGAATGCTTACGACGGAATATCTCAACTGAATATTATTCTGAATCCTAATGGTGTCCATATAAACCATTATGAAAGAATTTTTATATGCATTATTGATTCTCTGTCGCCTTTATTTAACGTCATAGGTTTTAATGGTATTTCTGTCTCATACTTGGTAGAGTTAGTAGTCGTACTGAAAATAATATAGTAATTTAATAATTAATTCAAAGCAAATGAATTTATTCATTTCTATAAATTCACAGTCGCGAGAAAGGGCAAATCCTTAGCGCTTTGCGACAAAAACAAAAAAAGTAATTCCGAGCTGAAAGTCAAGATTGCAATCTTAAGTATCTTTCCGGCACCAGTGCTAAGCTAGTTCAGGCAGACAATAGTATCACGGCTGTCGGCTGGGTCATCGGCGCACGTAATTAAACACCGACAAGTCAAAGTGCAACAATGCTCGGTCGCAGAGGTGTCGCGAGCCTCATTACATCGAGCGTGAGGACGCTAATGAGACGAGATCGTATCGCCGCCCTGCTCCAACACTTTCACTTCCTAAGGGCACGCAAAGAATACGCGCACTATAAATGGTAGCAACAATTTACACGTTAGACTTGACGATTTATACCACGCTTCCTGCTTTTCACCGGTTTGCAGTTTCAGTTATCGATCATAGTGATCCGAGTAATAGCGCGGTGTTAGTTGCATTTTAAATATGTTGGAGCGATAAAATATCTGAACGTTACCATTAAAGTAACATTAAATTGGCAAGTACTAGCTAATCTATGATGAAATGCACGCGCAAATCAGTAGCGGTGTGAACTTACCAGCGCCTATTCTCAGATAAACTTGACGATCAATATTATAATTTTTATCGACATTGTGCTTTATAAAGTCTTAACTCCAGGGATTTAAGAGTTTATATTGTGCGTAAAAATTAATACGTAAGTACGGGTACACATTTTTTAATAATTTTATATTAGGTATGTATCTACGTGCATAATTTACGCCTGGATATAGTAAGTATATAAGTTTTAATCCTAGGCAGAAAATCTAAAGAAAGTTGCATAATTGTTCATACTCGTATTATCACGTAAACTGAACAAAAACATTCCTTCTTCATACAAGCCCAAAAATAAACTTAACGGCACTTGATAAAAAAAATTGAAATGTCATGAACGGAGCTTCATACCAATCAAAGCGCCGGCGTATTAATTACAAGTATTTTATAATAACGAACACATTTATACCTGCATATAGCACGTAGCAGCAACATCGTAATTATTTGTAAATAGTAGTTTCACAGCCTGTTACGAGTGTCGAATATGCGTGGCCGGTATTTTTTCCATGACCCAAATTTTTGGCAGACATAAAAGATCTCTTTATGTGGGCACTGTACACCGTACAACGCTTGTGTTTTCAATCCGCCTTACGGCTGAGATGAAGTTAAATTTAATGGTCAATTTTGTAGTTTCAATCCAAATAAAAAGATATAATTTTTATTTAGTGTTTTAGGGCAAAATCTACTAAATAAACTCACGCCTTAGGCCCAGAAAGGGTAGGCAGAGGTGGTGACAGGACACCCACTTTCCGCCTTGCGTGTTCCGTCACACTTCGTGATAAGTGCCGAGCCTATCGCCTTATCGAGCAAAAACTAAATACTAAGAAAAGCTAATTCAAAAACGCTGTTTACCAAATTACGTTGGGCACTATAACGAGTTTTCCATAATCGTGTACAGAGGTTGCTATTCACACAAATACAAATAGTTTCCAATCAGCTTTCGGATCCTACGTTGTTACGTCGTTGCTGCTTATCAAGCCACAGTGATCATGTGGTGTGATCACACAACACCGTACAGTGATACAATTTAACATACACATAATACACACGAATAAAAATAACAATTTCGGTCATAAGGCATGAAGTTTTCTCAAAAGATCCGTGTATAATCGAAAACATTGAATATAGAGACAAGTGAACCTGACGCGGCCGGCGAACATGAGTAATTGCACAGATATAGTTAATTAGCAATATTATTATCTCGTGCGGTGGTCCGTTGCGGGCGGTTATACAACATTATTTTCTTTTCCACTACAAAAACTGTTGTATGCATTAAAAACACTACTTTACCCATTACATTGTATTGCACGTTTTTAATAATATGTGAATTTTATCATCGAAAATTGCGGTTGCTGTTTCGTTACAAATAACATCTATATGACACAAGTATTGTACCTTTCTAGTCACGTCACGAAATGTGAAAATAATTAAATGGTATAATATAAGGTATGAGATCCAAGCCGATAGGTAACTAGGCAAAAGGTGAGTGCTCTCGCGCGGGTACTGTGAACACAATCAGTGAAGCATGAACTGGGAAATGTAGTATCAAAGCTATTTAATGTCAATACGAACGTTGTAAAAAGTTTTTACATATGTCTATGCATAATTACATACTAATCTAGGATATGATTAAAAGGAATAATTTAAAATTATAATATTAGTAAAATACATAAGATACAATTTAACACCTCACGAAAAGTTAGGAAACCTATAAATAATACAGATTAATATTCATTCCGGCTTAATGTTAATATCAAATAGTACAAAACATAAAGTACATGCAAATTATTAATTTTAAACCTTTTTGTTAAGTGTGATTCGTAGAGATCTTATAAACCTATTTTACTTATCAAAAATGTTTTGTCTTCTTCGCGCAAACTGAAACTGAACTGAAAAAAGTCTAATGTTGTCTATGAATAAAGCCGTTAGTCTTTTAGTATATTAAAATAGAGAATTAAACATAATAGAACCATTCAGTGTCGCATTTACCGACAAAAAACAGCGTGTAATATTGCGGTGCTTGAACGACCGGCGAGCTTCCAACATTAATCCTTCGGATACAGTATAATTACTGCAAGAATATCTTTACTTAGTCTTAGACTATTAAATAAAAACACAACCCGCCGGATGGTTTGCGGTTATCTCCATATATTTTATAAATATTTATTCCTCTTTTGCTGCTATGGAATGCAACAGATAAATAACTTCGTTTGAAACTTGAAGACACGCAAATCTTATCTCAATCTATTTCAATAAGCTTAGAAAATTACAAAGAATGTGAAACAAAATAATCGTTAGTTTTGTTTACTCTTTTTAAGTATATCACAAACTGCCAATATCATGTTTAAACATTAATCAGCTATTTTCTACACGCTTGTGTTATTTATGATTCTATGCGAAAACATAATACCTAACGTCAATCAAAAGTAACACTATACAAATATGCAATTTATACTCATTTGAATATGTTTTCCAGTCGAATAGGCAACGACATAGTAATACTTGTTAAGAAGCAATTATTAAACATTAAAAGCAATCCTCAATAAAGGTTTTAAGCTTCGTAATATCGACTTCAGTTCATGTGGAGCAAATATAGGTACGTATTGCACCAAGCACATCATAAATTTCTTGGAATGTGCGATTATATCGCCAACATTTGATACTTTAGCAAAGTCTCAAAGTACAATTATATCATAGTACATAACAAATATTGTCAACCAAACAAACGAGTTTTCCAACAATTACATCAGAACCAGTAGCAATGACATATAATTGGCCGCGTTCATCGACTCATTAGGCGTAAAATTATTCCCAGCGCTGAGGGCAGGTGCTCGCGTGGTCTGGTTCTGCACCATCGATGGGTAAATAGAGAAAAATAACCTTCAACCGACGTCACTCAACCACACCGCAGCGAGGGATGTTTATGTGTAAAAAGTGGTGAAGTCAGAACTTGATTTACGCTGAGGAGTCCGCGACTAACTTAATACCTGAAATGGACTAACATTTTATAGATATTCCAACATGAACCTGAGAATAAGCCGATTTTTCCTTATTTAATATAGAGACGGAGGAACTAATGCAGATTACAGGAAGTCCCTAGATAAGAATATGGTTATAATTCTAGTAGGTTGCTGTAGATTTTTTTTTGTAATACCTATCTTCAGTAGTGGACTCTTTGTGACTCAGGTCAATGATGATAATAATAAAGACCTACAAGTCAGTTTTCAGCAAATTTTAACGACTCTGAATATAACAATATAAGTAGACGGAGGTATAGCAAAAATGTAAGCACCAACAATATTATAGCTATTCAAGTTAATTTGATCAATCATAGTCCTAAGGAACCCTAAAGTACATCTAAATATTACAGCATAATTGCTGAGAATGTTTCGAATAAATTACAGTGGATTACTTACTCGTTAGGAATCTCGCCGATATCTCGATGTTGTATATCAAACTTTAGACATTATCGTGGTATTTTTGTATCTTTGTACCAATTTACCATTTTCATTGCCCGTTTTATTGCGATGTGATACGAGCCTGATGGTTTGTTAATTTACATTCTCTATTAAATGTACTTTAAAATAGTGATATATTTTAGATATAAATTACCTCGCCCAACAGGTTTTAATGTGACAAATGCATTTCTTACATTCCAAAACGAAGTCTGGGTTTGAATCCCGACGGGGTCGTAAGTTAAGATATATGTTTATTTGGTCTCTAATAAACTTTTGAAACACTAGTGAATAATAAAATAACATTTAAGTGCGTTAATTATAACGAACTCCGGTATTAATTATTAATACGAACGCAAATTTGCCTCAATATGGATAAATATAACATTCCATGTCGGAGATGGTCATTATTTTAAAATGAAATGAAATTATTCGCAGCGGAGTTCCGCGATTTAATCATTTGGTTGAACGTGATCTTTTCATCCTTGCATCAACTTGTGATAAATTAACAACATCACAGAAAATCATGCACCTTCTGTGCTCATTATAAAGAGCACATGTGAAATAAATCATGCCGCATTTGTCATACGTTTTACTAAATATTTTACTACCAGTTCTGACGGGTTTATCTAAATATATCCTTTAATATTAGCCATGTTACACAAATTTTATTGAACCATAGGGCATCAGAGATAGCAGAATTTAATTAATTTAATCAAAGTATCCAACTTCAATGCTTAGCTATTTTTATAACGACATCAATCATGAATTACCACATAATATATTTTGGAACAGAATGATGAGGCTATTTATATTATATACTAGCGGCCCGGCCCAGCTTCGCCTGAGTGGAGATATTCTTTCTTTACACCTGAAGGCAGCCTTTGTAATATTTTTTCGTTGGTGGGAGAAGTGGTGGGAGGCGCCCGACGTGACGGCCCAGTGGTGGCATGCGCGTGAGCTGCGCGCGGTACTGGACAGTACTTGGGCATTGCAACATTACTTTATTTTTCTAAAATAAATGTAGCCTAAGTTACTCCTTATTATATTAGCTACCTGCCAATAAAAGTCCCGTAAAAATCGGTCCAGCCATTTCAGAGATTAGCCGGAACAAACAGACAGACATACAGACAGATAAAAAAAAATCTAAGGTCATTTTCGTTATAGGTATCGTGTATATAACGATATGTAGTTGGACATTTTTTTTATTTCACTTTACAAACAGACACTTCAATTTTAGAGGTACCGGGGAAGCTTATTTAAAGCCTAAATAAATCCTACTCACTATTATCTACAATGTACTCGTATCGGAATATGCGTAATAAAAGGCACATAATTATAAATAGCCAGCTAATAAAACACTATAACAGGCTCAAAACCTACATATTGTTCAAACATTTCACAATTCCCCGCCGGCGGAGGCGCAAACACCCGATATGGCGCCCTCGCGAACGGTAGATTTACTCTATAGTACTCTATACTTACATACTTGTGACACGAAACGACGCCTAAGTCATCTCCGGCCCATGCTAATATGGCAAACGGAATAGTTTTCTAAGCTCAAAATGGTTGAAACGTGATAAAAACATGACGTTTATATATTGACGATCTGAACGTGGACCTACGTGGGCAAGGGAAAAAAATATAGTTTGCCTTCTACATTTTTCCCACGAAATAGTAACACGAAATCACCGGACTGTCGGACTAAATGGAATATAAATCTTTCGTCCTAGGATTGCACAAATTTTATTAGATTTGATACAATACCAGAGCCAACTAATGGAAGCTACAACAAAGTTTCATATCCAGAACGTATGAAAAATTATAGAATACACTCATAACGCGCTATTTTAAAATGGAGCTATAGAAGGAATTATAATATATCACCCTGAAATTACTATAATTAATATTCACGAACTTGATCCATCGATCATAGAACATTAGGCAACGTGTTTTATAGTATAACATTTATAGTATAGTCAGTTTAACATTAAGCGACCTTCAAACCACATTGAGTCAATGTTAATCTCACGATTGCAAACCTCGCAAAATATGACTGACTATATCTAATTCTTAGTTGAATTATTTAACGAGTAAAAAGATTATGAATAAACTATTAATTTTTTTAGTACCTACACGCTACAAACAGGCCCATCCAGCTTCACCCCGAAAATATATTTTAAACATCCATACATACTCTCAAACGTTCGTATTTGTAATGGCGAGAAGGATATTGCTCAACACTATTCGCTTAAATCAAGGGCTAAAATAGATGCGTGTATGTAAGTGAGTTGCTGTCAAAGTTTTGACAGAATAATTCGAAGAACAATGGACGATATTCAATCAACCTTGACCTGGTACAACGAGACCTCGTCAGTTTTGAACACAAACAAAATGATGTGACCATCTCAGACAGTACGGCAATTGAATACCAAATAATGTGGTATGAGCTCTTGGAAAGATATCACCGGGAATAAAGTAGCATTCATTATATTAAAAACATTTTTTAATTTTAAATTAGTATTGAGGTGAAAGGACGTTTTGATATACGCTATCTTACATCCACCAATCAGGATTAAAATATGTGACTAAGCAGTCATTACGACCATCAACTGCAAATTTGATTAAAACAATGAAGGGCTTAGGCGGAACAAATTGCATGAGCATTATGTGTTCTCGATACGGCTTCTGGACACGATCATGATCTCGGATTATATATTCAATGTTATATAGAATTTACATACCTACCAATATTATGAACAAGTTTTTTGCAAAGAAGCTCGTTCGGCACACAGTATTCACAATGAGCAGTGTCAATATTTACTCACTCCTCAACTAACGCATAACAGATAGCTTAAGAAACAACCTGAAAGGTGCCTCTAACGCACGAGTTCTGCTGGTAAATCACTCAGATGTGTTTACTTATGGACAATTTATTCTGCAGTTGCCTAAAGAATACGTAAAGGTGGAAAATCCGCTTTACAGAATTTTTATGCAATGAATATGGAATAATGGATTTATTTGACATTAGAGTTGCTGCCAAATGCGCCGAGTTCATCGCACTCGACAATGTGCTACAAAAACGTAATAGTGTACTCGTAGGTGTACAAATAGAAACGCTCTGATGATCTTTCATGTGTAAATAAATAGCGTCTGTCTCCATGAGAACGTTAAGTAAATAGGAACTGTTTGGACTTATAGTCACAGCTTGCGTGAATTTTCTATCTGGGGGCGCGGCCGAGCCCCCTGCAAGTCGAGCTATAGGCCGTAACATCCTTTTCTCGAAGCAATTCAGACCATTTTCAACCCCCTATAACTTCGTTGTGGTTAAAACAAGAAATCTGAATTTTCAGTTACTAAACAGGCATTGTAGAAACACGGTATATTTAAAATTTCATTCAATTTGAACCAGTAGTTTAAGAATTATAACTTGTCAAACTTTCGTAATTTTGTCACTCACTGACTGACTGACCGATCATCAAAAGTCTTAGGCACTTCTAGCAGACATAGAACCTTCAAATTTGGAATATAATTAGTGTTTAGTGTCTAAAGTAAGGGAAAATTCAAACATTTCATAATTTGTGTCTAGTTTTCTAGATAGACCAACTGCGTGAATAACTTTGTAATCCCATATAATTGTATAGGATTACAAAGTTACATTTGCAGTTAATGAAACATTATACCCGTATATAATGGAATAATAGTTGTAGATAGATATCTATATACATGAGGCATAACAGGAGGGGATATAGAGAGGGAAATGGTGTATTCAGCCCATGAAACTGTACAACATTCCTCTAGAAAAACATGTCGAAGAAAAACTTGCAAATGAATAGATTAAATAACTCGAAAATATCAATTACAATGAAAGAAAGAACATTAATAATCAAATCCGCTATATTTGTGATAAATTGATACCTACAAAAATAAGAAAAATCCATAAGACAGAGGCTTTAAGAAAAATCGTTAGTGATATTCTAGAAGTAAGAAGTACCGAATAGGAAAAAAGTAGGACTCTACAAAAAGACGTGAGATCCCATCAAAAACATCCTGTAAAAAAATTCCAAGTCTCGCAGCTCAGGTTTTCTACCGCAAAAAGTTGTGAGATGCATGTAATACCAAGTCGATTAATTTATATAGTCCTTAAGGGACCTTCTATATAAAGTTATTACGTTAGTTATTACCATATCAATATTAAAAATTATTTACGTTTTAAATAAATGGATCGACTTGGCCATCGCATGAAAACATAATGTATCGTACAATTTATACATAATGCTACTGGCCAAGTCGATCTATTTAAAACGTAAATAATTTTAATATTGATATGGTAATAACTAACGTAATAACTTTATATAGAAGGTCCCTTAAGGACTATATAAATTAATCGAATTGGTATTACATGCATCTCACAACTTTTTGCGGTAGAAAACCTGAGCTGCGAGACTTGGAAATTTTTACAGGATGTTTTTGATGGGATCATAATTATATCAAATGTCTCCAAAATAAATTGAACTTACGACCTCAATTACCTTCCGATTCTTGCCATCAAATGGGAAACATATCAAACAAATATCGTCTATCGACGGGAAATCTGAAAGCTAGTCTTACATAATGTAATTAGTAAATTAATTATGAATAAATATACAGACCGAGGAATTAAAACAAATAGACATAAAACGGAATGAGGACGGATGAGAGATTAGATCCAGTCTGGTGCAACACAATTGTGCCATCCGTTTCTTCTCTACGCAAGTGCTCGAGAAAAAGTGTAGAAAAAGAGCACTACTGTACGGAACGCGTCCGTTCCTATTAGAGAAGCAGCGGACAGCCAAACTAGTTTTACAGTTACGAGACGATTCGATTCTGCGACGATACGTAGTCGAAGGTCGCGGGAACTCGGGCGGGACTAATTCGGAATTCGTTCTGCAAGTTGCCGACAATGCTGGACTAGCCAATGCACCAATGATCGTGACGCTATGAAGAGACAATTCGTCGCAATTAACACAAACCCACTGAAAAACAGACCCTGTCTAAATTGATGGAATCGTACAATTCGTTTTTACAATACAAACATTCGAAAGAATAATTTTATTTCCTTTAGGATAATCAGTTCAGCAACCTCGCAAGTCGCAACTCATCAAGCACTTTACGTGTAAGAATATCAATTGTTCATTAATTGATCATTAGAGAAAATTATTTCAAGTAAACGTAGAATTTTCGTACGAATAAAATATTATCTAATACTAGCTGTGCCCACGACTTCGTCCGCGTGGAATTTAACAAAAAAGTGAATTAGTTTATTTAGTTTTTTTTTTTGGTTTTTGCATTTTTATTTTAATTATCAACCTTTGTAACGAAACAATACCGCGATCTAATTTTACGGTGGCGCCATCTCTTAGCGAGCGGCGGTAAACTCCCGTTACACATTTATTTTCAGTTTTTTGTATTTGCTTTATTGAAAAATGTCTTTATATACAATATTTCGTAAATGTGATGTTGATTGGTTGGTGGGAGAAGTGGTGGGAGGCGCCCGACGTGACGGCCCAGTGGTGGCATGCGCGTGAGCTGCGCGCGGGCATTGCAACATTACTTTATTTTGCTAAAATAAAAGAATTTTTCTAAAATAAATGGAGCCTAAGTTACTCCTTGTTATATCAGCTACCTGACAAAAAAAGTCCCGTCAAAATCGGTCCAGCCATTTCAGAGATTAGCCGGAACAAACAGACAGACAGACAAAAAAAAATTAAATATCATTTTCGGCACATGTATCGTGTATATAACGATATGTAGTAGGACATATTTTTTTTATTTTCACTCTTAAAACAGACACTTAAATTTTATTTATATGTAGGTATCATCATCATCATCATCATATCAGCCACAGGAAGTCCACTGCTGAACATAGGCCTCCCCCAATGATCTCCACAATGACCTGTTGGAAGCGGCCTGCATCCAGCGACTTCCTGCGACCTTAGTCAGATCGTCCGTCCACCTTGTAGGCGGGCGTCTGTATATGTAGGTATAGATAAATATTAATGTCTTCGGGACTTGACTACTTGTTTGACAAATGAAACAAGTTCTAATAATTAATAATAAATTATTTATTTAAATAATGGATCTAATTTTGAATTTTTAAGGTTATAGTGCAAGCCATAAAGTCAAATGGTAAAACGTTCTCTTTAACGATCTCTTTTGCATATTTGTTCTACGTTATTTCAGTTCTCACGTTTTATTATTCTATTAAAATTATACATCCACTGCCGGTTGTTTTGAGCGGAATCAGAGTTTCGATGTACTACATTTTATTATGTACCTATAGCTTTACGTCCATATCACGTTACACGACACTTAATCTCTATTTTCCTTTCCTTGTTAACGCGACACTAAAATATTATTTATACGATGTTATTGCTTCAATAAAATTGGTAAATAAAACATTATTTTCATTTTGTAACTGTCACATTTAGAAGGGTCGAAGCTATTGTAATGGCCTATTCGTTAGTGTCGCGCAATGTCGTTCTACAAGGCGGAAGTTTGTTTTTTGTTTGTAAATCATTGTCCATAATAAACTTCTTACCTTTGCTTGAACACGGAATGCTGAAAATTTCTGTCCCTTAAGCTCAACCCAAAACAGGCCCACACTCGTTTTAACGCAATTAACAAAACTCATGCACACCTAATAAATCGACACGGAAACACTAGTAAAATATCTCTACAACACAATAAAGTGATTTAACAGATCACGGTCACAAACACACCAAAAAAACTGACAATCAATCCCACCAGCAGTGAAAGAATATACGAATTAATTAAAATTATAACGAAGCACTCATGCACACCAACAGCGAAACTAAATATATTTTTAATTTAAATATCTTGAATAGTATCGTAGCGCGCGAAAATGCCGACGGAAAAGAAGGTTGCGCGCGCGACGCGCGTGCTTTGCCCCCATATGCCGACAGCTGACTGAATCGCAATTCAAAACAACGCTGCAATTACACGGTACCAATTTTTCGCTAACGACCTTTGTTATACACATCGGTAACCGTTACTTGATGATGGATTATTACTTCTATCACGCAAACAGATCTACGGCATTCAGGGTTGTCGTCGCGAAATCTTACTAATAAATCATAACAGCCAAAACTATGCTTCACAAAAGCTACACCTAGGCCTTAAATGTCTTTTATAAATTGTAACGTGCTCCATAATTACAGAACTATAAATTACTAGGCGAGAAGTTTGATTGCACTTGTTTAATTTACATATTTTATATTTATTAGTGAAGATTAAATTCAAAGGCCTACTTATTCATATTAAATTTGATAACGACCTAAATAATGGAAAAATACCGATGTTAACATCGATTCATCGTATCATCAATATATAAATTACTGGAAGTGTGGAAACTAGTTTTTCATTGTCATCTTTTTTAACACGTTTGTAATTTGGGTTATACAAGGTCATGAATTGCGTCAAGAACTAAAATGAAGCAATTGTTTTAGCTAATTTTAAATAATCAGATGTATATCTAAAACCGTTGACAAAGGCTATACCGGGTATCTCAAGACTGCTACCGAAAACGAAGCCGGGTGGTAGTTTTAGTGGCTACAAACACAATGCAATTAAAAATTTCGCATAGAAACGCGACAATTATTTTTTATGATTTTTTAAATATCGTCATTTTTGGGTGGTAAATCCATAGTTTTTCCAAAAATAATAATTTAAACTCTTTTATACCTTAGAGTATTTATAAATAAAAGGGTATAAACTATTATTTTAGGAAAAAAATATTTACCACCCAAATATGGCCATAGGAAAAAAAAAAAAAAAAATTGTCTCTTTTTTTTGCAACTTTTTCTGTTGCATTGTGTCTGAAGTCGCTTAGACTACCACCCGGCTTCGTTTTCGGTAGCAGTCTTGAGATACCCGGTATATGACGTGGTAAACGCTCATTACGAGAATAAGTGCAGAATGCCCAAGAGAACAGCTGTGCTCTGAACAAAATAGCAGTAAGCAAACAAAAATGTGGACTTACCTTAAAACAGCTGCCCTCTGAATATTACGTTGGGTTTCCTGTTTTAGCTCAAGTATTTAGTGCAAATGCAAACTATTAAAAAGGTTTTGAGTCCATTATGCACTTAGACTTGTAGACACTATTGTAATCGAAGATGGTATCTCAGTTCTCTTACGCCCAAATACTGGAACGCAACTTAAATATAAATGGCGCTTAACTACGTTAATCCCGATTAAATGTACTGGGTAAGTGGGCCGTGCGCTGTTAAGAGCAACTTATTATTTGAATGGCGTTCCAGTATTCGGGCGTTAGATGTCTACGATAGTAAAAAATGGGTATTTTTTTCTTTTAATTCACAACGTTGTCTCTAATCTACCTACATTTCAACATATTGTTTTATTTTTTTGTTTAATTTCCTTTATAATTATTTTTTCATAGTTTTGTTAGTTTCATCTTACCATTTTTAAGTTCCCGACATTTCGATAACTTCACATCTTGATGGCCATGAAGCGGACTGAGATATTAAAAAATAGTAGGTACTGTACTGTATCAGCCTATATATACGTTCCGCTACAGGGCACGGGTCTACTCCATAATCGAGCGTACGATTTAGTTAAAAAATCGTAACATATTGAAGACCAATTACCGCAACTGATAAAAAATTACTTGTGTGACGGAAGTGGAAAATTCGATTTCCGCGCAAACAAACATTTGCCTCAGCTACCTACTGATATTTTTTCTGACCGCAATATTTGTGCACATAAAATTCGTGTACAACCTGAATAGAATGAATAACAGAAATAAACAACAATATAATATATATAAGTATATGATTTATATTATAGTCATGGGGGTCATGACCCCCCCCCCCCCCCGTGCTGGCTCCAGATTGACAGAATCGATTTCGATCAGATCAGATCGATTATAATATTTAAAAGTACAATTAACTCTTTGTATGTCGGTAAATATGGTAAAAAGTGTTTATGAGGTCACAAATCCCGGCGGAAACAGACTTTAAATATTATTATTACGAATTCGAATATTGAAATCGGCCCCAGTGTTCTGACAAGAACTATATGACCCCCCTGGTGTTAAAGCTGAATCCGCCCTTGTAGAGCTTAGGCTTTGACATAAGACCTCTTTGCTCTTTTTGAGGCCCATCAACCGCAGTGGTACATATGTACTTACATTTACATTACATTTGACTGATGGTAGGTCTTTCGTATTTGCGAGGCCGCCTGGATAGGTATACCACCGCAATGTTTATTTCTACCGCCAAACAGCATGGTTAATGCTCTGTTGTGTTTCGGGTTGAAGGACATTGTAGCCAGTACGTACGTAAAACGAGAACCATAAGGCAACTAGAAATGCGCTGGAAATAGGCGATACACATATGCCGCAGGAATGATGACAGATGGGATAAATCAGTGCCAGAATGGAGACCTAGAACCGGTTATAGAAATCGGGGCTGGTCTTTGATGAGGTGGACCGAGGACCTGGTCCACATGGCAGGAAGAAGCTGGATGAGGTCTGCACTAGACCATTTGGCTGATATATAGACTGAAGAAGAAGAAGATAAGGCAACATTTGGTACGTAAATTACATGCAATATCATAGCTGATTATTAATTTAATGAAACATAAAAATGAGCAACCCACGGAGCCATAACAGTTTTCACCAATATCGAAGTAACTCTTTATTTGCTTTAGGTACTTCTTTGCAACAAAAGCGATAAAAGCGGAATGGGTCTCTATCTGAAGTTTAGGAAGCCGCACCTACGGATACTGAGGCTATTGAAGATAAACCCGGATGCCTCTTATCCAACTTTGTACATACGGGAAAAAGCGTCGTAATCTGTCGCGTGCTTTTAAAAAAGTGTGTACTAGGACCACAGATCACTCCCAATCTGTGACTAGGACGGAACTAGGACGATGATAAGTTTCATCTATACATATAAATAAAATTGAAGTGTCTGTTTTAAAAGTGAAAATAAAAAAAAATGTCCTACTACATATCGTTATATATGTTATGGGCCAAGTGATTAATGCAGGCAGTATTCATAACGCCCGGGCAGTATGAATATTGCCGAGCCATATCGGGCCAAGTGATTAATTACAATCTAAACTCACCTATTTATTACATTGCCCGGGCATTATGAATATGGCTACATGATGATCAGGCAATGTGATTAATAGGTGATTTTTACGTGGTGCGCTGCCGCATTGTCGCATCTGCGATAGACCCATAAATTAGAAAGGTTGAATTGATCTGCTTATGTTTAGTTGTTTTTCAACGTCCGAAACATTATCTTCAGAAGAAAATTAGTGTACCCACTTTATGGATCAGTTAGGTCGACTGTGCCCCAAAACCGACTCGGAACACCCCGAATTCACGTAGTCTTTTGGCTACCGACCCTAGAGTGTATATAAAAAGCCGGAGGCGCGGAGGGAGAGCAGCCCCCGCCCGCTGTAACGAATGCTCACCTCCGCAGCTTCGGCTTGCTGGTCGCCTCTGACGACCAGCCTCAGCCGCTACGGCTCGCATGGTTGCCTATCTTTTATTTTATTTTAGCTAATTTGTATTAACAACAAATGTTTTAAGGGTTAAGTTGCTATAATAGATATTTCTCAGGAATAGTGCGTTACCTTTTCATGGGAGTAGTACCAGGGATGGTGCGACACTCCCCCTCCCGCTCCACTCCTCCCAACCCACACCCTCGTGCTGCCCTATTCAAAATTCTACCACTTCGGCTCATTGTTTTGATTGTTTCGCTTTACATCACTCTGCCCAATAGGCACTTGGCATTATTCATAATGCCCGGGCAATGTGATAAATTGATTGATTATAATCACATTGCCCGCTCTTATTGGGCATTATTCATATTGCCCGGGCTTTATGAATAATGCTCGATTAATCACTTGGTCAGTAATCTTGTGGTCAGGGATGCTCCTATCTAGTGGTCATGGCCTGTCCTAGTATAGGTGCTACGAGTACGCGACCTCGGCCCCCGAGCTACTGCAGTGACCTTAACTTCCCGTCCGTGACTGCAGTATCCACTCCCTCAGGCCATACTCTCCTTTCCTATAACATCCTCTACGCACAAATCCTATTTCCTTTCCCCGGTTAATGGCGGGCAGCAGCGTCATTAACGTCAGTCCCCTACTGCGCTCGCCAACCCGCCTGCCAAGCGTGGCGAGTAACGGCAAATACCCCCACAATGGCGACACAAATAGAGACCAGGCCCCCAGTCCCCGGCAGCCCCACTATTCCTGGCTATGGTAGCGGTCATGGTTACGGTGGGGCAGGGGGTGCTAAGAATCCCCGGGTTGGCCCCGGCTACCACCCCCCCCCCCCGACGACGACTGGCCCTGGTAACACACAACGTACGCACATTGAGGACAGACGAGAAGATTGTCGAACTGGAAGAAGAATTGAGCAGGTTACACTGGGACATTCTGGGGTTATCGGAAGTGCGAAGAATCGGGGAGGATACGATAACCCTGAAGTCTGGTAACCTGCTCTTCTACCGGGGGGACGACCAACAGTCCCGAGGAGGTGTCGGATTTCTCGTCCACAAGTCTCTCATCAACAACATCGTATCCATCGAAAGTGTGTCGAGCAGGGTAGTATACCTTATACTCAGAATATCTAAAAGATATTCGTTGAAGGTCATACAGGTATACGCGCCGACCTCGACACACCCAGATGAAGAAGTAGAGGAAATGTATGAGGACATAAGTCGGGCCATACATACTTCCAAAACCTACTTCAATGTTGTTATGGGAGACTTCAACGCAAACTTGGGCAAGGGAAGCGATGCAGAGTTGAAAGTGGGGCAATTTGGACATGGGCAACGGAACCCCAGGGGTCAGAGGCTGGCCGACTTTCTGGAGAAAGAGGGACTCTTTGCGATGAACTCTTTCTTCCAGAAGCCGCCTCACAGGAAATGGACCTGGTTGAGTCCTGACGGTTCTACGAGAAACGAGATAGATTTCATCTTGACGACGAATAGACGGATATTCAGAGATGTCTCTGTGATCAACAGGGTGAAAACCGGCAGTGATCACCGAATGGTTAGGGGCACCCTGAATATCAATGTCCAATCGGAAAGGCGTCGCTTGATGAAATCTACGCTCCGACCTACTCGCGCCCATATCCAAAACCCCGAGAGCTTTCAACTCGAGCTGACAAATCGCTTTGATTGTCTAGGAGAAAACCTTGCAGTGGACGAGCTAAACAGCGGTTTGGTAGAAGCTGTCCATACGGTGGGATCTAAGTATTTTAGACCTCGCCGTAGAGATAGACCACAAAAACTCTCGATCCACACTCTTGACCTCATGGCCGAACGTCGATCTTTGACGCTGCAGTCTTCCGTTGACGCCGAAGCATATCGGCGGCTCAATAGACAGATCTGGAAGTCCTTGCGACACGATGTCCGTGCTCACAATACTGTGAGCATTAAGGAGACAATCGAGCGGAACGGAGGCTCCAAAGTGTTTGCAAGAGACTTGTCTATGGGGCAAAGCCAGTTGTCTAGGCTGAAGACGGAGGACGGCCGCGTAGTATCGACGAGGGCAGAGGTATTAAGGGAGATCGAGAGGTTCTACGGACAGCTTTACACCTCGGTTGCCAAACCTGCTGTTAGCTCGGCCGAAGACCCGAGAGCCGAGTTGATCCGACACTTTAGCGATGATATCCCGGACATCAGCCTGTGTGAGATTGAGATGGCCCTGAAGCAACTTAAAAACAACAAGGCGCCGGGCGAGGACGGAATAACTTCAGAGCTTCTGAAAGCGGGCGGAACGCCGATACTGAAAGTCCTTCAGAAGCTCTTCAATTCCGTTCTCCTCGAGGGCTCAACGCCAGAGGCATGGAGCAGGAGCGTGGTGGTACTGTTCTTCAAAAAAGGTGATAACACTTTGCTGAAGAATTACAGGCCCATCTCGCTCCTGAGCCATGTCTATAAGTTGTTTTCGAGGGTCATCACAAATCGTCTCGAACGCAGGTTTGATGACTTCCAGCCTCCCGAACAAGCCGGTTTTCGAAAAGGCTTTAGTACCATAGACCACATCCATACGCTTCGGCAAGTTATACAAAAAACCGAGGAATATAACTTGCCGCTTTGTTTAGCGTTTGTGGACTATGAGAAAGCCTTTGATTCGATCGAGACTTGGGCTGTGCTACAGTCTCTCCAGCGGTGCCATATCGACTATCGGTACATCGAAGCGTTGAAGTGTATATACAACAACGCCACCATGTCGGTCCGAGTACAGGATCAGAGTACGAAGGCTATTCCACTACAGAGAGGCGTGAGACAGGGAGATGTCATATCTCCGAAACTGTTCACTGCCGCGCTGGAAAACGCCTTCAAGCTCTTGCAATGGAAAGGATTCGGCATCAACATCAACGGCGAGTATATCACTCACCTTCGGTTTGCCGACGATATTGTAGTCTTGGCAGAATCGCTGGAAGACCTTAGCACTATGCTCGAAGACCTCAATCGAGTCTCCCAACAGGTGGGTCTTAAAATGAACATGGACAAAACGAAGATCATGTCGAATGTCCATGTTGTGCCCACTCCCATCGGTGTTGGGGGCTCGACTCTCGAAGTTGTTGATGAATATGTCTATTTAGGACAAGTGGTCCGGTTAGGCAGGTCCAACTTCGAGAGAGAGGTCAATCGTCGAATCCAACTCGGTTGGGCAGCGTTCGGGAAACTACGCGACGTCTTCTCGTCCAAAATACCTCAGTGCCTTAAATCGAAAGTCTTCGATAGTTGTGTGTTGCCAGTGATGACTTACGGCACCGAGACGTGGCCTCTCACTATGGGCCTTATTAGGAAGCTCAAAGTCACTCAACGAGCTATGGAGAGGGCTATGCTCGGGGTTTCCCTACGAGATCGAATCAGAAATGAGGAGATCCGTAGGAGAACTAAAGTAACCGACATAGCCCACCGGATTAGCAAGTTGAAGTGGCAATGGGCAGGGCACATAGCGCGGAGATCTGATGACCGATGGGGTCGGAAAGTGCTCGAATGGAGGCCGCGTAGCGGAAAGCGCAGCGTAGGACGTCCACCCACAAGATGGTCCGACGACCTGGTAAAGGTCGCGGGACGTCGCTGGACACAGGCTGCCTCCAACAGGTCTCTGTGGAAATCATTGGGGGAGGCCTATGTTCAGCAGTGGACTTCCTTTGGCTGATGGATGGATGTATGGAATCACTTGGCCCATAACATATACACGATACCTACTCCGAAAATGAAGTTTAAATTTTTTTTGTCTGTCTGTCTGTCTCATGGGCGTAGCCACGGTGGGGCAGGGTGGGGCACTTGCCCCACCCTGGCTCTGGCCTCTAAGGTACCTAACTAAACCAAAAAAAATAAATTATTTAAGTTAAGAACTATCTATGGGTAGAGATAAACCTTTAAATTAACTGATTAACAAATTGGCTTACTCCCACAGCTCAAATGGCTGAAGTTAGGGACATTTTTTTAGGAATTTTAGGTTTAGGAAGGTGAGCAATAAGAAAATGTTTTGGTCCATTCGAATTATACATAACAGGATATATCAAGGTTGCGACCGAAAACGAAGCCGAGCGCTAGTTTTAGTGACTATAAACTCATCGTCCAACATCCATCAGCCAAAGGAAGTCCACTTCTGAACATAGACGTCCCACGACCTTTACCAGGTTGTCTGACCTTGTGAGTGGACGTCCTACGCTGCGTTTTCCGCTACGTGGCCTCCATTCGAGAACTTTTTAGCCCCATCGACCATCAGTTCTTCGCACTATGTGCTTCGTCCATTGCCACTTCATCTTACTACTCCGGTGGGCTATGTCGGTTACTTTAGTTCTTCTACGGATCTCCTCATTTCTGATACGATCTTGTAGGGAAACCCCGAGCATAGCCTCCATAGGTCGTTGAGTGACTTTGAGCTTCCTAATAAGGACTATAGTGAGAGGCCACGTCTCGGTGACGTATCACAAATATCGAATACTTTCGATTTAAGGTACTGCGGTATTTTGGACGAGAAGACGTTGCGTAGTTTTCCGAACGCTGCCCAACCGAGTTGGATTCGACGATTGACCTCTCTCTCGAAGTTGGACCTGCTTAATCGGACCACTTGTCCTAAATAGACATATTCGAGCCCGATTCGAGCCCCCAACTCCGTTGGGGGTGGGCACAACATGGACATTCGACATGATCTTCGTTTTGTCCAAGTTCATTTTAAGACCCACCTGTGGGAGACTCGATTGAGGTCTTCGAGCTTAGTGCTAAGGTATTCCAGCGATTCTGCCAAGACTACAATATCGTCGGCAAATTGAAGGTGAATGATATACTCGCCGTTGATATTGATGCCGAATCCTTTCCACTGCAAGTGCTTGAAGTCGTTTTCCAGCGCGGCAGTGAACAGTTTCAGAGATATTACATCTCCCTGTTTCACACCTCTCTGTAGTGGAATATCCTTCGTGCTCTGATCTTGTACTCGGACCGACATGGTGCCGTTGTTTATAATTCATAATAAATAAATTTATTTATTTCAATTCTATGTGATTTTACAGTCCAGGGTAAGAAATCTCTTTTTAAGCAAACATTTGCTCGTGTTAGGAAATTTCGCTGTTGTTGTATATACACTTCAACACTTCTATGTACCGATAGTCGATGTCGATCGAATCAAAGGCTTTCTCATAGTCCACAAACGCTAAACAAAGCGGCAAGTTATATTCTTCGGTTTTTTGTATAACTTGCCGAAGCGTATGGATGTGGTCTATGGTACAAAAGCCTTTTCGGAAACCGGTTTCTTCGGGAGGCTAGAAGTCATCAAACCTGCGTTTTAGACGATTTGTGATGACCCTCGAAAACAACTTATAGACATGGCTCAGAAGCGAGATGGGCCTGTAGTTCTTCAGTAAAGTGTTATCACCTTTTTTGAAGAACAATACCACCATGCTCCTACTCCATGCCTCTGGCGTTGAGCTCTCGAGAACGGAATTGAAGAGCCTCTGAAGGACATTCAATATCGGCGTTCCGCCCATTTTCAGAAGCTCTGAAATGATTCCGTCCACTCCCGGCGCCTTGTTGTTCTTAAGTTGCTTCAGGGCCGTCTCAATCTCACATAGTCTGATGTCCGGGATATCATCGCTAAAGTGTCGGTTCAACTTCGCCCTAGCTAATAGTAGATTCGGCAACCGAGGTGTAAAACTGTCCGTAGAACCTCTCGATTACCCTTAATACCTCTGCCCTCGTCGACACTACGCGGCCTCCGTCCGTCTTCAGCCTAGACAACTGGCGTTGCCCAATAGACAAGTCTCTTGCAAACACTTTGAAGCTTCCGTTCCGCTCAATTGTCTCTTTAATGCTCACAGTATTGTGAGCACGGACATCGTGCCGTAAGTACTTTCAGATCGGTTTATTGAGCAGCCGATATGCTTCGGCGTTAACGGAAGACTGCAGCGCCATAGGCCGACGTTCGGCCATGAGGTCAAGAGTGTGGATTGAGAGTTTTTGTGGGCTATCTCTACGGCAAGGTCTAAAATATTTAAATCCCACCGTATGGACAGCTTTTACCAAACCACTTCACTCTTGACAATCAAAGCGATTTGTTAGTTCAAGTTGAAAGGTCTCGGGGTTTTGGATATGGGCGCGACTTCATCAAGCGACGCCTTTCTAACTGGACATGTTACATAACATATTCAATGTGCCCCTGTCCATTCGGTGATCATTGCCAGTTTTCATCCTGTTGAACACAGAGACATCTGTGACGTCAGGACTCAGCCAGGTCCATTTCTTGTGAGGCGGCTTCTGGAAAAAATAGTTCATCGTAAAGAGCCTCTCTTTCTCCAGAAAGTCGGCCAGCCTCTTTCCCCTAGGGTTCTGTAGCCTATGTCCAAATTGCCCCACTTTCAACTCTGCGTTGAAATACCTACCCTATAACAACATTAAAGGAGGGTTTGGAAGTATGTAGGGCCCCACTTACATCTCCTCTACTTCTTTATCTGGACGTGTCGAGGTCGGTGCATATACCTGTATGACCTTCAACGAATATATTTTTGATATTCTAAGTATAAGGTAAACTACCCTGCTTGACACACTTTCGATTGATACGATGTAGTAAAGGTTGTAAGCACTCCACGCTTTGTAACAATAAAATGTATGTATTTTACTCCATTTTCTTATCCTAAACTCATTATCATTTTTTTTTGCTTTTTAGTTGAATCGTATAAAAAAGCGTACTTTTTTAAAACTATAATTTAATTTCGCAAAATTTTTAGTTGCATTGTGCCTGAAGTTACTTAAACCGCCACCCGGCTTCGTTTTCGGTAGCACACTTGATATACCCTGTGGATACATGGTGCTATAGGGTGTAACCTTTTTGTATGAAAATAAGGAACTTCGTTTCAAAAATAACCGGGGAAACAATGAGTATAATTTGCTACTTAAATATTATTTTAGACTTCTGCCCCACCCTGAGCCCATGACTGGATACGCCCATGGTCTGTCTGTCTGTTTGTTCCGGCTAATCTCTGAAATGGCTGGACCGATTTTGACGGGACTTTTTTGTCAGGTAGCTGATATAACAAGGAGTAACTTAGGCTACATTTATTTTAGAAAAATCTTTTATTTTAGAAAAATAAAGTTACTACTGTCCAGTATCGCGCGCAGCTCACGCGCATGCCACCACTGGACCGTCACGTCGGGCGCCTATCACCACTTCTCCCACCAAAGAATCAATATCACATTTACAAAATATAGATGACTTCCAGCCTCCCGAACAAGCCGGTTTCCGAAAAGGCTTTAGTACCATAGACCATATTCATACGCTACGGCAGGTTATACCGGGTATCTCAAGACTGCTACCGAAAACGAAGCCGGGTGGTAGTTTTAGTGACTACAAACACAATGCAACCAAAAATTTCGAAAAGAAACGCGACAATTATTTTATATGATTTTTTAAATATCTTCATTTTTGGGTGGTAAATCCATAGTTTTTGCTAAAATAATAATTTAAACACTTTTATACCTTAGATTATTTATAAATAAAAGGGTATACACTATTATTTTAGGAAAAAATGTATTTACCACCCAAATATGGTCATAAGAAAAAAATTACAAAAAAAAAATTGTCGCTATTTTTTGCAACTTTTTCTGTTGCATTGTGTTTGAAGTCGCTTAAACTACCACCCGGCTTCGTTTTCGGTAGCAGTCTTGATATACCCTGTATAAAAAACCGAGGAATATAACTTGCCGCTTTGTTTAGCGTTTGTGGACTATGAGATAGCCTTTGATTCGATCGAGACCTGGGCTGTGCTACAGTCTCTTCAGCGGTGCCACATAGACTATCGGTACATCGAAGTGTTGAGGTGTATATACAACAACGCCACCATATCGGTCCGAGTACAAGATCAGAGCACGAAGGCTATTCCACTACAGAGAGGCGTGAGACAGGGAGATGTCATATCTCCGAAACTGTTCACTGCCGCGCTGGAAAACGCCTTCAAGCTCTTGCAGTGGAAAGGATTCGGCATCAACATCAACGGCGAGTATATTACTCACCTTCGATTTGCCGACGATATTGTAGTCTTGGCAGAATCGTTGGAAGACCTTAGCACTATGTTCGAAGACCTTAATCGAGTCTCCCAACAGGTGGGTCTTAAAATGAACATGGATAAAACGAAGATCATGTCAAATATCCATGTTGTACCCACCCCCATTGAAGTTGGAGGCTCGATTCTCGAAGTTGTAGACGAATATATCTATTTAGGACAAGTGGTCCGCTTAGGCAGGTCCAACTTCGAGAGAGAGAGGTCAATCGTCGAATCCAACTCGGTTGGGCAGCGTTCGGGAAACTACGCGACGTCTTCTCGTCCAAAATACCTCAGTGCCTTAAATCGAAAGTCTTCGATAGTTGTGTGTTACCAGTGATGACATACGGCACCGAGACGTGGCCTCTCACTATGGGCCTTATTAGGAACCTCAAAGTCGAAATCGAATCAGAAATGAGGAGATCCGTAGGAGAACTAAAATAACCGACATAGCCCATAGGATTGGCAAGTTGAAGTGGCAGTGGGCCGGGCACATAGCTCGTAGAACCGATGGCCGTTGGGGCCGAAAGGTTCTCGAGTGGAGGCCACGTACAGGCAAGCGAAATGTCGGACGCCCGCCTACAAGGTGGACGGACGATCTGACTAAGGTTGCAGGAAGTCGCTGGATGCAGGCCGCTTCCAACAGGTCATTGTGTAGATCCCTGGGGGAGGTCTATTTTCAGCAGTGGACTTCCTGTGGCTGATATGTGGATGATGATGATGATGGTTTCGTTACAAAGGTAAATAAAAATGCAAAAACCAAAAAAGAAAACTAAATAAACTAATTAACTTTTTTGTTACATTCCACGCAGACTAAGTGGAGGGAGTGGTGGGAGGGAGTGGTGCTTGGGCTAAGTGGAGGGAGGTCTCAGGCATACTCTGCGACCGCAGGATGCCGATGAGGCTCAAGGGTCTCATCTATAAAAGCATCGTGCGGCCGGTGCTCCTGTATGGTTCTGAGACGTGGCCTGCCCTCAAGCGGCACGTCCAGGAGGTTCACGCCGCGGAGATGAAGATGCTGCGGTGGATGTGCAACGTTACGCGTTTGGACAAAATCCGTAACGAGCACATCCGTGGCGGTCTTGGTGTCCGCGATGTGGCTGATAAACTCCAGGAATCCCGCTTGAGATGGTATGATCACGTCCTAAGGAAACCGCAGGAGTACGTCGGTAATGTGTGCCTGAGCCTCAATATTCCCGGACCTCGACCGCGGGGTAGACCCAAGAAGCGCTGGCTCGATGTCGTCAAGGAAGATATGAGGGTCAATGGCCTTACTATTGAGGATGCCGAAGATCGGGCGAAATGGAGGAGAATTTACCGGAAGGCGGACCCTGGCACCGGCCGGGATAACGCCAGGTAGAAGAAGAAGAAGAAGAAGAAGTTACATTCCACGCAGACGAAGTCGCGGGCACAGCTAGTATACCTATAAGCGGTATTGTAGCTGCTCAAACTTATACGAGTAGATTAGCTACTCTGATATATATTTCTTTTCAAAGTTGTACAATTGGCTTCATGATAGACTAAACGGCATTTTCGATGGAAATTAGAATGTATAAGAGCCTTTTTGAGCAGTAAGTCTACTTTAATTTTATCGCTTAATTCGTCTTGTGATGGCATGTTTCGGCTGTGTATCCGTAAGGCACTGTACTTGTAGCCCATATTGAGCAATCAGTGTTGAACGATGTTTGTCGGTTAAAACAAACTAGGTACCTACTGACGCCGCACAATTTTTGATTATTTTTCAATCGACAATAGTGATTAATTATCAATTTTTCTTATATAAGCTTTTTATAAAGCCAAACGATACGCTTCCGGGAAGCTATTGTTATCCTTCTAGATGTGAAATATTTTTCTTACTTCGTACTGTTATGTTTTGTTTATACTGGTCTCAAACATCATTGGAAATGTCTCAATAGTGTAATTTTAGTTCTAAACTTTACTGGTGGTAGGCCTCTCATATGTGAGAGGCCATCTGGGTAGGTACCACCGCAATGTCTATTTCTCCCGTGAAACAACACTGCTTAAATGCGCTGTTGTGTTTCGGATTGAAGGACATTGTAGCCAGAGTAACTACTGGACATATTGAGATTTAACATCTTATGTCTCAGGATGGCGAGCGCAGTGGAATGTTGCTACTGTTTTTGAGCGGTCGTATCGCTTATCATCAGGCGAACGGCTTGCTCATCTCGTCATTCATTGCAATAAAAAAAAACTGTTATTTATTTCAATTGTCACTTGAAACAGATGCTACAGTTAACGATTTTAAAGTATAATAGCTAATCAACACTCATATATTAAAGTCGTAGACATCCACTATTGTACAAAGAACCGCAGACGGGTTAATGTTACCTGCATCCGTCTGTCTGTACCTACTCTGTAGACATACGAATTGCCATGCTGTGCCTCATCCGGAGCGCAGTCTTTCACTACATCTAATGTCGCACATAATTACACTTTAATGTACCTATTACTATATAATTTAAGGTAAAATGTGTGGAACATTCAAGAATAATCACGTGTGCCAATGCTATGAGTAAGCAAGACGCGTCTGCCAAAATGTTCACGAAAGTCGCCGGATCAAATCCAGGGCACCACCAGATAGTCAATCACCACGTACTATAATGGTGAGGGAAAAATCGTGACAAAATCTGCATACCACAGTGATTTGTAAAATTTATACAGTGTGTCAAATCCGCCAACCTCTACTGGTGGTAGGTCTCTCATATGTGAGAAACCGCCTGAGTAGGTTCTACTGCAATGTCTATTTCTCCCGCCAAACAGCAATTTAAATGCAATGTTGTGTTTCGGATTGAAGGAAATTGTAACCAGAGTAGCCACTGGACATATTGAGACTTAACATCTTGTGTCTCTGGATGGCGAACGCAGTGGAATGCCAGGCATTGCTTTGTAATTCATGGTGTTGTTTGGTTTTGCTACTATTCATGAGCGGTCGTAGCTCTTACCATCAGACGAACGGCATAGTCGTCTCGCGATTCATTGCAATCAAATTTCTAAAAACCGCACTAGACCCCCGCAGCGTGGTCGTCCACCACTCAATTGAACTCTGTATTGTAGTTTAGGCCCGTGCTCTGCAGTGAGACGTATATGGGCTTACACAGTACCTAATCGATTTCCTCTAAACGGTGGTAAGAATCGTTATCTTTATGTTTATTAAACTTTCTGTCGTAAAACAAGCAAGAATTTTCAAAACCGTTGCGAGCGACGACAAATGTCAATAACACTCCACTAGCGATGTACTGGAGCGCGCGCACCACTTACCTACGTGGGAAATCAACGCGTTTTCCGTCCTGTCCATATATTTATATCAATGCAGTGCGAGACATGTGCGTACTATGTAAATACATTAGTAAGCAATATCGTAGTTGGCAGCGCAACGAAGTGAAGGAACGAGAACGAAACGGAGATCGGGAATTCGTTTCCAAAGGACAGACTTTTCGAAATTACGAAGGTATTGTTAATTATCTTTCACATTATCAATGGAGTAAAATGTCGCGAGAAACCTGCACAGATGCGACTAAATGCACTTTACAGGTATGTGAAGTCTCTTAACTTACTAAATCTGTCTAGTTCTGTCTGACGAAATCAGTTCTAAGCAGATAGGCTATATGAATTATGAGGCTAATACTGTTGTTAATGTAAACTGATTACCTACTTTAGTAACAAGAGCACTGTTTGACATAGATACCGTTTCACCGTACACGCACTTGGATCATTATGCAAGTCTTAAAATTCAAAAATATACAGGGTATATCAAGACTGCTACCGAAAACGAAGCCGGGTGGTAGTTTAAGCGACTTCAGACATAATGCAACAGAAAAAGTTGCAAAAAAAAGCGACAATTTTTTTTTTTGTTATTTTTTTCCTATGGCCATATTTGGGTGGTAAATACATTTTTTCCTAAAATAATAGTGTATGCCCTTTTATTTATAAATACTCTAAGGTATAAAAGAGTTTAAATTATTATTTTAGCAAAAACTATGGATTTACCACCCAAAAATGACGATATTTAAAAAATCATAAAAAATAATTGTCGCGTTTCTATGCGAAATTTTTAATTGCATTGTGTTTGTAGCCGCTAAAACTACCACCCGGCTTCGTTTTCGGTAGCAGTCTTGAGATACCCGGTATGATCGATGAATAACATTCTATTTCGCGATCTAGAATCACTTCCTGTGTTTTCAATGTGACGGGCACCGGAGCGGAGGCGGCGCGTACTCACACAGACAAACCCACGGATGTTGCGTACCGTAACTCCATAATGTATAATAAATTGTACAGATTTACCTCTCTCGCTGCAACTAGATGTGATTTATGCACACAACTGTGTCGAATTAACAATTACCGACTCTATACCAATGTTCTGAACCGTTATTGTATACGTGGGATTATGACAAAGAAAAGAACTTACACCGTAATAAATGTATATCATATTGGTTTAAATCGTTTATTGGCATTGTATATTCATGTTGGCTCCGTATATGTATAGGTTTACAATAGGCGTACACACCTACATACTGAGTGATCGTTCATGGAAGAACATGATACCATATCGTTTCAGTATAAAATGTACTTACACTAATTGGTTTACACGGTATATGTGAATTTAATCGTTGGACGAGCGAATAGTGCTCCGTAGGCATTGTTTTGCACGACAATGACTTTTGTACTTTAAATCATTTTAAAAATATAAATAAAATATTTTTACTAGTCTGATGCGGATCTCCGCTACGGAGATTGGCAATACAGTCAGGATTTAGAACGCGGGCATCAAGGTGAATCTTTAAAGACAACACAATGTTACGTGATTGGGATATTGATTGTTCGTTCAGCACGACTTACTGAATTATTAAAGTTTTATGTAAAATAGATTTCCCAATAATATAAAGACAACTACAAATTTCTTTTTTAAAAAAATTACCAAAAAACAATTATTACAATGTATACATGAAACATAAAAAATATAATACAACCTTTTTTCTATCATCAGTCTCTATTAAACGTGGAATGATAAGTGATACAAAAAATCCAAATAGTTTTATACAATCTTATATATAAAAATGAATCGCAAAATGTGTTGGTAACCGCATAATTCAACAACGCCTGGACCAATTTGGCTGATTTTGGTCTTGAAATATTCGTGGAAGTCCTGGGAAGGTTTTAGGGGTGAGAAAAATAGGAAAATTTCTGAGGAAGATACTAAAAACCTTTTTTTTGGGTATCGTTCAAGCGTGATGTGTCCAGCCAATATAGGATGATCTTTGTTTATTTGACGGGAGACGTAAAAGACGGTCCAGCTTCAACTACCATCCAACGTAAAATGATCTATCTTTCCATTGTCTTTCATTGACGGCTGACGAAATAGAACAAAATTCAAAAAATGTGTACAACGTGTATATAATATTATCTAGATACGGCGTCTTGCGCGTAATTTTGTTCAATGTAAAATAAAACGATGTCCATATCTACCAAAATAGCCCATTGTTTTTTTAGATTATTGCAACAGTTTTAAACAAGGTATACTCTATCGAAGCGTTTTGCCGGAGTACACCAAAATATATCTAATTATAATTTTTCGTTTTCATAAACGACATTGTTTTTTGAATTGATACTTTTAGATGCGCTGGGGGACAAATTTAAATTCCGCATTAGTATTGTTTTCAAACTCAAGAATTAAAAAAAATGGTACGTTGATGCCGTATCTAGACATAATGAAACGATATGCAGTTTTATATTTTTGAATATTTGTTTTATTACTTACGTCACCTGGTAAGGCAGTATGAAGGTTTTATTAATTTGTATATGGTAACGTACTAGACGCGACTGCCAACAAGTTTACGATGGTCACGGGTTCAAATCTCAGGGCACACCTCTGACTTATCGGATTAATTTCTACGTCAAATAAAATCCGCCAACTCGCACTAAGGCAGCGGGGTGGACTATATCTTCTTCTTCTATAGTATAAAAATGAATCGCAAAATGTGTTGGTAAGCGCAAAACTCAACAACGCCTGGACCAATTTGGCCAATTCTTTTTTTAAAATGTTTATTATTACTTTATTTACTAACAAAAAGTAATGGCGTGCAATATTATTTGGAAAAACAGCATTTTGGTGCTGAATTAAGGGAAGGAATATTGGATGAACAATAAAAAACGCTTAAGATTTTAATGTCAAAATTTCATAAGGCAATCTTTATATGTATATGGAGAGACGGGATATAATAGAGTGGAAGGTACGGGAGAGGACTGGGATAGCTGACAGATTGAAGAAAGACGGGATGGATAATAAAGAGAAAGGACGGGACGGATCGGGAAGAGATTGACGACGGATGAGACGGGATTGAGCCGAGCAGTAGGACAGCTACGTCAAGTTTAGGTATACAAGAGTTTATAGGAAAAATAACATGTATTTGGTGTGGAGTGGAATCAAAAAATATATGCACCCAGGCGAAGCTGGGCCGGGCCGCTAGTAATACTATAAAAAAGAAAACGTTTATACAGAGTGATGAAGAAATGTTGCAAATCAATCAACATATTGTATTAATATTACATCGTAATTCTTACTATGTTCAATAAACTGCAATACATACTTCAAATCAATAAAAAAATTAGATGGGCAGCGAAGAGTCGTCCAAATTAATTTAGATGCTTTCTCATTGCTATCTGTATCATTAAGATTCAAAATATTTATTTTTTCTTGCGGGCTAAAAATTTTCACATCTTACGTGGCTTATTTATTTCTTTACAGGTTTTTTAATAATAATTAGGTCCGTCTATTCACTCCCCACCCTAGATTCCTATGTAGCAGAATTAAACAAACAAAAAACGATAAAAATATAAAGCACATAAGCATAAAACGTAAATTATTCATTTTCGACAACGCAGAAACAGGCATAGTGGACTCCTATATTTAATTACTATTTATCGCATTCATAGTTTTAATTGTATCCTTATAAATTATATTTATTCCCATGCAATATTCTACCATTTAAACTAAAAAAACTATTAAATGTGCTGTAGTTTCATATGCAAGAAGTAGAATTAAATATTTTTGTCCAAAGATACACATTATTCATTATTAAAAGTCTATCAATAACGGCCTTATACATGGACAGTTTTTAAACTAATTAAGCTATCGAATGCGTAGTCACTCTCAGTGCTCTTCACTCAAACCTAAAATCAAATCTATCGAAAGGAACAAACATTAGATAGCATGGTTGTCTGGCAGAAATTACTTCAAGCAATAAGACCGCTACTAGTGCATTTTTGTTGTTTTTTTTCTTGTAATTCTGTCTACTTTTATGTATCTAGTGTACAATAAAGTTTTAAAATAAATACCTAATATATGCTTATAAACTCTCTATGGATGAGGCCATAAGAATCGAATGTAAATATTTCCTTATAATAAAAGTCGTTCATTTTAACAATATCATTTTCAATACAAGTCTAAAGACTTAAGACGTACAGTGGATATTATAATAACCATAGAAATAAATGCCTTATATCTAACCCCTTTAAATGGGACACTTATCATCATATATTTGAGAGCATGACACAAAACAATATTTGTTAAAAATCGCAGTTACACACATTTAAAATGTGTGTAACTGTAAATGACAGTTAGAGGGCGCCACCGCCACGTTAACATCGTCTCCTCAATTAAATTTTGTTAAAATTTTCATTTTCGTGCATTTTAGTATTTAAACGTGATAAGCATAATGACTATAAAGTGACTCTAGCTGTGAAGTGTTAGAGTCTATTTGACTGAAAGACTGAAATAGTTATTAGCCGGAAAAGGTCAATAGTCTCGAAGGCGCCGGATTTGCAAAAGCCTTTATAAAGAGTGACGTTATTGTGATTATGAGTGAACTTTCATGTGAAATAATCGCCAAGAAATACTATTCGTGTAACAACAGTAATAAAAAGTGTTTTAACAGTGCACAATTTTAACTACCCACTTTAAACATAATCATTTCACACTTTTTATAACATATCAGAGACTAATGCACAATTTCGTCATATAAAAGTCATCAATCCTAGCTTAGTTATATTCGTATCGCTTCTCAAATCAAGAGGCGGGTGTTCAAATCTTAGTCAACTTAGCTAAACTTTTTTTTTAATTTAATTATTTCAAGGAATTTGTAACAAACTTTACATTTTAATTTACGTTAAATCGGAATACATACAAGATTTTGGGAGAATTTTAAACATCACTTTGCACCGCTTATAATCAGAGTTGACAGTTGTTTCTCGCAGTTATGCCTACAAAAAATTGCATGGGCTGCATGACCGATATTAGGGGCAGGGATGCAATGCTTTGCTCCAACTGTAATCACTTGTATGATCTTGATTGTGCCAATTTAACTGTTAAGAGATTTAAGGCCATGAGCACTGATCAAAAACTCTGCTGGGAATGCCCTTGTTGTCGCAACAAAATACCTAAAGGTGACAACAGCAACACACCTATACGGCCATCTGTTTCGTCTGACAGCTCACCGAAAGTTTCTCCTGATAACGCCAATATAACCTTGCGGAACAAACGCCCGCCTAAGTCATTGGAAGGAGTCATAACCACCGAGTGTGTCAACATTTGCACTGATACCGTAACTCCATCATGGTTTAAAACCCTTGAGGTAAACCTCACTACTAATCTTTTGGCTCTAATGAAGGAATCTTTAAGCTCTGAGTTAAAACCTATCAAAGTGGCCAATGAGGAAATTTTACAAAGCATTACTTTCTCCAATGACAAATACGAAGAGATGATGAGAACTATTGCTTTGTACGTGGAAGAGGTGAACAAACTGAAAAAAGACAATAGTGACTTGAAATCCACAGTTGCTGATCTATCTGCCCGTCTCACACTATTAGAACATTACACTCGCGAATGCAATATTGAAATATCTGGCATACCGGAGTATAAGAACGAGAATCTGACCAACACCGTTGTCCAAATTGGTCAAGTCATTTCCAACCCCGTACAAGAAGCAGATATTGCTGTGTGCAAACGTGTGGCTAAATTAGATCCAACTAGTAAGCGTCCTCGTTCCGTTATAGTCAAACTACGTACATCCTTTCAAAGGGATTGTTTTCTGGCAGCTGTCTCTAAATTTAATAAACAGCATGTGAAGGATAAACTTAGTTCTAGCCACCTTGGAATCGCTGGTAATAAGGCTCCTATCTTTGTCTCTGAGCATTTGTCACCTGCGGCTAAAAACTTACACGCCTGCACTCGTAAGGCTGCTCGAGAAAATGAATATAAGTTTGTGTGGATACGAAATGGACGCATCTTCGTTCGAAAAACCGAGGACTCACCATCTATACACATAAAAAACCTTGATGACATCACCAAATTGTAAATCGTATTCGGCGAACGTGTAGTGCAGGGCCATAGATTCTTAATATTAAAATTCATTCTATACTACCAAAATATGCGAGGTATTCGCACGAAGCTAGATGAACTTCGTCTGTCTTCACTTGCAAATGACTTTGACGTAATTATAGCGACAGAGACTTGGCTGAACGACAGTATCAACGACGCAGAGATACTGGATAGTAGATACACGATTTATCGGCGTGATAGAAATTCCAGCATAAGTTCTAAAAAAGAAGGCGGCGGCTGCCTTATCGCTGTTTCCAACCGTTTGAAGTCGTCCCGTTTAGAAGAGTGGCAAAGCGACATCGAGGATCTGTGGGTTTCGGTGCGGACATTGTCCAACGAAGATTTAATTCTAGGCTCTGTTTATATACCACCTAATGCTCCTTCTACAATGTATGATGCATTCTTCGAGTCAATTAGTGATAAATTACCTTTTAGTAATAATAAGTGCATCTTGTTCGGTGACTTCAATATTGCTGGGATACATTGGACATTAGATGACAGCGGCCTGTACACAAATCCATCTGTGTGTAGATCTCAAATTGCTTATTCACTTTTTGATTTTATGTGCCAAAATAACATGTATCAAATAAATCATATTACTAATTCACATAACAGAATACTGGATTTAGTCTTAACAAATTTCATTGGCCCCACTCTTAGTGAAACAATGAGTTCATTGTGCAATACTGATAGTCACCATCCTGCATTGGAGGTAAAATCTGACTGTTTTAACACCTTGCGCAATCACAAAACTCTATTGCCGAAACAATTTGCTAGCTATAATTTTAGTAAAACTGATTATCCATCTCTTAATGCTTATTTGAGCAGCATTGATTGGCATGTTACCTTAGACAAATTCGATAATGTAGACGACATGGTTGCAGCATTATATCAGCACTTGAAAGTTGCCACTGAACAAAACTGTCCCAAGACTAGATCAAGGCGGTGGAAATATCCCAAGTGGTTCTCTGCTAGCTTGATTAAGATGATTAGAGAAAAATATAAATGTAGATCGAAATATAAAAAGAACCATAATCCGAGAGACCTGCTAGAGTTTGAGATACTAAGAGAGAGGGTGGATAAGAGGATTAGGAGTGATTATAATAAATACGTAGCTCTGATTGAAGATCGCATAACAGGCAATCCTAATTTGTTTTGGTCCTTCATTAAAGACTCTAAAAACTTAAAATCACAATATCCATCTACTATGCATCTGAATAATGTTACGGCCCACAGTAATGTCGCCATGTGCAATTTATTTGCCGATCATTTTTCATCCACATTCTTATCACCTGTGCCCTCTATTCTTATTAATCCACTGCTGTCCCCTCCCTATGGTCTAAACATGTTGTCTAAAATATATCTTTCTTACAATTCTGTATTTAGAAAGCTCAAATCACTTAAACCTAGCAGAAGTAGCGGTCCTGATGGTTTCTCACCATTTTTTGTGAAATCCTGTGCCACTGGTTTAGCTGCTCCTTTAACAATCATTTTCAATAAGTCCCTTCAATCTTCAACTTTTCCCACTCACTGGAAAAAAGCTTTTGTTGTTCCTATTTACAAAAAAGGAGACAATTGTTTAATCACCAACTACAGACCAATATCACTTTTATCATGTTTCTCAAAGGTCTTCGAGTCTCTTATTTGTCCCTTTTTATCGTGGCATATAAAAGAGATGTTATCTCCTTCGCAACATGGGTTTACGTCTCGCAAATCCACTACCACTAACCTAATGACTTACGTGAACGAAGTGTCTGCATCTATAGACTCTGGTTCGCAGACCGATGCAGTTTACACTGATTTCACCAGCGCGTTTGACAGAGTGGATCATGCGATATTATTACGGAAATTGGAGCATAGGTTCGGCATTTCAGGCAACTTGCTATTGTGGTTTAGATCCTATTTGTCCAATAGATCCCAAGTGGTGGTCAAAGATGGACACTTCTCCAAAATATATTACTCAACTTCTGGAGTACCCCAGGGATCACATTTAGGTCCTATACTATTTAATTTATTTATAGACGACATAGTTCAGCATGTAAAATATTCCAAATGCCTACTGTACGCGGATGATTTAAAATTATATAGGACCATTCGTTCCCGGGAAGATTCTCATCTCTTACAGGCGGACTTATCTAGTATTGGGAACTGGTGTATTTTAAACAACATGTCACTAAACGCTAGTAAATGTTATCACATCAAATTTACTAAGAAATTAAATGCTCTTGATTCTACGTATACTTTGGACGGTATAAACTTAGAAGAAGTTAATAAAATCAGGGATCTGGGGGTTATTCTTGATAGTAAATTAAACTTCATAAGCCATATTCATCATATAGCTCAGAGCAGTAACAGAATGTTGGGTTTCCTCAAGAGAGTTGGGAAGCACTTCAAAAGAACTAAGACATTAAAGATGCTGTATTGTGCCCTTGTCCGTAGCCGCCTTGAGTACTGCAGTCAGATTTGGAACCCCTTCTATAGAATCCGCATTGACAGGTTGGAAAGAATACAAAAGTCTTTCACAAGATTTCTGGTCTACAAGGCGAAGTGCAATGGTGATACCACCATTTGTCTACGTGCGGACTATGATACGAGACTCGACCACTATAAAATGAATTCATTGGAAAAAAGAAGATCTTTACTTGATGCAACTTTTCTGCATAAACTTATTAGTGGTGCTATCTCAGAGTCTTTTCTGCTGGGGGAGCTGAATTTCAATATTCCTAATCTGAATAAAAGACCTAGTCGCATTGATAGGAATACGTTCCGTACGCGCCGATATCGATCCAATGTGGGGAAGTTTTCACCAATCAATAGATTACAGAGTAATTTTAATGACCTTCAAAGTTCTGCGTCTGTTGATTTATTTTCAAGGTCTGTCCCTTGTTTTAAAAAACAAGTGCTGCAATCAGGTCTGTCAAATTTTAATTCATGACTTTAATTTTCATAGTTGTATAATTATTTTTTCTTATTATTTTCTATATTGTGCAGTTATTTTATGTGTAGTTCTGAAATTTATGTTTGTTATTCTGTGATTTTTTTTTGTTATTGTATAATTCAATTGTAATACAAATGCTGTTTCATACCTGTAATTAGTGAGTAGACTAGTCCATAAATTGTACAAGTTGTAAAATGCATGTTTAGTTTATTAACTGTTGGTGTGTCATTTAATAAATAAATAAATAAATAAAATCAATTTTCGATATTGCTACACGATTTGTAATCTTATGCAATTGTCCTTACACGCGACATCGAAAAAATATGGAACAAAAAACTTACAGAACTTGAAAATCTCTTTTGCAATGCAACCAATCCGAATCCAAGGAATTTGTTGATCAAAAATATGTTGTTCCTACAATTCGTAAGTTTTACCCAAAAGGGATTTTTTACGGCATTCGATTTTTGCAGATTATCGGTAATCAGTGACTATCATTTTTTCACTATAATAGTGCTTTGGCTAGAATTGATTCTAGAGATCCAATACACGTAAAGTGCACAGACACTAGCGCATTTCAGTATGTTGCTTTTGCAGAGACAACACATAAATCAATATATTGTTTGTTACATCGAAGAAATCTCTAAAATAAATAATAAATAAATAACACCCAACAGTCACATACATAGTCCTGACCCCACACTAAGATCGAATCTTGTGTCGTGGGTATCAGGAACTACGAGACTTTTCGGTCTCACAAACACCCAGACCCGGAAGAAATATGAATAATGAAAATTTCTCTCGGTGCAGGGATCGAACCCGCGGCCTCTCGTTTCACAGGCGGCGTCTAACCAACTGCGCCACGGAGGCTGTCAAAAGCGATAAGACTGCCATTTTCTTGCACTCTATACTTACAATTCCTAACTGTATATAGAATATTGTACATGGTTTTATATTAAGTGGTGTACAGAAGTGTTGTCTTACAATTTGATATTGCACTCCAGGCTCAAAAATGTTATCTTTCTTTGAAATGGCCATCTAGCAAACAACATCAACAGGGATTTTTTAATTGATTTTGTCTTCGATTCATAAGCGACACTCAAAATGGAGGTTTAAAAATAGATAACTGCAGTGCAAGTACTATTAGATAAAAAGTCACTTTGAAACGCATTTCCCGGATTCGGATTGGAGTTAATGTATTGGCGACATCCTCAATACTACCTGCAAATAAGTAGTATAGCATTTTGTCATCAGATGTCGCACTAAGTTTCTACAGAGCATGATTTGTATTTTCTTAAATATAATATTTTTAAAATATTACATAATAGATCATTGCATTTATACATGGAAATAACAGCTGCCTCCTCATTCTTTCGTAAATCAACTAAGCATAAATAAAAAGCGTAAATATTTTGGTCGTTTAATCATACGGGATTATATTTGCTTATTCAAGTTTCCATTATATTCGGTTCAACATCAGCATTTTTCCTCAACGCAATACAAGTGTTAAAATAAAATAAATTAGTTGGAATTATAAAAGCCAAGTAGAGTAAAACTGCTTCAATAAAATAAGAGGAATGCCCAAATCTCCTTCCTCATTGGACCATTATAATACCAAGTAAAAGTAATAAATAACAATTTTTTTAGAGTTTTACCTATGAGTATTAATTGGAAATTAATTGACCATTGTATTTTCAAGATATAATAACTTAAGAGCGTTTATACCCTGCACGCGCTTTTTGGCTTAAAAACAGGACTTTTCAAATGAGTTAATAGCCACCAATAAACAATTTAAAGGAAAAATAATTATTACTAATTTTAGAAAAGCTTGTCATCTGGGGATTTTGGTGGAAAACATTATAGATTGATGGATAATTTGTGAGTACTATACGGATTACTGAACACAAGTTTCGTTATTTAGGCTTTAAATGGCAATTTAGAAGCTTAAGATATCCGAAACCACTAAATATAAGATGAAAATAAAAATATTATCAGACTAATAAGACCCTTATGGAGGGATTTTGCTGAGAAAAATAATCTTTTTGTGTTTAGTTCCTGAAAAATAAAAATTTAAACAATGCGAAATTATTCAGAAACTCTCGTCAAGAACATATTTTTTTTCACCAACTTATCGTACATAATTTTTTATAGCAATTGCATATTACAATAGAAGAACATCTTATCAACAAATTACCATTTTTATATTTCAACAAAATTAGTTTTCATGTTTTCTACAAATATTTTAAAAAACACTATAAAACACGCTGTCCGACGTGGATCAAATCAGACCGCCGCAAGGCCTTCTAGAGGGAGGACGTATCGCTCGTCGCTCCGGCCTGGCTGCAGTCGATTATGCCGCGCGTAATAAAAATAGCCACGCGCGGAATGCGATTACCACATCTTAGTACTTTGGTAGTAAAATATTTAATTATTTTTATTACCTACAATGATTTTGTAGTGAGTATAAATTATGTTTCAGGTAATATAATGGGATGTAATTCCGAGGCTAAATTATGTTATGTATTGTAATATAAAATTAAATATATTTCGTAATTATAAGGGGTTGTAAGGCCCCTAACACTATTTATGTGTTCGAACACGAAATGATTAATAAAACGTCCGTAGTGTATAATGATTGAACACTGATTTGAATGCAACTTAACAATGTAATAATAACGAAAATATGATTAGTATCCAAAATTTGTATTATTCTTTGCTTGAACAGTAATATTTGTCTACTTATAATGCAAATAAAATATTTTTATGATATTATATTACAGTTACATTTCAATTGAATATTTGAAGCGCACGGATCAAAGTTGTTTGAGTCGATTGTATAGCGAGCCGACGCGGCAGCTCTACGCACACAGCTTTGGTCGCTTATGTGTGCGTGAAATTAACGAAGAAATACCTATAGTTGAATTTGCGCGCAAGGTGTATACGCTCTTAAAGTTGAATCAATTCACTAGCCGTTTTTTGCATCTCGTAAACTAGCCTTTTCGCCATTTTAAAAGAAAATATTTTTTTGTATGTTATGTCTTTTCGGAGTGTTTTGTTTTTGATTTTAATTATTATTATGTATCTAAAAATGGGCATTCCCCTTTAGACATAATGATGATTGGTGGTATAACAGGGATGGTCCCTTTTAATTAAATAAATGATTTACTTTCCATCTGTTACGCAATGCACAAAGCAATCACGAGAGCTCTTAAACAAACTTAATACTTGCTGGCTCTAAACCATGCAACAACGCTTACTTAACTACAACATTGTAACAATGTAGAATATAAATGGGGTTAAATAATTTACATATAAAGTAAAACTAAACTTGTTATACAAATGTATCAGTCTTAAAGCCAATAAATACATAACAGAAGTCACATTCTTTGAGAAAAAATAAATAAATTCGAAAATCAATTAGAAGGACCAGCTTAAATCTGACTCCAGAGATTTATATTAAATATCATAATTTTCATTATGGTCGTGTCTTCTATCGCCCGATAAAAAATATCTATCAAATCAATTATTACCAGATTGGATATAAAGATCCCACAAGTGAACCATTTTATCCAAACAACTGAACATTTTGAATTTGTATTTAACATTATTTTTATATTTTAGCATAAGATTTTTTTTTGACAATTAAAGATCTTTCCTAAAAGTAATTTAGTACATTGTGACATGCAAAAATTAATGTAACAGAAGTAGAAAGTATTGTAAATATGTTAGAAAATTTGTTTAATTACAATGCAAAAATAATACAAAATACTATCTACAAAATTGATTTTATACCTTAATACATCATAATAAGAGATATTGGTTCTTGACAATGCATACATGGCAGGTACAGGATGCCAGTTAGATTACTCAGCCAAAATATCTAATGAGCCACATCAATCTATTTACAAGCATCCCAAACTGTTGTTCAAATAGAACTTGTAAGTGTTAAATACAATGGATTATATTAAAAAGCGTCAATATTGGTATGTTCAGAAATAAATTAGTTTTTGTAGCAAAAATATTTAACTATACTAGCAATCTTATTCAATTTAGTAGTAACATTTTTAAAAGTTACAACGATGTATCTTCAAAAATAACACATTAACAACATGCGGGAATGTATACTAGTCAATCACAACACAAGTTATTTAAGCGCATACTTATTCATCAGCTGATTGGTCATTTCCTATTTGGCCATGGTGCCACTGCTTATTGTTAATTTTACAGTATTTTGTTTTTTTCACAATAGCATGAATCCACTACTAGAATTGATATCAATACATAAAACAATACGACCTATATTGCTTTATGTGTTGCAATCATGTTAATTTGGCAGTACATTAGATGTTTTTGCACAAACATAGATGTAACTTATTCAAATGATACATATGTAACAATGTTTGCACATATAGTCCCTCAGGACAAACGATACACAAGTATTTGAGGATCACATAAAAATATTCAAAATTAAGTTATCAGATGACATTCATCCCTGAAACTCCAAATTTAATAGGGTCCGATGCCACATTGTACAGACCATTCACTGCATGATTATGCATCATATCACAAACACCATTACAATCACCATTCTTGTACATATTACTATCTGTAAGTTCATTAATAGAGTCTAACAGATGTTCAAAGAAGTTTGGAAAGTTATCATAACTGGGGAACACATTAATGTCTATAACTGCATGGTTACCTGACGCATTGTCTATAACAACATCAACACCGGCCAGAAGCAACCCAATTTTTTTCCTCAGCACTCGAATGATGCTCTTTATCTTGTCTTCATTGAGTGTCATAGTTATATCAGATTTGTCATGTGGGTCTAAAATAGACAGAGTTGATTGGCTGTCTGCTTTGCACACTTCACCAGTACTGTAATATATTGGTTCCAAATCAGCTGAAGCGGAGAAATTTTTGAGACTAGGCCGCACACTTATGTGGTATCTGTAACATAACACATTATACACACTTAAAAAACATGATTTAAGAATGGGTGAATTTATTTTAAAATGCTGGTTGTAACCTTGCCTCGTGGATAATTTTAGCAACTATCAAAATCAATTCATTAGCATGTACATTGTACATATAAAATATTAAAGTAAAAACACAACTCAATGGAGCATTTATGGTAGCAATTAATCTTGGTTACCTCATCTCAGCTATGTCAATATTAACTCACAACTGATTCATGGAAATAATGGGTAGTGACTAGTTTTATAATATAGCACATATTGACTAATATTTATTCTATGTCAATCAGCTTCAAAAATTTTTGGCAGAGAATTACCATTTTTCATAATTCGTGAATATTAAAAAAATAATGTGGTGGTGTTTGGGTGTAATTATTTTAGTTGAAATAAAAATACTAACCTATCTCCTACTAAGAATACTTTGTGTAAAATAGCATTATGATTCACAAAGCTCTGCACAACACATGGAGGTTTACACACACTCAGGCCCTTTTCATTGAATACAATAATCATTTCATGTGCTGATTTAGAGCCATGTGCCAATGTCGGTTTGCATACTAGAGGAAACTTGACACCTCTTTGTTTCATGATCTCTATATTCAATTCAATGTTATTTGTTGTGAATTCAGCAAAATTAGGTGTGAATATTCCTTGATTTCTGAATGATGGCTCTTCTTGTAATATTGAATAGTAGCAATACCTGAAAGAATATATTCAGATATTATACAAAATGTATACACCTATATTATTATTTCAAAACAACAAAATGTTTTGAAAAGTAAAATGCATAAAACATTACTTTGAGTCCAGAAACAGAAATAAACTCATTTGCAAAAAAAACGGGCACCTAAGCAATGAACCATTTCAAATGTTACTATTGGTTTGTTTGATAATTATAGGTAGTTTTACTTTCACAATTTTGTAAATTAATAAGCAAATAATCGTTTTCGTCGGTATTATCATAAAATTTTGATAAAATTTATGGGTTTTAATGCTAAAGTTCACTAGTATTGTATGCTCGCTAGTAGTGCATATGCTCGTGAAGTAAAAGTTAACAAAGATTTTTGTTTGTTTTTTCTTTAATGAAGTAAAAGCAGATAAATCTTTAGTATCGAGTGTGACCCCCTCTAGCTGAAATCACAGCTTGAATTCGTCTAGGTATGCTAGCGAGGATATCCTGGATACTTGCTTGCGGAATACGTTCCCACTCCGCGGTAATCACATTCTTCAGCTCTCTGATGGTCTGCGGAGCCGGTTGTACTGATCTCACGCGTCGTTTCAGAACGTCCCAGACATGCTCTATAGGATTGAGGTCGGGACTTCGAGCTGGCCAATCCAAACGCCGAATGCCGACCTCTTGCACATACGCTTCCACATCGCCAGATCGCCATCGTTGTCGTCCATAAAAATTGAGTCTTCGCCTAAAGCGGCCAATGCGGGTTGTGCATGAGGAATTAGAACTTCCGTTATGTATCGATGTCCAGTCAGTGAGCCGTTTTCAATGAAGACTAACTCTGTACGATCCATTGAATTTATTCCTGCCCAAAACATAACAGAGCCCCCACCATAAGGTGTGATTTCTTCAAAACAAGCCTCTGCAAAGCGTTCTCCTCGTCTTCGTAGCACTCCCCGACGTCGATCTTCACCGAACAGAGATATCCTGGCTTCATCGGAGAACAATACCCTATTCCAGTCTTCTTGAGTCCATGACTCACAATTTCGAGCAAACCTAAGCCTGGCAACTCTATGCTCACGGAGTAACTTAGGGCCGCGGGCCGGGCGATGACTGCGTATATTGGCCGCGAGAAGCCTCCTCCTGACCGTCCATAGACTAATATGCACATTTCTTACTTCTTCGAGGTTCTTAAGGTCCACACACGAAGACTTGCGATTTCCCAATGCGCGACTCACAAGAAAACGATCATCCCGTGGTTCGGTACATGGTTTTCTTCCAGAACCAGGCTCAATCCTATAGAGCATGTCTGAGATGTTCTGAAACGACGCTCGAGATCAGTACAACCGGCTCCGCAGACCATCAGAGAGCTGAAGAATGTGATTACCGCGGAGTGGGAACGTATTCCGAAAGCAAGTATCCAGGATATCCCCGCTAGCATACCCAGACGAATTCAAGCTGTGGTTTCAGCTAGAGGGGGTCACGCTCAATACTAAACATTTATCTGCTTTTACTTTATTAAAGAAAAAACAAAGAAAAATCTTTGTCAACTTTTACTTCACGAGCATATGCACTACTAGCGAGCATACACTACTAGTGAACTTTAGCATTGAAACCCATAAATTTTATCAAAATTTTATGATAATACTGACGAAAACGATAATTTGCTTATTAATTTACAACATTATGAAAGTAAAACTACCTATAATTATCAAACAAACCAATAGTAACATTTGAAATGGTTCATTGCTTAGGTGCCCGTTTTTTTTGCAAATGAGTTTATATATGATAACATATCAGCAAATATTTTGTGTAATTTTTTGTACTTAATTTTGTTCTCAACACTCATTAATTTAATATCTCAAACAAAAAAAATTGTATTCTCACCTATTCAGCAACAGTCTAACATTGTCCAAAGGATCAACGACAGTCACATTTGGATGATTAGACAGGTATTGTTCCACTCGACCGATGACCGCTGATGCCTGAACATATAAAAACATTACAATACACTTCAAAGAGCAAAAACCTGAACAAAAACTGTGGAAAAACCTTCACCTTAGAATCTCCCTGATCTGCAGCTGCAATTATATCTGTGAGTTTGTGCAGGAACACATCTATGTGGCCTTGGTCTTCTATTGGTCTTTCCAAGTCCAACTGAAAGAAATAAAACAAGGATTGATAAATGTTTAGGTACTAAAAGAAAAAATATGTTGTCATTGAAAATCACCAAAACAAATAATTTATTTGTCACTTTGTAACCAGTATATAAATGCTGTAGACATAATAATGGACCCAACAATGAATTAGGAAAATACTCTATTGGAAAAGCCAACATCCACTTTATTTGATTCAAGCTACATCATGTATATAATTCACACACACATTCACATATATAATTAGTACTAATCAGTAATAAGTAAGATTTAAAAGAAGATCTACATAACTGACTATATGTCATACATAATTTGTGATATCAAAATATTGAAAAAATATTGTTACAATTCATAAAGGAAAATCATCTAAAAGTTGGTTCTGTGTAAGTTGTTTCCCTTTACATTAATTATCATACTATATTTTATAAATGGATACAATTAAGCTTAGTTTTTAATACCCTATCAGGAAAGTTTTATTTTACTTCAAGTATAGCTTTATTGTGAATGCTCATAACTTTAAAATAAAAATTGCTTTTAAAATTAAAGGAAATAGGGATAGAATGTTTTCAAACACACAAAAATAATTATTGTTTACCTTTACAATGTTGTAGTCATGAGAAGCACACGCGCTTATTAACTCGTTCCAATTGAGTTTCTGGCTTTTTTTCTCAGATATCCATATTCCTATTGTCTTCATGTTATTTATATTATCCCCCATAATGTTGTGCTTGTACAAAAACTTGCAAAATAATAACTTTAAATTATTTATAAACGTCAGTATAGCGGCCGTTTTGTCTCCGAATGTGTTAACAATGAACAGCGTGACCGTAACCTTGCTTATAATATTGAAATCATTTCTTATTCACGGGACTCAAACTAGTTAAACCACTTAAATTCTTTTTTGCGTTATAGAGTAACGAACTAGTGGTCTATTCTTTGGTAACGAAAATCCAATGTACACACTCTTGAAAAACAAAGTCAGGATTATGTGCAATTATGTGTAAAACGAAATACAATTTAATTTGTGTGTTGACAATTGACATTTGGGGCGCGTTCCATTTGACGTTCACGGCGCTCAAAACACTTATTTCGCCGCTCCGTTTGACCATCACGATCGCGATCGTCGCGTCGCGTCGTGGTCGCGGTGAAAACGTCATGACAAACGCTCACGCGACGCTCACGACGACCCATGTCAAGAGGTGGGTCGTGGTGCTCGTTGAGAAAATTGGCGGGATTTTGAAATGTCAAAACAACAAAAAATATTTTAAACGCATAATGCAACCTAACCTTTTTATAGCTATTTTAAAATATTTATTACATAAACGCTCAAAACGCCCCATAACTAACGTGACCATTTATTTTTTGTGCCAGAGCGGGACATCTTTGGAATGAAATAATAATAAAGTTTTTACAAGTTTTTATATAAGTGTGAAACTCTGAATTTTATGAAAATCTCAATTTCTGCAATCAAAATAGCTTTAATAACTGTGGCACTGAACTGTGTTTTATCACTTGTCAATATTTTGTTAATCTGAGAAAAAACTCTTTCGATAGGTACGTTTCTTCCAGGCAGACACATAACGTACTCAGTAATTGTGGATAAGTTTTTTTATGAGTTTTATAAATCAAGACTATATTTACGAAAGTGGTACTACGGTTTTAGCATTAGTTCGGTAAAGCATTCGTGCGGGAAATACATTGTAAATTAATGTTTGATCTGTTTGCAAAACCGAGACTATTTCTGACTTGCTGGGGACACCGGGACAGACTTCCTGAAAGCGGGACTCCCGCCCAAAGCGGGATGTATGGTCACGTTACCCATAACCCGTTCCACTTGGGTTTGTGATCGTAACGCTCACGAGCAAGTGGAACGCAGAATATCGCGGTCGTGAGCGTGGTCGTTGCGATCGTCAAATGGAACGCGCCCTTTTTTTTTTTTTTTTTTTTTTTTTTTTTTTTTTTTTTTTTTTTTTTTTTTTTGTTCTTTTCGTTCCGTAAGGAACCGGCTAAGATCCAAGACCATGCTGCCAAGTCGAAAGTATTTCTTGTTTCTTAAGTATAGTACTAGTGGACTATTCTTGATATAATATATAAGATAAAATATGTCTTCAGTAGTAGTGCTTCAATTTCTTGACTTTAAAGTCAAAACTCAAAGGGTATGACTCAAAGGTATTCATTAATATGTCATAAGTTTTCCCATCACTGGATATTGGACAATTCCATTGGTGATTATGTACCTCTCAAGTACATATATCAAAGAAAATTCTTAATTCTTCACGCTCAAATTGGTATTTAATATCAAATTATATAAATCCAGTCAAGGGCCAATGCCGGGTACATTAAAATATTTACAAACGCTCTATGTTAAAATTACCTTCCTTTAAATTATTAATTGTAAACCCATTCAGAGATAAATTAATTACTATATCTAGCATTACTATATAGTACCTATATAAAATGTGAATACGAAAGTTAAAATCACAAGACAGTAACCACAACAGTAACCAAGAGTGCAAATATTCAAAATTCTAACGTTACAAAGTATATACTCAGAGTGCATTAATAATATGTAATAAGTTATTAATCAACTACAGTGGTTTCTTAATTTATAAAATAATTGAGAATAAAAATAGAGAAATCAAATCAAAAACCCAAGATCTTATGTACATTAAGACGAAACTATTTACAAACCTCAATATTTACGAACAATTAAATTTGCCCAACAGTACCAACAATAAAGTCAAACAACGCTGTGTACGTTGAACCATTTTCAAGAAGAGCCTGGATGGAGCGCGGAATTAAGTCCGTTTTTTTATAAATTTTAATCAGCTCACCCATCAGCACAAGGCGCTGAATGCCAAAGGATGAGCAATGAAAGAATAAATGGGACAGAGATTGCTCAACCTGAACATTACATTGGTCACAGTAAGGACTTTGCACCAATTTCAAACGAAATAGATGATAGTTTAAACGACAGTGTCCAAAACGAAGCCGCAAAACGGTAGTGTAAAATTTTCGACTTTTATAAAATCGACTTTTGCAGAACCAAGGTGTTGAGCCAATGGCGACATTGTAAGTAGCATACCATAGACCTTTATTTTGAATCTCAACTGTTTGTTTCCAATGCCTCGTCCACAAGTCGATTGATCTTCTTTTAAGGATAGGGACCACATCTGTGTGTGGTACAAAAAAAATTAAATTTCTACTGGAGTCAGGAACAGTTGTTGAAAAATGTGTAATAGTTCTGGCCAGAAAATCAGCCTTCTCATTTCCCAACACTCCCATATGAGAAGGAACCCACATAAATACAAGCTTAATATTATTAAAGAACAAATCCATACAAGTCTCCCTGATACGGGGAATTAAATAGTTAGTGTCAGCATTGAATCTACTGTTTTTAAGATTTTCAAGAACACTCATGCTGTCACTGACTATTACCCATTCATAACAACCATCATTACTATGTTTTATATGCCTTAAAGCAGCAAGAATAGCTACAGCCTCAGCAGTGAATATGCTTGCATGAGGGTCTATTTTATGACCAACGCCAGAATTCAAATATCCATCATAAATAGCAATTGATACAGCAGACTCTGTTTTGGACCCATCAGAATAAACAAATCTATAATTGGTAAATTTAGAAAATTTACAGTATACATCTTCTTTAGAGAATAAATTGTGATCAATAATGATGTCAATTTCAGGAAATTTACTATTAAAATCTCCCTGATAACATGGAAGAGAGGAAGATTTATGGATATGCAGATTTTCAAGAAAATTTACATATTGTGAGAAGCCTTGGAGAATATATAGGGAGCTACAAGCAGAAGATTGAGCAGTATGTTTCAAATTTAAAAATAGGTGATTATTTGTTTTGCTGTATAATTTTAATAAAAACTTTTCTTTCAAATAACCAAATCTTATACTTAATGGGGCAAGATTGCACTCAACTTGCATTACGTTAATAGGGGTGCTTTTAAATGCTCCAGTTATTAACCTCAAGCCTTTGTTTTGTATATTATCTAAGATGTCTACCAATCTCTTATCACCAGCAAAAGACAGGAACCCATACTCAAAGTGGCTACGAATTAGAGATTTATAAAGCAACAACAATATTTTGGGATCAGCACCCCAAGATGTTCTGCATAAAGTTTTCATAATATTAAAGGCTCTATTAGCTCTAGCACTTAATAACTCAATATACCTTCTCCAGGAAAGATTATGGGTAAATGTCACACCCAAAAACTTTGCATCATAGGAAACTGGAATAGAGACATTATTAAAATACACAGAGGGACTTACAGATCTACTTTTACCAAAAACAACCAATTTTGATTTAGATGGATTTATGTCCAGATTTAAATAAGAGAAATATGCACACAGAGATGCCAAAGACTTGTTGAGAATGTTTGTAACATTATCCAAATTGTTCCCAGTGGTGTAAACAACTAAATCATCAGCAAATTGAAGATTTTTTACTTCAGTGCCCAAAACAAGATTCAAACAACGTATATACAAGATAAAAATTAGTGGAGAGAGTATTCCCCCCTGACATACTCCAACAGATGAAAGTCTTGGTCCATAATATTTACCATTGTACTTTGCATAGACTTCTCTTTCTGTTAAAAAATTCTTAATCCAGTGAACTATTTTGTTTGGCATTCCAATTGAAAGTAATTCGGAACAAAGTACATTAATATTAACACTATTAAAAGCTCCAGCAACATCAAAAAACACTGACAACAATAACTCCTTATTAACAAGACTATTATGAATATCCAATTGAAGCAGTCCTATGCTTTCACGGGCCGACACTCCCTTTCGGAACCCAAATTGATTAGCTGGAAGAATATTATTATGCTCAACAAAATATTCAAGCCTTTGTTTGAGTAATTGCTCAAATACCTTGCCTACACATGATGTAAGAGCAATGGGTCTATATGAGTCAGGACTCATTCGAGGTTTATCTGGTTTTAAAATTGGTACTAAGCAATCAGATTTCCATGACTGAGGTATGTCATTGTTTAACCAAAGGTTATTGAATATTTGAAGTAAAATGCAGAGAGCTTTGCGACTTAGTCGTTTCAACATTATATAAGAAACTCCATCCAAACCAAAAGCACTATCCTTTCTAGAATAAATGGAAGATATTAGCTCTTGTATTGAAAAAGGTTTGATTAAAAAACTATTTACAGAATTTGTTGCAGAATCAGAAGATAAATTAGGATGATTATTTACATAATCTGGAGTAAACTTTCGTAAGAAATCATTAACCCAACTATCATCATTAGTATTACAAGAAAATGTTTTGTTAAATTTCCGCATATATTTCCAGATCTTTGAAAGAGGAGTACACCGATTAAAAGAACTGCATAATTGGACCCAACTATTTGATCTTTCTGTTTTCAAAATAAGTTTTTTTTGAGCTTGTAACCTTTTAAACTCAACATAGCTTTCATCTGAGGGATTATTTTTAAAATTGAGATAAGCATACCTGGAATTTTGAACTGCTTCAGAACATTTTTTATTCCACCAAGGAAGAGGAGGATGTTTAATAAATTTCCTGCTCGGGGAGTTAATATTAGGTGTATTTGTAGGAGATATCATGTGTTGATTACAATATGGAAGGGATTTATTGATCGCAGAATGCAACAATTCACAAAATAATGTGTACATTTTCAATGGAGTTTCAATGCAACTTTGAGTTTGGAAATTTGACAATTCCGAATCTACATTTAGTGTATACATTTTCCAATCCACCATTTTATAATTGGGGTAGATGGGCAAATGCACACTACCATTGTTATTTGCAGCACAACTATGTATATTATTATTTACTAAAACTTTAATAATTACAGGAAGATGATAACTACCGAGAGGATCATTATGTACAGACCAGTCCGAAGAAAGAGCAAGTGATGGAGAGACCAAAGTTAAATCTAGAGCATTTGGACGCCACGTCAAAGAACCAACTGTAGTTACTTCACCAGAATTTAACAAAATCAAGTTATTGCCGTCAATGACATCCAAAATATCTCTACCTCGTGCATTAACAGAGTTACAACCCCACAGGGTGTGATGGGCATTAAAATCGCCAGCAAATATCATAGGTTCCGGGACAGACTTTATTAAAGAGTCAAATTTATTTTTATCAAAAGATGGAGAACAATTTGTAGGACAATAAAAGCTAACGATACTAATTTCTCTATTATTTAGATTAATTCTCATAAAAATATTTTGCAATGAATTATCACAATAAGTATTAATTCTTTTGTAATCAATATTATTACGAATTAAAATAGCTACGCCATTATGTTCATTGCCAACATCATTTCTTTCTACATTGTAACCTCTTATTGCAAATGTTTTTTTGGGTGTCAACCAAGTTTCCGATATGATTGCCAAGTGGATTTGCTTCTCATATAAAAATTGAGTTAGTAAGATCTTATTACTTAAAATACTCTGAGCATTCCACTGCATGACATTAAGGTCCATTTTTCAATAAGGAACTGTTTCGGAGCGTTTGATGTAGTATATCTTTTATCGATGCTGAATTTATAGGATTGTCCTTCTGATTGATGATTATTTTAGTTAATGCTTGAGTCAATAAGTTCATGAAAAAATCTGATTTTGTTAAATTTTGAAGTTGAGTTTCTATGTTAGATGCAGTTAATTGTGGGAATGATTTTTCATTAAATAGCCCTGCGTATTGAGTATTTCTTTTTTTATTTTATTTTCTTCTAATTTAAGTTTTTTTTGAGGGCAGGAGTTGGATATCGCTATGTGGTTGCCACCACAGTTAGCGCATTTCGCGTTTTTACTATCTACAGTGCATTTTTTAAAACTATGTTCCTGACTACAGATAGAACACACTTCTCCATTTTTGCAGAATTTTGCAATATGTCCGAATTTCATGCAGCGGAGGCATTGCTTAACCGGAGGGATGTACGTTTTAACCTCATGCCTCCAGGAGTCCAAGTAAACATATTCAGGTAGTTCTGTGGAGGCAAAAGTTACCGCCACAGTCTGCGTAGGCTGGTATTTTATTTGACCACTATCATCCCGTACTCTTCGCATAAAGCGCCTCACTTGAATAACATTACGGGAACTACCAATAAGAGAGAATATTCTTTTATTCGACATCTCTAGAGGGACAGAAGTAAGTACGCCAGTCGCCTCTGTGTCACCAGCAGGTATAGATGCTTTTAGCTCGAGTTCCTCCAGTAATTTTTTATTTTGTAAAAATACATTTGCGTTATTGGACAAATCAAATGTTATTCCTATTTTAAATCTATTAATAGATTTAAGATGTAGTACACCTGTGACGCAATATCTGCGTAAAGCGCGGGAAATAGACAGTCTGTCTTTATCGGTGAACATCTTTTGCTCTTTATGGTTTAAAAATACTACAAATTCTTTTTTATTGCTATTTTCGGGATACTTCCTAAAGTATCCCGGTACCTTATAGATTTCAAATTTGCTCGTGGAGTCATCATCGGAGTCCGATGAAGTCGATGAAGGCAGCCCATCGGGAGGAACTTTTTTCCGCCTTTTCGTGCCTCCCATCTTCTTCAAACAATATTGTCACTTTGCGAAATTACAAATAATTAGTTATGTTATAAGAAATACTATTAAAATACAAAGAAAATTGCAAGTAGCTTAAGGCAATTTTGGTTTTGGCGCCTTTCACTTCGAAGGTTCCCGCGCGAATCCCTGGAACGCGCCCTTAGCAGTTTGACATAATATGTCATTTGTCATGGAGAACATCGAGAACATCAACATCTGTGATCAACATTCAGCACGACTGACGAGTTTTTTATTTCCCGTGTTTATCATGTTTATTTCTAACCAGGTGCCACATGTACTGAGTGCTAACTTGTAGCTGTAGTTAAATTGCCGTAAATAATTATTTCAGATTGAACTTCAAAAATGTCTGACGATGGTGAAACTAATATTAAAGGTCGTTTATTAGACCTATTGGTCGAACTGGACGAAGTTGAATTGGAATCAATTGAAACTTGGATTTGTAGCCGCGCTTATAAAAATGGTAACCAATTAATCAGGATTGTATAATTCTATAATTCATTAATTAAAACAGGACAAAACAGTGATTTATATTAAGCGTCTTAATTCTAACGGGAATGCGTGCCTCGATTTAGTAATCACAACCGATTCTTAATTCTGTGGTGTACGCATGAAATTATTATAAATAGTTACATATCCTATTTTTTCGAAGTTAACTTTTTCATTTATGTTGGTTAGTCTATCTTCTTCATCCCTTTTTCCTGTTTTCCCGCCAATTACAAGATTATTTACAAAATTGTTTTAATATATATTATTTATTTATAAATTGCAAAGTATATCACAATGTATTTTCAGATTTACAACAAAAGCGGTTATTGCAAAGTTCCAACAAAATGTTAAGAAAAATTGGAGATACAATAAAAAAACTTGTGCCCTTTCATGCTGAAATGCCTTCAGAAAAGATAGTTGCTCCTACCGTAGGAGATCAAGCTGATTGTAATACAGTTAATACTTTACATATTGATGGATTTCTATATGATGATGATGATGTTGATCAACTTGCTAGCAAAGGAAAGATCAAGAGACACTATTGCATAGATTGTAGCTCTCGTAACATCAAGGTAAATATGTAATTATAATATTGAAGCAATAAAAAAGTAAACTACCCCCTTATACTGTTCACCAATTTTAATAACTCCCATAAATACATAACAGTAGTGGGGGGAGAGGGGAAGGACACAGACAAGGTTCTATATTTAAAAAAATAAGTATTGATGTGCCTCCGGAAAACATACAGCATTGTTTAGAAGAAGTCGTGTATACTTTAGCCTTTTTATGTGCGGATATCCGGTCAATTGAGTGTATCCTTATACAGATAGGTGGCGCCACCAGCTAGGACGCGAACCGAGGTGGGGATCGACGCCTCTTCAGTGGTCATAGCGTTGTGTACTTTTGCCCAGTGCGGTCGATTTCTCAGTTATTAGCTCCGGTAGGAGTTATACTTACAATTTCATAGTGCAGTGCTATTATAATCAAAAGTGTTATAATTTGTAAAATAATATTATACGTCGGTTGTACCTACAACAAATAGTGTATTCAGCAACAAGATGGATGAAACCGATTTGGCCGTTAACTCTATTATCTCCAATTCGGCGACGCCCGAAAAAAATCCTAGCCAAGAAGAACAAGGAGATCAAGGCTCCTCCAGCTACAACAGTTCATCAGACAGTGAACAAGAGCCGCCGAGTAAGAAAAGGAAACTACATTCGCAGGTAACCGTCGACCCTCGGATCGATGCACTGTGTAACCAGGTCAGTTTTCTTACCAATTATTTACTTCATCAGCAAGGTACATCAAGTGCCGATTTTTTACCGATGGATAGAATTGAACACACTCACAACACTAACTGTGAATTTTTGACCAATCCGTCGGCTTCTGTTCCTAAATCATTAGATTTAGGGCATTGTAAGACGGAATTTGATGAGAAAAAAGTTCTCAAGCCAGCCGTTGAAAAACATTTGCACTAATTAATAGAGCTTCAACATTTTAACTCGCCTGAATGGCAGCACATTCGCTACAAAAAAGCCTTAACAGATATGCTCGCATTTCCCGGTTTTTGTAATTTAAAAATTAATGACGAGATGTGTAGTCTGTCTAAAGGCAAAGATTTCCTAGCCCCAACAGAGGAAATTATTGCTGCTATCACTAATGCTTTGTTGAATCAAAGGGAACTGTTACAATCGGGCTTACAAAAGATCGTCGATTGGGCGCATAAAAACCCAACCGAACTAAGTCCAGATACCATATTTAATAAGATTAACGAGACCTTCGGCAATTCATCCCCGTCTTTCAAATTGTCTGAACAGACACTGCAAATTGTTTGTGGCAAGCGGGCTGAATGTATTGAAACAAGGCGTAAGAGACTCTTAAACGAGATCCCTGACAAAAGTGTTCAAGCTGCCTTGAATAACATATCACCTAGTGAAGAGTTTTTATTTGACAAAACGAAACTTGCCTCGCTTATTCAGTCGCTCGGTGGTCCTCATATGTGGTTGTCACCTCCAAGACCACCAAAAAATAATCAATTACTTTCCAAACGAAGATTTAATGAACCTACACCATCAACATCCAAAGGACATGGACAGTTTCAGTATGGCGCTGTGCCTAGTCCTGTACATCAATGAGTTTTGCATTGTTGGGATAATGTTAGTTCCAAGATTATTACACTAAAAGTTTCAAAGCCTAGGAACTTTAGGGGTTTTAGATATTTACAAAAATAGATGTTATTTTGAGGTTAGGTTTGTAGGTTATCTGTCAATTTATTGAACTTGATAAAATACGTTTACAAATAGATTTTGTCTCCCAATTAATAATTAAAAAGATATATACAATTATGAAATCACTACATAGTATAAAACAAAGTCGCCTTAAATCTTTAAAACTACGCAACGGATTTTAATGCGGTTTTTTTAATAGATAGAGTGATTCAAGAAGAAGGTTTATATGTATAATACGTACATTATATTATTGTACAGAAATCTTTTTGTACCCGGACAAAGCTGGGCCGGGCCGCTAGTTATATAATACACTAAAACACATAAAATCATTGAAATATATAAACCTGTCTTCTTAACGAATCCAGGGCCCTTGCAGACACATTTTTTTCATGAAAAAAAATATATCTTCATCGTCGTACTTTATTTTTATGAATGCGTCAATAGATTTAGATTAAGTTTACAATGTATACTGTCGATTATTGAGGAGGGCTGTGCCCTGCAGTCTTACGTATACTAATTCTTTATACTCGTGAGTTGCAAACAGATTATTCATGAACACACGCACCCTATACACCCAACAGTCACATAAATAATTCTGACTCCACACTAGTACCGATCCTTGTATCATGGGTATCAGGAACTACGAGAGATTTTACGGTTTCACAAACACCCAGACCCGAAACAAATACAAGTGATTCACATTAGTCTGTCACATTTAGTGCGGGAATCGAACCCGCGTCCTCTTTTAAACACTTGGCGCAGCGTGAAATGAGCTACTGGCAGCCAAGATTACTTGCAATCCTCCCACACATAGCATAATTATTTAAGTCTCAATCAATACAGTGGGTGCTTTGGGAGATAATATACACTAAAGGATGAAATAAATAAAAATCATTTTTATCAAAACACATATTTATTATTAAAAAATACATTGACAGCCTTCGTGGCGCAGTTCGTTATCTTATAACTCGCGTGCACCTGTGAGCACAGAATTTCTCTCTTTGAGTTCCTAATCGTTCTGGATAAGTTCCTCATCATGGCCTCCAACCTCCGCTTTATTAGCCACCCCGAACCTCGCTTTATCAACCTAATATTACTGACACTTAACCGAAACTGAATACAACCAATGAATCTGTATACAGTAACTAATACTTGCAGTGAACGCTCTAAGGGCGCTCTCTCAGACAGAATGTGTAATATATTGTTTATAACTCGCATACACCAGTGAGCATAGAACCTCTTTCTTTGAGTTCCCAATCATTTAGGATAAGTTCCTCATCGTGGCCTCCAACCACCCTTATACCCACCCCGAACCTATCTTTACCAACCTAATATTACTGACACTTAACTGAAACTGAATACACCCAATGAATCAATGAATCTGTATACAGTAACTAATACTTGTAGTGAACGCTCTAAGAGCGCTCTCTCAGACAGTATGTGTAATGTATTGTTTATAACTCGCATACACCAGTGAGCATAGAACCTCTTTCTTTGAGTTCCCAATCGTTCAGGATAAGATCCTCATAGTGGCCTCCAACCTCCCCTATAGCCATCCCGAACCTCGCAACAAGATCAACCAGCCTAATATTACTGGTGTCAGAACTATGTTACATTAGAGCGACTATATTATATTAATATTCAACAATACGTACAAAAATATCGTCTAAAAGTGAAGCTGGCGGACAAACATTGTTCCGATACAGAGCCCAGCTTAAATACCGGATCGTGGTCATTACATGACAACAACATTCTACTGTTCTGTTGTCAACCAAGCAGCTGCAATAATATCATAAGATGGCATCTAATGGCCAGTTGCTAGAAGGTTCAACATCGAACAAAATATATTATGTATAATATATCCTTTGACTTATATGCCTCGATTTAATTCGTCCTCTTAATAAATAAGGATTGTTTCCCCCAATATGTGACCAGTTCTTCAGAAAGATCACGTTCTGGACACACTTCTATTTCATATGCGCCATTCCCTCTAATATATTCGCCATCATACGATCGCGATTGCTTTATTTGATAAGGCCCTAAAGCAATCAATAACAATTGTTCATGAGTTAATCTAGGGAAATTCCCCAATTGCGGTAGGTTACCATAGATTCTAGTAAACATGACCCTACACCTATTTAAGTTGTAATCATTTACAAAATCACCTAAATAATACCTTTCGTCCATAAATCGCAATGCTCTTTGAATAATTTCCCCACACAGTGGGCTATCTACAAGAACAGGATGATATTTATTTAGAATAGCTGCTGCTATCTTGACGGCTTGATTAAAATACCGTTGCCTAAACAATTTAAAATCCCGTTTAAATCTCCCATTGACGACCTCCACAACCCATCTACAAAGAGTTACCCGTCTACTTTTGTTGGCTTGTGAAGAAGACAGTTGAGTTTTACCTTCATTTAGTGATTCTGGTTTATAAACCCTTTAATTATAACTTTCTAAAGTAGTAATTGCATCCCGAAATTCTCGACCAAGAACAAAAATGTCATTGGGTTTAAAAAGTCTATGAAATGACCCATTTTCATTTTCAAATAAACTGGTCATCATTTCTGCATCAGTCTGAGTTACTGGGAATGGACCTACAGCGTCAATTATGTGTCCATCACAAGAAACAATCATAAAGGGTTTGACTAAATTATCATACTTATGTAAGCTTTATGTTTTCTTTTGAAACATATAGTTTAAACATTTCTGAAGAAAAATGTAAGTGCCATCAAATATAGCTATAGCAGGTCTACTCTCCAGGGCTGATTCTGGATCACTAAAAAGTGCATATGGTATTTGTAAATTCCTGGCAACAATATCAGAATGACTAATATGTTGCGGTCTTAAATGTTGTGGTACAAAATGATCATAAAGGCAAGTTCTCGCTTTATTCATTAAGAGTTCTAAAGTTGATCTAGGAATATTAAAAATTGTCGACAACCTTCTACTACTTTCTCCTATACGCAATTTAGATAAATATATAGAGCTCGTTTTGGTTTCCTTACATTAAGTGTAGGTAAACCATTAAAAAGGTTCAAGAAATCATTTGATCGAAGTCCTGTCCAATAATGACAGACATGGTTTGGCATATCTTGAATGTTTTCAAAATTAATTAATTCCCCTGTGGAATTTGATATGTTGATAATATCCTCTATTTGGTTGGCATTAAAATAAAAAAATGTTGTGATATTTTGTGGCAACTCATTCCACTCACCTGCATACAAATGTGATTCACACACTCTAGAATTACATGGTACATAAAAATGATGATCATTCAACAACATCCTTTTGATATAGTTAGGAATCATAAAAAATGCCCTGTGATTACATCTGTTAAATATACAATGAGCAGAGGTATTTGACGCCCTTTTATAGTTTGGCAATTTTATTTGAGATGAATTACGGGATGGTAGTGTAACTGAGGGAAGAGGAGGTAAAGTAGGAGGCACGGGACTGAGTATCAATGTATCTTCTTCGTGCATAACATTGTCTAAAGATTGACTCATTTCTTCTCTCAATCTATCATGGTGTCTATTAGCCTTTATCCAACAGGGATGGCAAACATTATTCATTGTTATTCCCTAAAACAAATAATTCTTAATACTAATTTAAATCTTCAATACATCTTTTTTTTATTATTATTATATACTAAAACAATTTCGTTTGTTTTAGTATATAATAATGTATTAAATATATGTATAATAATGTATTAAATAGATTTAAGTAGATAATTTTATTTCCTACATCTAAATCATTTTACAATTTGTGTTTATTATATATATATTTATGTAGTATTATATATGTATGTATTTATGCTATTTATCATGTATGTATGTATGTTATGTTGGTGTATTTTTATGTTTAGTTAGTATGAGTATTATTTAGTTTCCTCTCTTTTCATTATTTATTTTACACTGCCCTCTCTTTCTCCTTCTTTTAAATCCATCCCGTGGTTGTCTGTGAGACATTGCTTTAAGCAATAAGACCAACATTTGTACTTTTTATTTATTAGTTTCTGTATGTTGCAATTTTTTTAAGTGCACAATAAATATTTAAATAATAAATAATAGTAATAATGTGTATACAGCATTTTATGTGTTCTTGTTTACTGCATAAAATATAAAAATAAATATTTATCTAATCAAAATAAGTACCTGAAGTGATATAGCAAAATGAAAATTCTGTACAAGTGGATTCCCAGCTTCAATAACATGATGCTTTTTATTCTATACTGATCGACCACAACCAAGACATACCATGTTATGGCCCAATAACCGATTAGATGTACCTTCTGAAGTTAATAATAGGTAGCACGAATGACAAATATGTCCATCTGCAGGAAGCTGAAAAAAATATACTTCATTATACAAGTTTAACATTATAAGCATAGCATTGCTGATGTGATAAATATTCATTTTAAATACTAATAACTACAATAAATCATTTAAATATTTTTGTCCACCCTAAACTGCTTTATACATAGATAGATCTTTCATTACACACGCTGCTCGGTTGTGGAATACTTTATTAGTAACATTAAAAAGGACCAAATCTAAGTCCATCTTTAAAAGGATGGCCAACAAGCATTATTCCTAGGTTGAATGAAGACATTAAAGTTGTATACTTATTCTTCTGTGTAATCAAATCAAATATATTCATTGTGGAACTTGGTTACAATAAGATGTTACAATATGTTTACTTGAAATCTACGACCTGCTATGTTGGCATAATAACAGGATAAGGGTGAATGGGCTTGGGTTGAGGTTTGATTACTTTCATTGGGTTTTCTCAGAATGTTGCATTATCTTTCCATGGGAGTGGTACCAGGGAAGATGGGGCACTACCCCCCTCCCCTTCCAACCCACAACTAGTTCTAGATTACCTATTAATTGGTTTTTGAATTTCACTTATCAATAATCATTAATAATACTACATACTACCTTATATGTTTATCATTTGTATAATTATATTATTTGGTGACTTCGTTATGTACTTAAGTCGCTATTTTTATTCAACTTTTTGAAAAATAAGTTAAGTTCAGTATAATATAAGTCATACGAATGTTTTCCATGATAATTAACTCTACATCACCCTGTTAACTTTGTAGTCATCTCACTTGATGTTTATATTACATAGCTTGGTTTCAAAGATACAGGCACGCATAGTTTGGGACCAATAGAAATAAAACATAATGTAAATAATTCACATTTTGGATACAAATAAATTATTCTATTCTTATTTATAATCAAGAGAAAAGCGTTAGTAATGTTTTATAAGTAGACCTAAGTACCTCAATTGATATCCATCGTGAAAGCGTCGTTGTAGAATGAACTGACAATGTGGAGATAGCATGTCGCTTTAACCGCCCTGTCGCTATTCCACAATTAATGCACCTCATCATTTTAAATCAAATACGAGAACTGGCAATCCCAGTTCTTGTAGCAATGGTTCACAAATTAACATAACCCTTGAACTTGGCACAAAAATCAAAATAGAAACAATAACGTTCAATGAGCGCTAGAGTCTAGGGATGTGAAAATATAATCGATTATTTAAAATCAATCAAAAAAATCGATTACTTTTTTAAAATATTCGATTTTTATTAATCGATTTGTTGACCAAGAATAATCGATTTTTTATTTCGCTATTTCATACTTTCGATTTTTTTTTAATAGTCGCAACTTTGAATTACTACTTACTTATTACTTACTACGTAGCTTTGGATTTATACATAGCTGCTCCTTTGTCTGATTTAAAAATTAACCCATTGGCTGTATGGAAAAGCTATGAAGGAGCATACCCTAAACTTGCAAAGTTAGCTAAAAAGCATTTACTAATAACTGCTTCATCAGCTCCAGCAGAGCGCCTTTTTTCTAAAGTTGGAAATGTTGTTCGTAAAACAAGGAATCGCATCTTGAGCAAACGATTACCCAAACTTCTATTTCTCCATTCTAATCTTTGCCAAGTGATTTATGGCAGTAGGTTGATGCATCCGTAGCTTTATTTTATTCCGTTAATTTTGAATAATAAATAGAGATGATTTTTGTTATTTAGTGAAGCGTATCGTTAGTTGAAGATTTTTATTTTGTTTTCATGAAAGAAGTGGATTGTTTTTGTTTATTTACATTTAGTAAGTTTTTATTTTAATTTTGATTAACAAATAAAGACTGTAGTATTTATAGAGATGATTGGTTGCTAGATCACCAAGATTTACTTTTCTGTAGTAACAGTAATTTATTAACATAACACAAGATTGAATTATAAAGAATCCAATCTGCTCAAAAATATTTTATTTGTATAATAAATAATTATTTTATACAGACTAGTAGCTTTTGATTATTGAGTAGGGTTGTTTTATTATTTTATCAAAAAGTCAATTTTTTTTAAAATCGATTATTTTGACTAAAAAAATTTTTGGAAAATTGATTATTATTTGGTAAAAAAAATCAATTAATATAAAAATCGATTTCTCCCCAGCCAAGTTACATCCCTACTAGAGTCGTATTTTACCACAGATAACGTACAAAACTCAAAAGCTCGGCTCCTGTCAAGAATTATAACGTAGCGTTTAGTTGTTGCAATGAAAATGTGTAAAAATGGGGAGAATAATTATGTGTAAGTATATATGGCAAAAATGAATTTATATATATATATTTAGTATTGTTAATGAATATAACTTATTACCTACATATAGATTTTTAGGATCATTTTACGAAAAGGTATTATCATTTTCCTACACTTGCTTTACTGCGAACAAAACGTTTATGTGGGGCCAACAATGGCGGAAATGAGTATATATCAATGCAAAATCTTATTAAAATTTATTTTACTCCCTCAAGTTCTACAGAAATGTGACATATTCTATAATTAATAGTTGATTTTTTATATTCATGTCATTATTGCCTTATTTCTGTGCATGATAAAGAGTAACTAGGCAGAAACTGTCCAGGTCCTTTAGACCTCAAATTCAGCACAAAAATAGTTTTAATGACATACACAGAAAGCAACAAACGAAACGTCCATACAAGGGTAAAGCAGACAATTACAAACAAATAAAAAGTTCCTTTCGTAACAAAGAAGGAAAAAAATGACTATCCGACTCCGTTCAAAGCAGGTTGCCTAAAGACTTTCAAAGACCATTGGAAAGCAATTGGTGCAAACAAATTTATAATATCGGCAATAACTGGTTTTCGAATGCACCTATTCGAATGAACCACTGCACAAGAAACCTCCTCTCATAATGCCAACAATAAAGGTTATGAGGCAATATGCGACCACGCCATCACCGGCAAAATCTCAAATAATTCAAGATCTTCTAGATCAAAGCGTTATATTACCGGTAGTCAGGAAAACTCCCAGTTTTATATCCAAGATTTTCCTCCGAAAAAAGAGCGACGGCTCTTTGCGACTGATTTTCGATCTTCGCAGCCTAAACAAATATGTGAAGACAAAGCATTTCCGCCTGATTTCTCATACATCAGTACCAGACTTCCTGCAACACGGAGACTGGATGATAAAACTGGATATCTCTCAAGCTTACTTTCATGTACCAACAGCGGAATTGCACAGACCATTCTTAAGACTCAGTTACCAGGGGCAATTGTTCGAGATGACATGCCTACCTTTTGGCCTGGCCTCGGCGCCGCACCTATTTTCTTCTATAACGTGTAGGGTCGCGTAGACCCTCCGCTCAAAGGGATGTCGGGTTCTAGTCTATCTAGACGACTACCTTTTGGTCAACCAAGACCATTCCAAGTTATGTCTTCAGGCTGCGGAAGCCGTGAGACACTTGGAACAGCTGGGTTGGAGGATCAATTACCAAAAATCTGTCTTGGAGCCAACCCAAGATATAGAGTACCTTGGCATTCGTTGGCAGACGGTAAAAAATACGATGTCGTTACCCATACCAAAGAGACAGAAGCTCAACAACATGTTGGATCGCTGCTTACGGAAAAGTCGGATAAGTCTCCGCCAGCTGCAAAGTATACTGGGTCGACTCAACTTCGCCAGTTTTGTCGTGCCTCGAGGAAAGTTGCACAGTCGCAACATTCAGATCTTCTTGCGACATTTCAACATATCAAGACCTCATCAAAAGCAACCAATACCAAGAGTTGTGTATCGAGAGATGGGATGGTGGCGCGGAGCCACACGTCACTACTCGATAATACACAAAAAACCTGCCACTCATTTCCTTGCGACGGACGCATCGGACTTGGGTTGGGGGGCCCAGCTGGATGGTGTACTAATGTCGGGTGTTTGGTCAACTTACCAAAAAAGGTGGCACAGCAACAAGAAGGAGCTATTCGCCGTTATAGCAGCAATCACAAGAAAAGCAAAAATATTAAAGAACTCTCATGTATTAATACAATCGGACAATCGGACCCTAATTGCTTATATTCGGAAGGAGGAGGAACCAGGTCAATCGCGTTACTAACCCTGACCTTCAAACTGTTACACCTGACGGACAAATTGAACATCACCCTATCGGCACATTTTCTGCCAGGTCGATACAATATAATAGCGGACAGGCTATCCTGAGGCAAACAGCCCGCAGAATGGCATCTATTACCCCCAACGACAACGGAAGTCTTCGAAAAGTGGGGCCATCCAGAAATAGACTTATTCGCAAGTCAAAAGACTGCGGTAGTAGAAAATTACGTCTCGATAGACTCCAGAGATCGATCAGCAAGCTATACAGACGCCTTCAGCAGGACATGGTCGTATAAGCTCGCATGGGTATTCCCACCTCCCAACCTTCTGCCCCGAGTACTGGCTCACCTAAACAGTGCAATAGGAACCTATCTGATAGTGGCACCGGAATGGCCACGAGCCTTTTGGTTCCAAGAATTGAAATCGAGGGCCCTGGATCAACCACACTCGCTACAGAACCTATCGGAGACACTGATAGATGTGACAACGTCACGACCTCCGCCGCAAGTGCAGACCTTGACCCTGCAAGTCTGGAAAATTGGGGGTGGGGCACTCAAATAAAGGACTGGTCAATGCAAGAGAAGGACCTATTGAAAAGTAGTTGGAGACAATCCACCTTATCAACATACCTACCAGCTCTTAGAAGATGGCTGACATGGTGTTCCAACTCTCATGTAGACCCTAAATCTCCCCAACCTGCTGATGTGGCTAGATTCCTAATGCATCTTTTTCTAAAAGAGAACTTGACATACAGTACAATTCTAGTATATAAATCAGCAGTATTAACTTTTTGCGGACCTCACGTCGAACAACATTCCTTTACAAATTTTATAATTAAACACACCCTTAAAGCCATAACTACCTCCAAACCTAAGATAGTTAAACTACCTATTACTTGGGACCCTAGAATAGTACTAGACTGGCTCTCGTCAAACCCGCATAATGATACTCTATTCGATCTGAATCGCAGAACAGCCACAGTACTTCTATTAGCGTCGGGGCGGAGAGTCCACGATCTGACTTTGCTTAAAATCTCGAGTGATAGTTTTTTCGATAATGGACACGATACAATATATTTCGTTCCGGCTTTTGGATCCAAGACCGATTCCCATTCACACCGCCAATCTGCATGGAAACTTTCTAAACACCAAGATGATAATATATGCCCAATATCTTTAGTGCGATCCCTGATACAAAAAACCATATCGAAAAGATCAGAAGTCAAAGACTTAAACAATCTATTCATTACAATGAGTAATAAACCAAAAGCAGCGTCACGTACCGTAATAGGGAACTGGGTTCGGACAGTACTTAAAGATAGTGGTATTAATGCATCACCGGGAAGCTGCAGATCAGCAGTAGCGTCCTTAGGATGGTTAGATAATATCCCTATCGACGAAATATTATCCCGGGGTAACTGGAAATCTGCCACCACATTTTTTAATCATAACTGTCGAAAAATAGAGCTTCCGAGAGAGAACCGTAATGCATTTTTTAAGACTTTTTGTCCAACCTAATTAGCACGAGTGATATGTATCTAATCATGTATACTCGTATCAATTGTTGATTACCGTGCATTGTAACTTAGTTGTATTGCTAATATTAATCTAGCTATAAGGTATGAGTAAGTATTATACTAATGGTCATATGTTATGATACCATATGCAGTTATAATGTATAGCTGATTAAATATTGTATTGTATTAAAATCTATAACATTATTAAATATTTAAGTTCATCATAGCGTTGTGCATATAATATTATTCACCAGCAGATAACAAACACGTCTTCTAAACAATGCTGTATGTTTTCCGGAGGCACATCAATATAACGGTTTTACACAACAATAAAACCGATATTATGTGCCGAAGAAGAAAACATACAGCATTGCAGGAAGTTCTTCCTGGTGAAGACTATGACCACTGAAGAGACGTCGATCCCCACCTCGGGTCGCGTCCTAGCTGGTGGCGCCACCTATCTGTATAAAGATACACTCAATTGACCGGATATCCGCACATAAAAAGGCTAAAGTATACACGACTTCTTCTAAACAATGCTGTATGTTTTCTTCTTCGGCACATAATATCGGTTTTATTGTTGTGTAAAACCGTTATATCATGTGGTATAAAAAGAATTAAACTAAATAACATGTTTTTTTAGGATCTAATATTCATTTCACATTCAATGTCAAGGGAAGCATTACAGTATATTTTCAAAGTATTACTGCCAAAAGATTTGGAGGACAAACAGTTGCTTGATGTTGGATCGAGACTAGGAAATGTGCTATATGGGGTTTGTATTAAACAATGATTTTATTTATTATTTTATATTTGTTTATAAATTTTATATTGAGGTTATTATCATCTTTCTTATCACTAATGCGAAAGTACTTTAAATAACAAATAATATATATTCTCTAATAGTGGCATTTTAACAACATATGGCTACAACATTTATTTCTTCATTTCAGGCATATTATTTGTCAAATTTAGGATCTATCATTGGAATAGAAATGAACGAAGATTGTGTTGAAATCCAAGAAAGAATTATTAATCAGTACTCCATGGACAACAACAGGATAAAAGTAATCCACTCTGATGTGATGGACAAAAGTGATATTGTCTCAAATTCCAACATTATTATAATCAATGTACTGGACTTTTTTGTTGACAATCAAAAGCATAAAGATATGTGGTATTTTTTTAAGAAGCATATTAAGAAAGGAAGTTACTTGGTATCAAACAGGAGCATGAATGAGACCTTGGATTCCTTAGAAATACTTGAAGAATTAATGAATTGGCTTAGTGTATGTAAGCCTTGTCAGTTAGAAAATGAAATGTTCTTTAATGTGGATGAATGTAGTGATTTATTTTTGTACACAGTGAATTAAATTTTCTAAATTAAACAGAATGGTATACTTTTATTTTATGAGGCCTTGAAGGCTGAAACAAAATATGTAGACAGTTAGTACTTAATCTTAAGTAATCTATTTTAATGTTAAGTAATATTATGTTCAGATTATTTTCATCAAGATTTATTTTATTTAAACTTTTGACATACTATGAACATGTGGTTCCTAAGATCATAAAATATAGTTAGGCCATGAAACATTTCTATTAGGAGTTTTTCTGAAAAACAAAAATTTTTTCCTTTATTTTATTGAAAAAGGGGTAAATCGAAACTCAAGGAAAAATAGAAAAACTAAGTTAAGCTGCACGTCTTGAAAAAAAAATGATTCGAATGAAAATAGTCTTACTATTTTCATTCGAAAAGCAACTATATAATTATGAGTTTTGAACCCCAGAATGAATTTGGTCTTTACAGTATGGACGTTTACTTTATTAAGTAATTATTACACTTTACAAGCTCCAGTAAAGCTTAGATATTGAATGTTATTTAAATAGCAATATTTTGAAAAGCAAAAATATTTCTTGGTGGATATTATTCGAAAAGTAGAATATTGTCATTTTCCTTTGCCTTTCCGATGGGAAATTGAAAAAAACAACATTAGTTGTCAGTTGTCACAATTATTTGTCAATGTGCTTGTCAAACTTGGAAAGAAAATAGGTACCTATCTGTTAAGGTATCTGTGGAAATTAATTAAAATGGCCGTGCGAGATTCATAGAGGCCATTGCTTGTTAATTTTAAACCAGAAAACACGAAATAAGTTGTTATTTTACTATTCTATTGATGTTAAGGCTAATATCACAATGTGGCACGAGGCACGGAAACAGGAGCGTATGATACGTGGTATGATCGTGGACTATCGACGGAGGGCGGAGCGTAGAAAAGATTTCTACGAAAAAATTGTATGCATGCAATATATTAATTATGCTTATACGCGGGGTAAACGTTATACTCATTGTTTGCCATCAGTGATATACGCTTTTTCATTATTATGGAATTTATAATTTTTTCTTTAGATGTCTATATATTATAATTACAAGTACATTGGTTATATTTAAAGTTAACATCGGATTATATCTCAAGGCGGCAATTATTGTGCTTGAGCAATCAGTATCCCGTTTACCCTATTTTTTATAATCATTTAAACTTGTTTCACCTGTATCAATACTATATTTAAATTATATATGTATGTATATATATGAGGGGTTAATGCTCATAATTTATCTTTTCCAGAAAGCAGAACCTACACAATTTTTGCAACTTCACGGCAGACCATGCAAAATACATTTAGATCCAGCCATAGCTACGGCTGGAGAAGGTCCAGCTATAATGTTAGTATAAAGAGTACACCATTAAGCAATACTTATTTTACAATGGTCATTTTTGTAATTATATTTCCATGTATCTATGGGCAAACCCAGGTTTAAACTGTTACAAGCTTTCAGATTGTATGTTTTTATGCCTTAAAGGGATGTGAATTGTGTGTGCCAAATAAAGTGTATGATTTTGTAAGACTTATCCAGTTTTGGGTGAAAAAAGCTAAAATTTAATATCCTAGTCAAAACTCTACACTTTCAAAACACATGACATATCGCCTACACTAAACTCGATTGAGGAAACTGGGTTGGAGTTGCCATTGTTTACTGTGTGTAATAAAACCGCATGAATACACCTTGAATTAGTCTAACCCGGCAAATTCAACATACATTCAACGTGGGACAAAGCAACTGCTTTGGTTGACACAGTTTCTTATCTCGAATTGCCCATCTCTACTTCCATGTATTTATTGAAGACATTGCCTTTTATTTGATCTATAGAAAACTTTATCACCAGGTGTTTGAATATAGTACAAAAAATAGTTATTTTTTTAAGAATTAATAAGATTCACTTTGGTTTATTTTAACTTAATTATCAATTATTTAAGGTTTCAGGGTCTCCTTATATAGAAATAGTATATATAGGTATAGTTATGGGAGATAGTCCCTACTGTGACAGCACAGCAACAAAACAATTGCCTTGCATTATGATGGTTTTTAAGACAGCCATTCTAATAAAATAAATAAATAACACCCAACACAAATTCTTGACACAAAATAATATCCCAGAAAAAATTGAAGATTCAGAACTCAATTAATCACTACATAGTATAAAACAAAGATTCTTTCTCTGTCCCTATGTCCCTATATCCCTTTGTATGCATAAATCTTTAAAACTACGCAACGGATTTTGATGCGTTTTTTTTTGCGATTCAAGAGGAAGATTTATATGTATAATACGTACATATTATAGTACAGAAATCTATTTGTACCCAAGCGAAGCTGGGCCGGGCCGCTAGTTTATTATAATTATATAATTAATGAAATCAAAACAATTAAGTAAAAAAATTTTGTAATTCGTCACTATTTAACTTAAAAAACACTATTTAAAAGGGAAATCTGTAGAAAAAATACCAAGTGTACTAGCGTTTTACAATCTTGATATAGTGCGGCAATTTTTTATTAACCTTGCTAGGACACTATAGGATTTATTTTTCCTGTATACAATGTTAGAGAAGAACAATAAATAATAAAAAAATCGGTTTTGGGATTTCTTACCGCATTTTTTAAAAATAGGCTTCCTTATTTTGATTTCTTTCGGTATGTACTAATTAGTACTTATGCATTTCTATTTAATATTGCGAAACGTCAATCAAAATAATAAATTGTACATAGAAATTACTGGGTAAATATTACAAAGTGTTGGTCATAGCAAATATTTTTTTCAGTATTTGTTGTTTCTTAAAATCTATCAGGGACTACATGGCCTAACCACTCTCAATTGTAGAAGAGGCCCGTGCCCTGCAGTGGCATGTATATGAACGGATACAGAGAAGGGATATGGCTATTTATTTTTCGTTACTGTGATGTCACAGCTTGGTCTAATTCCAGTTACTGGTTTATCATCTTGTTCTGAGACACCTGTAATTAAGTGTGTGAAGATGTATTTTTTTTTAACTATAAAAGCGTTACATGTGCGTAGTAAGCAGACCAGACGCGACTGCCAAATGTTTACGGTAGTCGCGGATACAAATCCCAGGGCACACCTCTGTCTTTTCCGTGTCATGTATGTATTAATAGTCAATCATCACGCACTATAAAGGTAAAGGAAAACATCGTGAGAAAAACTGCATACCATAGCGATTTGAAAGAATTCGTATCGTATGTAAAGTCCGCCAACCCGCACTTGACCAACGTGGTGGACTATATGGACTTTATCTGTCTGTATCAGGCCATATACATTCCACTGCAGGGCACGGGCCTCCTCTACAATCGAGAGTGACCAACACGCTGGCGTAGTGCGTGTTGGCTAACATACCATAGAAATTTTCATAAACCGCTATGGTATGCAGGATTCCTCACGATGTTTTCCTTCACCGTTTTAGTGCGTGGTGATTGACTATCAATACACACATGACTCCGAAAAGTCAGAGGTGTGCCCTGGGATTCAAACCCGCGACCACCGTGAACAAGTTGGCAGTCGCGTCTAGTCCGTTTACCAACAGGTCACCACGCACTTTATGGACTCATCACTCTCAATCATATACTCGATTGTAGATTAGGCCTGAGCCCTGCAGTGGAATGTTTATGGGCTGATACAGATACAGATAAAAACACTGATATTGTAATCTTATGTTATGCTTTATAATAAAACAATATGCAACTATAATTGTATATTTACAGGATGCCATGGCAAGGTGATGCAAATAACATGATAGATCGGTTTGATGTTCGAGCACATCTGGATTTTATACCAGAGGTGAAAAATCCAGACATACCACCAGAAGAGCTTAGTCCTGAAGAGCGACAGTGTAATTACGAGAGATATCGGATATTGGCTCAGAATGTGTTCCTCGGAATAAGTAAGCTTTTTATTATAACATAGTCACAACATACTGATTAAACTTGATAGTGATTTCACCAGATATAAACATAAAAATGCAAATATGTTTAATTAAAATTGGTCCCCTGTGCACTAAACATTCCATCTTCAAAAAGCAATTTCCTTTATGAAAGCGAAAAATAATAATTACATGTTGATATAATCTGGCAAGAAGTGTATTAAATAAAAGTGTTGCAACCATTTCAAAAAAAACATGCACCATTATTGTAAATATGTACATACTTTTTTTAACATTTATCAAAATTAAGTGAAAGACACTGCATCTAGCTATCATTTAATCAAAGTTTACATTTATAACATTTTTTCCTATTCCATCAATGAGAGATATCATTTTACGTTGGTTGGTCCTGCAAGCTTGAACAACTTTTATGTCTCCAGTCAGCGAAAGACAGTCTAACCTTTATTTAAAGGCAGGACCCCTCAGGCTTAAACGATTTAAAAATTAGCGTATTAAGTATTATCATAGCATTTTTTCTTAAATTTTAAACTGTATAAATCTCTGCTGGACCTCCACAAATATTTCAACACCAGCATTAACTAGACCGGTCCAGCCGTTATCGACTTTTAGCGTGATACTCGATCAGCGAGTCGTGTAATATCTAGAAGATAAGGTAAATAGCAACAATATGTTTTTGTTTCAGGTGAAGATAAATTCCTCCAACAACTGGCTATAGAGGAACAGTTTGGTGTAACAATTGAAGAAAAGGAAATGCAAAAGGAGAAATTGCATGAAAAGAAAGGCATCGGTGCAGCTATAGGATACAATTATAATGACCCAGGATCACAACCGTCTTGTTCAACTGGTAGATTTAGATTTTGTTATAAATCTGTGATGCTTGCCGGCTACGTTGTGGGGTAGGACGCTCTATAGCGTGATTAAAGTGGAATTATTAGTGCATTCAGTGTTAAATTACAGGCCCAGATATTAAAAAGGCAGAAAATAAAGATTCTGATGATGATTCCGATTTGGAGATCATTGATGTTGACTTGAGCATTGACGTGAACAAGATGGAGGCGTCACAGGTGAGTTAAAATAATATTATTACCATTTTATGATTTTAAAATACAAATCAGAATTTATAAAATGACAACTGTATTTTAAAGATCAATGGAGTATTCATTGTTTATTTAAACTGAATTTTGGATGTAACTTATTAATACAAATTCAAATTAAAATATTATAAATATGTAAATAATGACCCTTTGTTGATATTTTATTATCTACATGAACATATATGTTTCTTCTAAATATTTCATTTTTCTTATAAAGATTTTGTATATTTCACAAAGGCTTTGTAAAATATACAGTTGCGTGTTTGTACTCGAATGATAAAATATTACTAGGTAGGTACTTATACTGTAAGGATTTATAAATATACTAATTAAAATAGTTTTGTTACATAATTAATGTATGTCCTTTTGTTGGCATCGCAAGTACATATTTTTGTTCTCTAGATACATGATACATATTTATGAGAAGCCAATTTTTCTATCAAGCTTAATTTAATAAGAAAAAATATGACAACAATTTTGTTGAGTAGATAAATATATGTATATATGTATATTTGACATATTTTTTGAACTATACCTATACTGATTATACTTGATGAGTACAGGCACACGAGTTAAACGGAGTGGGTCCTCAATTTGGAATGGCTGGATGCGATCTTTTCTCATTTTTGACTGGTGATGCCGATGATGCGGAGCACCAAAAACAATTATTACGAGAGGAGAAAGAGAAAGCTATGTTTTCTGGGAGAAAGAGCAGGAGGGAGAGACGCGCTCACAGGTAATTATTTTTCTCCATTAGTTATGTTACATAATTCATTAAATTATAGTCAGATACTTCATTATGTTTTTATCACACAATATATTTGATAGCTTATTTTAATTGTCGGAGTTTCGTCCATATTCACAACACAGTGGCCATCTTTGGGATTTTAAAGTGATGAAAGTTATTGGACACGTAAATGATTGTGATGAAGTTGACTACTCAAACTAAAATTAGTTGTTTAATTCAATTGATATTCATACCATACCATAATTTTCAACAATGCTAAATGTAGCTTTGTTGGAAATTATGATGTGCAATAAATGTATTACCTTAAATAATAAATAGCATCAATATTGTGTTTCATCGCACCAGGTGCAGTGCTTCATAATATTTATTTTATCATTAGCTAACCCAAATCAAATCAGGCAAAGTGATATTGGATTTTTCTATTAATTATCAACACAATCAGGAATTTCTGCCCGATATGGTAATAGGCTCGCCACATATCAGAACATACAAGGCGAAATGTGGGTGTTCTGGCACCTCTGCCTACCCCTTCTGGGAAAAAGGCGTGAGTTAATGAAATGAAATGAAAATATTTATTGAATCCATTAAATGTCATACATTGTTTAGATTCACTTTTTTTCACTACCACCCGGTTCACAAGGCTGTTTTCGCCAGAGAAGAACGGGCAAGAAACTCTAGCGTTGCTTTTTTCAAAATAAGTTTACATACAGTGATTATACAGGATTTGGAATTCAGAGCAGTTCATAAACAATTTATAACAATAAATGATTGACAATTTTACTGTATGGCTGAGTGTTATGTTTCATTCCCAAGCCTTACTATCTTCTAAGTATTCTGAAATTTTATATTATGTCTTATTACAAAACTGTCGTTTAATAATAGATTTAAATTTATTTATAGTTAAGGCTTTTATGTGAGTGGGAACTTTATTAGAGAAATGTATACAGTAACCCTTAAAAGATTTGCTAATTTTGTGGAGCCTCGTCTTATGACTGACTAGATTATTTTTATTTCTAGTATTTCTTTCATGAATGTCGCTAACCTTTTGAAATTGTCTATATATATGTATTAAGTGCGTAAACGGACTAGATGCGGCTGCCCACACGTTCACGGTGGTCGCGGGTTCGAATCTCAGGGCACACCTCTGACTTTTCGGAGTCATGTGTGTATTGGTAATCAATCATCACGCACTAAAACCGTGAAGGAAAACATCGTGAGGAAACCTGCATACCATAGCGATTCATAAGACTTTCTATGGCATGTAAGTCCGCCAACCCGCACAAGGCCAGCGTGGTGGACTATATGGCCTAACCACTCTCAATCGTACTCTCGATTGAAGAGGAGCCCCGTGCCCTGCAGTGGATCGTATATGGGCTGATACATATTATGTATGTATTGGTCGGTAGAGACAAGAAGCTGGCTACTCGCGTGCCGAGCCCGCCGCACTACGCGGCGCCGGCGCGGCCGCCCGCGCGCTCGCGCTCCGCGTCCGCCAGCCGCAGCCCGTCGCCGCCGCCCGCGCACATACAGTTCATCACATCCTTCGGCGGCGACGACGATGAGGTTAAACACAGTGAGTCGCGTACACTATACATGCTATGCAAACTTTTTATATGTATTATTGTAATATGAATGGTGGGAGTTTTGCGAAACGTTCATTAAAGATTTGTATAGTGATGAGTAGGACATGACTTGAAAAAGAGTTTGTAAGAGTAGCCTCATTTTTGTACTGAGCCAGTACAATGTCCCACTTCAATTGAAGTGAGGCGTACTGACGCTTATTTGTGGGTCATAACTTTGCCTCACGGCTCAAGCCAATGAAATGACATTACAGACCAAGTAGTACACCAAATATGAAGTAGTACAAATTAAAAAGTTGAGCCGCTCTTACATTTTGACGTCATGTACGGGACAAATGTACTGCCTCTTGTATGTCCTACTCAACACTAGATTTGTAACATAAGAAATTTTGTACTTATAGAAGATACGTCTAGAAGAACGATTTATACATATTATACATTTTTCATTATACATTTCTGCCTTTCATGCATCAATAGGTCTTTATTTAATAACGGGTCGATAGGTCATTTTGAGCCAAACCAATTTTTTTTTAAATTAGATCACTCTAATTCTAAAGGTGCGATATTTCAAAATTGTTTACGGTTTAAAAACTGTGTTTATCATGAAAAAACATATATTTAGTATAAAATATACCGTGCCTATTAGAAAATGTTTTTAAGTAATGACACTATACTCGGAAATCAAATCCGAGATAAAAAATGTAAACAAACCAATGTCATTGTAAAAGTGACATTTCAGGGTTATGAAACATTTTCTCAAAAACATATTGCGTATAATTTGATTAGTAAATAGATTCAAATGTTGCGAGTACTATGTTTTGTTTATTTATATTTATTTTTGAATTTTGAACATTTTGAATGTTTTATTATGCCTGTCGACGTAACCCTTGAATTGGGCCCAAACAAATTCTAATGGGTTTAACTCACAGTGATTTTCAAAGACCATAGTGCGTTTGGCTAGGAACACGAGCGCCAGAAATCTTGGAACAAAATAGAACAAAAACTTAACAGAAAACGTGAAACAAGCATCACGGCGACGTAACTTTATCACATGATGCACATTCATCAAGTTAAGCAACTAACTGAACTAAAGGGAGGTGTCGCGGCCGTCAAAGCGACGTATGTATTTGTAGTTAAGGAGACGAAATTAAAAAAAAGTTTCTTTTCAGTGGCCTTAGGTTACGAATTTCTGCATAATACCTGCAGCATAATTTTTTTTTGTACCATTTTTTTCACATATTTAAAAAATAAGTTGAAATTGTAGTTTACTTAAATATTATACCAAATAATTTTTATTTGGCTTTGTTTTATACTTATTTAACGAATGAGAATAATTCCAACCTGTTTTTTTAACGGTTGTGAACAAACTACCATGACAAATTATTTTATTGTAGTGGTAACACTTTTGTTTACATTTTTGATCTCGGATTCCATTTCCGAGTATAAGTGGTTTTTAATAATTGTTATTGTTTCCCATCATTATACCGGGTATCTCAAGACTGCTACCGAAAACGAAGCCGGGTGGTAGTTTTAGTGGCTACAAACACTATGCAATTAAAAATTTCGCCTAGAAACGCGACAATTTTTTTTTATGATTTTTTAAATATCGTCATTTTTGGGTGGTAAATCCATAGTTTTTGCTAAAATAATAATTTAAACTCTTTTATACCTTAGAGTATTTATAAATAAAAGGGTATATACTATTATTTTAGGAAAAAATGCATTTACCACCCAAATATGGCCATAGGAAAAAAATAACAAAAAAAAATTGTCGCTTTTTTTTGCAACTTTTTCTGTTGCATTGTGTCTGAAGTCGCTTAAACTACCACCCGGCTTCGTTTTCGGTAGCAGTCTTGATATACCCTGTATAGGGTATATCGATAAAAACGAAGCCGGGTATACTGTTTCCATTCGTTTATTTTATTTTTGACAGTTCACGCCTATAAAGTACGACATTACAGTAGAACAATATTTTGAAATAAAAGTAGATACTTTCTTGACGGGTAACGCCCACTTAGAGTTGTGCCATTCGTAACGAATGACCACAGATAACAAAAACGATTTTGAATAGAATCAATCAATCGGAATCATTTGAAATAAAATTACATTAAAATGCTAATGAAAACAGTTAAACGTAATATAGTACCCAATATTAGGATCGAATGTATTTGCTGCAAATTAATTAATATGAATAAAGGTATACGTATTGAAGTGACTTTTAATAAGAGTTTAATTTAAAGTAATTACAATGATTACAACGAAAATAAATGTTTAGTACCTACTTGTAATAAACAGTTAAACCATGTTGGAATTCATAGTACTTTAAGGATTAAATAATTAAAACAACTAAAAGGTAATTTGTTAATATTTTTATTTATAAACAATCGTCTGTTTCGTCGGAATCGGCGTCGTCGTCACTCGTATCCCCAGTAACACTAATTATTAATGAGTGCATGGGTAAGTTGTCAAATGCGACATCGCGATCCCAATCAGACATTATTTCTTTCTTCGTCTTATCTACGACACTCGCCCAGTTATGAGGCGTCACATTTTCACACGCATTTTTAAGCAACTCCAGCATTTTGTTTGCGGTGAAAGGAGGAGTTGTATTTATTCTCGCAGCATATCCTTTCACTTGCGCCCATATTAGCTCTATGGCATTATACTGGCAATGATATGGAGGAATTCTAAGGACGGTGTGCCCATGTTCTGCAGCCATTTCATCTATAACGTATCGTTTAGTAGGCTGCTTCCTCATTTTTAATATTTTAAGTAACTCTACTTTTAATAGGGACTCGTCCACCTCCTCGCCATTGTTACGGAGCCAGTTTATTATTTCATTTTTTTTACTGGCTTGCGTTGGCATTTTGTTAATTTGCCGAGAGTGATAGGACGCATTATCTATAAATATTGTTGATGGCTGTTCGAGTGACAATAACATTTCCCGAAACCATTTTTCATATACTTCGGAATTCATTTCTTCGTGGTAATCCCCTGTTTTCTTTGATTTAAAAGCTAACATAGCATCTTGCACAAATCCTTTTGCGGTTCCTGCATGACAAATTATAATTCTTTCACCTTTTCCCATTGGCACTGCGGTCGAGGAGCTAGCAGTGTTGTCAGTCCAAGTTTTTGATACCGTGTGATTCGCATTGAGCCAAGTTTCATCGGTGAAAACAACATTCGACCAGTCTTCTATTTTTTTAGCTTGTCTTAAAAATTCGCATCGATACAAAGCAACATCATTGCGTTCCATCAATATTTTTCTTTTGTCACATTTTTTGTATTGGAATCCAATCCTATTCAATACCTTCGCCAAAGAAGACTTTTGACCACGGAACAAGCCACTAGTTTTCAGAGATTGTACTAGGTTATGTAAAGTAGGAATCTCTTTTCTTTGGTAATAATCGTATATATGACGACGAATAGCATCACCATCAAAACTGTCAATTGCTGTCACTTTAAAGGGTTGACGTTTTTTCTTAGGTGTAGATGGCTTGTTTTGTTCCATGCCACTACTGCCGTAGCCTTCTTTAATTATTTTTGAAACTGTTGGAGCAGTAATACCTAATGCTGCTGAAACACGGTCTCTGATTTGAGTCACTGGTATAAGAGGTCCACCATTACGGCTTTCCCTTTCAAAGTACTCATGAAGTCGCAACACAAACTCCCTTGTTTGTCCTTTAAGCACCTTTCCTTTAGGCATTTTGAAAGTGATGAAGGCAGGTACGATGTTCTCAATTCAACCAAATGTAGGAATTCACGGGTAAAACAATACGGAGGAATATAAATACTCAACTCGACGTATGAAAAATGTGAATTAAAATTCAGCGAACGGAAAACACTAGCACGGGCGCGGGCGTCTCGTTGTGAGTGACCACAAAATGGCGGCGCGCGTCACCTGTCTGCCCAGTGTTGCCGTTTCACAATTTGTTTTTAACAACATTACTATTGCCGACGGAAGTGATAAGAATATTAACTTAACATGAGTAAATGGTTTATTTTAATATAATTATTAAATCAAGTAACTTAAATATCCCTGAAGTATTATAAAACAATGCATGAAGCAAAAAATAAAATATGTATTAAATCGATTAAAGCTTGTTCAAAAATAAAATCGTTTGTTATAAAAAATTGATTCGATAACGCATCAGGCCATCACTATTTGATTCAGTACTCGATGTGTCAAAAATAAAATAAACGAATGGAAACAGTATAATAGTTTTAGTGACTACAAACACAATGTAACTAAAATTTTAGCAAAGAAACGCGACAGTTTTTTTTATTATTTTTTAAATATCGTCGAGGTTGGGTGGTAAATCCATAGATAATGTTCGCTAAAATAATAATTTAAAGCCTTGCGTACCATAGCGTCTTTAAAAATAAAAGGGTGTACACTATTATTGTAGAAAAAATTATATATTTAGCATCCTATTAAGACGATAGGAAAAAATAACAAAAAAAAAATCGTCACAATTTTTTGCACAAAATTTAGTTGCATTGATTCTAAAATCACTAAAACTACCACCCAGCTTGGTTTTCGGTAGCAGTCTTGATATACCCTGTATAATAATTTAATACTGTTTAATAAAGTGAAATTAATTATTATTTATTTTTTTTTCTCGCTCACTATTTTCACTACCCTATATTAAAATATCGCAATAATCCAGTCCATCCAAAGGTTGCCTGGAAGAGATCGCAGCTAGCGATAAGGCCGCCTATTGTAACTATGTCTAGTATTTTAAGTATTTTGTATTTCTTCTTGGTGTACAATAAAGCATTTAAATAAATAAATTAATTAAATTTGATAAATGAAATTGAACAATATTATGTTGTATTGCAGCACCACCTTCAAAGTCGCTGTATTCCGAGAAAGTAAAACAAAATCTAAAGAAAGTGGCCCTTTACTCCGAGGTCGCTCGTAAACAGAGCCGTAGGTAAGGAATGATACACACTGGTTTTTATTTTGCTGTAAAGATATTTTTCATTTTATTTATATTGTTCTTTGTATGTCATACAGGTCACCTAAAGTAAGCGAGAAACCACTGCGACCTATGGGACCGCACAGACCCACTTCTAGATCACGTTCGAACTCCAGGTCCAGTTCAATTTCTCGATCTAGGTCAAAATCACGGTCGAAAAGTAGGTCGAAGTCGCGTTCCCAAACTAGGAGGAAGTCACGATCTAAATCTCGCTCATATTCCAAATCACGTTCAGTCTCAAGATCCCGCTCAAGGTCATACAACGCGTACAGAAGGTCAAGGTCGCGGTCGCGGTCGAGGTCACGGATGCGATCGTACAGAAGAAGATCCAGAAGTCCCGCAAAGTATGTGTGATCCTCATTTATTACATTATCTTATTTGTAATGTGTGTTACTAATTATTTTTTGTTTTCAGTCACACCAGCGGTTATGGGAAACGTAATAAGTCGAGGTCATTGTCGTATGATAGGTAAGCTTGTTCAGTTTAAATATACTTTTGTGTGATTTTAATGAGATGGTTTAATTATGGGTAAGTATAATTACATGATTATATATAAATATCAGAAATGTAATACTTGAGAATGAGTAATAAAGTTGTTTTATCTCTATTTAATGTTGGTATTATCGATCACGTTATAGTAATGATAGAGGGGTGTTGAACAAGCCAGTGCCGCGGTACTACGGCCGGCGCAAGGAGGACAAGTCTTCTAGCGAGTTGTCCATAGATTCCGATTCCAGCGATTCTACTGTTGAAGGAAAAAGCAAGTAAGTTAAAAATTAAATAGAAATTTGTTGCTACATTTTTGTTTTTAATTAATACTTTTATTGTAGTGGCAGTGAATATACCTGTTGTAATTCTGCTTATACCTGAGTAGTGGAAGATAATTATATTTTATTCATGAGTTGACGCACATTTTACCACAGATTTTTTATGATAATATGTATTGTAATTATCAATTATATTTCGTTCTATGAACACATTAAGAAAGCCCATTGCTACAGCTTTTGATAGATTGAAACAGCTATATTTGTAAATGTGTAAATAGTCCTATAGTTTTTAATATAATTTAAATGTTTTGGGAAATATGCTGATGGAAAAAAAAAACACAAGAAAATTAAAGTCCAAGCAGTTTTCCTTCAGATTTACTAAATCAAGGGCTTTATCCATATTTCATTAATCTTTTCATCTTATTATGGGCAATATTTAAATTTATAACTCTATATGAAAAATTCTATACATTGAATAATCAAATAATTATGTGGCCATTTAGAAATCGAATCTAGAGACTAATGGAAGAGGTTTTATTAAAAAAGGAACATAATTTCAGATACTATTCAATTCAATGTTTGTTACAGAATGGCGGTTGGCAATAAATCCAATACAAACCAGAGTCAGTTACGATTATCTGGAACCGGCTCCAAAGTCAGTAAGAATCTTTGTTATTACATGTATTGCTTTCATATTAGCACCTTACGACATATCTTCCTATAGATGACAGCTGATTATTTTGCTTATACACTGTCTGGACGGAATATTGATCCGGTTTTTCAAATTGATATTTTTTTATTTGTTTAATACCGTGATCAGGTAAATTATGATATTGCTTGATACGCCCGTGCCTGTATGTCAGATTGGCAACCTTTCTGTTTGACCCTTTATAAAATTACTTATTACAGAGTTAATTTGTTATTTAGTAACTGTATGAAACCCGAGATTCCTATATAAAACCATATTTACCCAAAGACATGAGAAGCTTATTTGACACTTTTTTAAGATTTTTGCCCCTGTATTGGTACAATAGACAAATGGCGTATATCTGGGATATTATTTTTTCCAAAAGTCGCCTTTTTTGTACGCGTTTATATTTTTATATTCAAGGTGTAAGTTTAAACGAGGTAATTATTTTGTATAGGAACTGCTTACATTTGCAAAAAAAAAAATGCACAAAGAAGCATTAAGTAACTGAGAAAACCTTAAACATATTAATGCCAATGTCTAGAAATCTTGCTGGCCACATACTGAATCTTTTTTTTGCGCGGCTCAATGACCGTTGGACACACTTTCGCGTATTGCGCAGTCGGCGATTGGCGCATGTAATACACAGGAAAGAGGCCGTATTTACGCTCAAGGGAGGTTAATTTCATAAATTATATACTCATGTGAGGACTAAAATAGGTCACTCATTTAGACTTACACCCTGTATATGTTCCTGATAATTTTCAAAGTAATTAATATACACTCATTTGCAAAAAAAAAACGGGCGGTTTTGATTTTAATTGTTCTTTAAAAAAATACGGTACCAAAATGATTTCAATCATTTGTACATGTTACTGGCCGGTTTTAAAAATTGCCGTGGTGTTTAAAACAGTACGTTCTAAATTCAAATTTTCGTTTGATGCTCGTTTTTACAGAAAACCACTTTTTATCCTACATTTTTGGTGCGAAGTTCCAAAAGGTAATATCGGTTTTCATAACTTTTAGTCAATTTTTATGAATTTATTTCATATTCTTAATTGTCAAAGCTTCATTTATTGCTGTTTAGCTGTCTCAATAATGTTAGAGAAAGTGGTAAAAGCTACCAAAATTATTGCGCTACTCGAAGAGGGTTGCAGCCAATGCTTCGTGGCTCAGAGGCTAAGTGTGAGTCGCTCGACGGTTCAAAAGACCTGGCAGCGGTATCAAGACACCGGTTCCGTCGAGAGAAGGCCTGGTTCTGGAAGAAAACCATGTACCCAACCACGGGATGATCGTTTTCTTGTGAGTCGCGCATTGAGAAATCGCAAGTCTTCGTATGTGGACCTTAAGAACAACCTCGAAGAAGTAAGAAATGTGCATATTAGTCTATGGACGGTCAGGAGGAGGCTTCTCGCGGCCAATATACGCAGTCATCGCCCGGCCCGCGGCCCTAAGTTACTCCGTGAGCACAGAGTTGCCAGGCTTAGGTTTGTTCGAAATTGTGAGTCATGGACTCAAGAAGACTGGAATAGGGTATTGTTCTCCGATGAAGCCAGGATATCTCTGTTCGGTGAAGATCGACGTCGGCGAGTGCTACGAAGACGAGGAGAACGCTTTGCAGAGGCTTGTTTTGAAGAAATCACACCTTATGGTGGGGGCTCTGTTATGTTTTGGGCAGGAATAAATTCAATGGATCGTACAGAGTTAGACTTCATTGAAAACGGCTCACTGACTGGACATCGATACATAACGGACGTTCTAATTCCTCATGCACAACCCGCATTGGCCGCTTTAGGCGAAGACTCAATTTTTATGGACGACAACGCTCGCGCCCACCGGTCTGGCGATGTGGAAGCGTATGTGCAAGAGGTCGGCATTCGGCGTTTGGATTGGCCAGCTCGAAGTCCCGACCTCAATCCTATAGAGCATGTCTGGGACGTTCTGAAACGGCGCGTGAGATCAGTACAACCGGCTCCGCAGACCATCAGAGAGCTGAAGAATGTGATTACCGCGGAGTGGGAACGTATTCTGCAAGCAAGTATCCGGGATATCCTCGCTAGCATACCCAGACGAATTCAAGCTGTGATTTCAGCTAGACGGGGTCACACTCAATACTAAACATTTATCTGCATTTACTTAATTAAAGAAAAAACAAACAAAAATCTTTGTTAACTTTTACTTCACGAGCATATGCACTACTAGCGAGCATACACTACTAGTGAACTTTAGCATTAAAACCCATAAATTTTATCAAAATTTTATGATAATACCGACGAAAACGATTATTTGCTTATTAATTTACAAAATTGTGAAAGTAAAACTACCTATAATTATCAAACAAACCAATAGTAACATTTGAAATGGTTCATTGCTTAGGTGCCCGTTTTTTTTGCAAATGAGTTTATAATTAAAATAAATCATAATTTTGTGGGTTTCCTGACACCTCTGCCTACCCCTTCTGGGATAAAAAGGCATGAGTTTATGTATGTATGTACCAATCACAATTGCATCTTTAAAATAATATTTCAACAGAAATATTTTATTGGTATTAAAGCGAAAATATTTTATTTATATTATTTTAATAAATGATAATGGTAGACTTCATAAAAATATTGTATAAATAAAGTATTTTGTTACATACGGTACCATAACATATATGAATTTTAAGGGGAGAGATTACTAAGTGTATATGTTTATAATGTTATATGTTTATAATTGCATATATGCATTTATTGATGATTAATTACTAAATGATTAAAGTATAAAATGTAGCGGTATTATGTTTATATATCAACGGAAACAACTTTAATATTCTTGACAGTTTAAAAACGTTTCTTTAATTTGTTAAAACATATTATGTTTTTGAAATAATTGGAATTAAGGGTATATTATAAGCACTGGGACATCATCTATGTGTCATAATTTAAATAACCCTTTTTGGAGATATTACGTTTGAAAGCTATAAGATCATAATATTTCCACATATAAATACGATAATTATATGGTTTACGACCAACAAACTACATATTCATAGTAAATATGTAAAATCAGAGAGACCCCAAGAAAGTTTTTTTACTTGTAACCTGGAAAGGTTAGAAATTGGTCCCAATCAAAAATATGTGATTGAAAATTTAAAAAAAAACCACAATATTATAAAAAGCGAAAATCTATATTCGAAATTAATAACTTTTAGTGAAAAAACGAAATATTCAATTACGTAAGTCAGCAATAACAGTTGCTTAATAAAGTAGGAAATATCTGGAGTCTTAGATATAGAATTGTCTCTATAAATCTTAGTTAAAACATAAAACGAAGGCACGGCAAAATTAAGTATTGGTTTAAAATAAAAATTATAATTTATATGCATTTTGTAACATGCTTAACTTTATAAAATTTTAAATTGTCAAATGTAAATAAAATTTTCAGCAACATTTATTTCTGATTCGACTGTTTTCATAATCATAAATGTCATGGATATAAATGTCAAAAATTCCTTCCAATTTCCATGTAACTGTTCAATACTTTGTACACCTAACATCATAATGTATTTCAGGGCCCTTCGCGTGAGACATTGACACTGAAAGAGAAATTGAAAAGGAAAATGCAGGCGCAACTATCAAGGCAACGTGAGTTTTGTATAAGAACAAATTGATCGATATACATTAACTTTTTTTACTATGTAATTGTTATTATACAGGGTATATCAATACTGCTACCGAAAAAGAAGCCGGGTGGTGGTTTTAGTGACTTCAGATACAATGCAACTAAAAATGTTGCAAAAAAAGTGACAGATATTTATTGCAATTGTTTTCTTTTCCTCGTAATAGGGTGGTAAATACATAGTTTTTATTCTAAAATAATTGTGTACACCCTTTTACTTTAAATGACGCTATAGTAAACTAGGTTCTAAATTATTATTATTATTTATTTTTTTATTGCAATGAATGACGAGACGAGCAAACCGGTCGCCTGATGGTAAGCGATACGACCGCTCATAAACAGTAGCAACATTCCACTGCGCTCGCCATCCTGAGACATAAGATGTTAAGTCTCAATATGTCCAGTAGTTGCTCTGGCTACAATGTCCTTCAATCCGAAACACAACAGTGCATTAACGCAGTGTTGTTTCACGGGAGAAATAGACATTGCGGTAGTACCTACCCAGATGGCCTCTCACATGAGAGATCTACCACCAGTAAAGTTATTTTAGCAAAAACTATGGATTTACCACCCAAAAATAAATATATTTAAAAAAATTGTCGCGTTTTGTGAATTTTTTAATTGCATTTTGATTGTACCCTGTATATTGTGTGATAATTTTAACGTTAGTAAAAATAGTATGTAACAAGTACATGGAGTAGATACTTGTGACCTATTAATTTTATTTATATTTTTTTTAGTCTACAAATTTATAAAGCTGAAAGGTTTATTTGTTTGAACGCTTTAATCTTGGGAACTAATATGTCCATAATTAAAAAATATGTTTTAGTATTAGATATATTTTATCGGGGAAGGCTATGTGTTTCTTTTTGTCATTGAGATAATAAACACACACTGCAAACAAAATGTTTGTAACAAAATAAAGGGTACATTCTATTTCTGTCTCCGTCTTGCCTACGAAATAACATTATCTTCCTTCTCGCTTCAATGTGTACCCTCGTGCACACACCATACGCAGAGATTTTGTTCTCGATGTCCGCTCTAGTATAATACCTTTTTGTATAACTAGTATAAAGTAGTGTGTTGTCGCAGTGCGCGCGGACAAGCGCGCGGAGGCGGAGCGGCTGGAGCGCGAGAGCCGGCGCCAGGCGCGCCGCGACCACGAGATGCGCGAGCTCGCCATCAAGATGAGGCGCAAGTGTGTCACGTACACTCACTCCACTCACTACTCTGCATTCATAACTTACTGCCATCTAGTCATACACATATTAAGGGCCACGTTCACCACCCTCAAGTAAAGCGTCAAGAAGGCTAGTCATCAATTAAAGTCACCCGCAACATCACATGTTAATAATTTAACTACGTTTCCTCGTTACGATTTCAATCGACGTAAGATACTGTGTACTTTTACTTGGCAATTAATGTTAATCAAAAAGTAACAAACGAATGGTTTACTTGAAAATGGTGAGAGGCCTTATGCTTATTATTCATATCATTTTCATTTTAAAATGATTCACACAATATAGTATAATGATTATTATGAGATCGTCAGTATGTATATCCTCGCTATTTACTGCCCCTGTCCCTTAACATACCATACATATATTTAAAAAGACATTTACAAATTATCAGTCCATACTTAGAGACTGAAGATGCTGGATTTACCTATTTTGAAATTTCCATTAGTTAACAATGACAGCCGCGCCAAGTTCGGTCGTATTATATACAGGGTATCTCAAGACTGCTACCGAAAACGAAGCCGGGTGGTAGTTTTAGTGGCTACAAACACAATGCAATTAAAAATTTCGCATAGAAACGCGACAATTATTTTTTATGATTTTTTAAATATCGTCAATTTTGGGTGGTAAATCCATAGTTTTTGCTAAAATAATAATTTAAACTCTTTTATACCTTAGAGTATTTATAAATAAAAGGATATACACTATTATTTTAGGAAAAAATTTATTTACCACCCAAATATGGCCATAGAAAAAAAAATAACAAAAAAAAATTGTCGCTTTTTTTTGCAACTTTTTCTGTTGCATTGTGTCTGAAGTCGCTTAAACTATCACCCGGCTTCGTTTTCGGTAGCAGTCTTGATATACCCGGTATAAAAAGATTAGGCGTTGATATTATATTTTCACGGGTAGCTACCATTCTAAATAACATGATTTTGTCTGGTATCAAATCATCATCGACTTTGCTATATCCACCTTAAAAATGTTTTTAGTCAATTAACATTTTGTATCTATATAATGTTACAGACAGCGTGAAATGCGACATCAGCAAAACAGAAGGTCTAGTGAAGACGATTCAGGGGGAAGTCGCAGTAGGTCCTCGTCTAAGTAAGTTACAGTTATTTAAATAATTTACTGAAACAGAAATGTGGTGGAGTGGTGGTGGTGAGTTTAGTTGGAAAACTGGAGATGATACTACGTATCGTATAAAAAATTTCGATCGTCCTAAGTTACGAACTTCGTTTCGGATGAATATAGTAGGGCCCGATAGAATGTTAACCAAGAGGGAAATATTACGTTGATCAAAAACTAGTAAGATTTTCTACTTTTTCAGAGAATCGATTTCCCAAGAGAAGAAAAAGGAAAAGAGTCGTTCCAAAAGTCGATCGCCCCAGGAAAAAAGGCGTCCAGTTTGGGAGAGTAATCGAGATATTGCTCCGTCTAGACCGAAGCCAGAAACAGGTGAGAGTTCTCAGTATCAGAGGAAGCCACGACAAGCCGACAGCACTGATTTCCATGAGAGAGAAGAAAGGCCACAGGCCTATACCCGACACGATAAATATCCTAGCAGAGACTATGGTCCACGCCATTACGATAACTACAGGAATGACCAATATAACTATGATAATCGATGGGAACAAGACGGATATAACCAAGCTCGAAGGCCGTATGATCAAAGAGGGGGGAATTACAGAGGCCCACGACAAGGCATGTCGGATAATTATGGCGACGGACACTCCCGGTGGCCTAATATGACAGTCGATAACAGAGTTAACAACAATAACCCACGCAATAGGAATAAAGTGAAACTTGTGGATTACTAGCAAACGAGTCATATTTGTATGTTTGAGGAACGCTATATATCTACTGTTTGTAGGTTGATGGAGTGTTGATTTTTATGTTTTTTTACTTACCCTATATCAACATAGAATCCACAGGGCAGGCGGGGAAAAGAAAAGCTACTTAAGAAATTATATATCTGTAGTTGTTTAGATTTGACTACTAAATGTAACATATGCACCATTAGTATTGAGATATTTATATTATACCTATACAATTTCAATTATTTATAAATGAAATATTGACTAGGTTAGTTCATATTGTATTGTACAGAAAGATTTAACCGTGATAAATTCCCTTTTGGGCTAGAAAATATTTATGCACGCCTGCTCTGTTTAAAAATTCAGAATTATTTCTGAAGATTTTATTAATTAGTGTCACCGTTGTGTTAAAACATTTCTGATTTTATTGTAACGTACCTAAGCATAAAACAGTAGCAATAAACAGAGTACAAAATATGGCAGGTTAAAAGTTATTTCAACTTTTTGCCTCTGGGTAGGGTGATATTATTTATGTAATTAAAGCTTTATCACATGATTGGTGCATTTAGCCTAAGCGATAACGCGATGACACATAAAAGCTGAGCAAATCAGCTTACATAATGCAATAATATTACTGAAATTTAGTCTTAGTAAAGCATTTTATAGAACTTTGAATATGACGTAGAATGTGGCTTCCGTAAAAGAGGGTCATTATTTTGGCTTTTGAGTGCTGATGAGCGCTAAGCAATAATGACTCGTGCCTTATGAATATCTCACGCTTGAGAATGGAAACATAATACTGCCCCCATAATGAATAAGGAATGTCGGAAGTGCCAAAAATATAGATACATATCTATAATAATGTCGGATTTTTTAATATGCCTATAATAAATTGTTATTGTAGCATTTCATTAGTTGGTTTTTCAATTGTCAACGCTTATCCGTAGAATAATTTAAATTTTGATTCTCTATATATGTAAAAAATTGCTGACGATTGAAAAATTTGGCCCAGTCACAAAATATAAATATATGTTCTTATTCATTTATATTTTATTACAAATGTAATGTATCATGTTGATGTATATTATAGTAATTATTTATCCCAAATTAAATCGATTTTCTTACTGAAGATATTTAATAGCTACAGGATATTATTTGGTTAACATATTACATATGATTAAACATTTGTAATGTAAATTTTAGCACCCTTACCCTAGTTCCCTAAATATAAGTAGTTGATTTAATCTTCTCTTTCTATCTTTATTTATGTTTTGTTTATCATATAAAAGACCTCAACAATGCGAAAAGTCCCTACATATGGCAACTATAAAGTGCGTTTCAAATTACGACACTTAACAACTCGCTGTATACATTGAGTGTTGTGATGTGAACGCAACTTAAGGATTTTTTTAATGTGTCAAACGAACAATAATTTTGTATTTAATTTCATTTGGTTTTAATAAGCGTTATTATTTAAGAAACGTAATAAATGTGTTTACATTTATCTGTATATTTGGTTTTATTTGATGCAATAAGTTTAATATTATGTAAAGGATCTGTTTTACAATACAAAACACTTTCTAAAATAAAAAAGTATTTATTAACAAAAAAAATTGAAGGTATCAAATAATTTTAATTACAAATAATATATTTATTTCATGTTGTTTCACAACTACAGATTCAGGCTACAAAATATATTTACAATGTTGAGATATTATACAATATACCAGAGGGTGAACTATCAATAAAATGATCATGCCAAAAAAGTTTAGTGCTGTAACATCTAGACGTTTGATGCTATGTCCATTTGCTGTCTCTGTTATTTCTCTGTTATTGTTTCTGTCTCTGTCACTCCCACACAGTAAAGCTGACAACACATTATAGGTTTTCGTCTTACGCATAGAGTAAAGAATCGGCCATAAATACTAGAGCAATGCGTCTTAGAGCGATCTGAACAATGGATTCTTTTGTTGTGTGCACATTATAGGTCATACGCTTAAGACGTGACCATAGACTACATAGAAAGAACCTTGTACGTTCCATTGTCCTGATTGGTCAGATGGCCCCGTACTTACCGCTCTTTACTCTATGCGTAAGACGAAAACCTATAATGTGTTTTAAGCTGAAATCACGTCTTACGCATAGAGTAAAGAAACGGCCCTGAATACTAAAAGCGGCTAACTGGCCAATCAGAACAATGGGACATACAAGGTCACGACTTAGCGAACGACTGATAATGTGCACTTATCAATATGATCGATTGTTTAGATCGATCTATGACGCGTTTCTCTAGTATTTATGACCGCTTCTTTACTCTATGCGTTAGACGTAATACGATGATAGTTTGATTTCAGCTTAAGACAAGATTCCTTCCCACTCTAGTAGTTTCCGTCGTGCCTGATCGGTACATCGGTGGCGCAGGCGCTGCCCACAGAAATTTTGTCCTCGACTATAATATTTCTAAGTTATACAAGAATTGACTTAGCTGGACCACAGTTATAGACATGAAATACTGTTAAATATATATTGATAATTTGTAACAATTAAATTCAGACTTATATTTTGTAAAATTAATCAGTTTGCTATAGATGCCATAATATGATATACACTTATAATAGATAACGATTATATTATACATTATTAAGGTTTTAATATATGTTTATTTCTTAGTTTTATTCATATTTACAAGTTAGTGATATAATTACGTCTTTATTTTTATGAACATATATTTTTTAACTTGCCTCTTCGTAATAATTTCATCATACATTGCCCCAAATCGGTAATAATTTTTCGACGATTAAAATATTATTATTTATCACATTTGAGTACCTACAATTATACTTAATTGAAATAAGGTTTTAAAATTATCAGTTATGGCGGTGGCTTATTTTTTAATTGATATAAAAAGTAGTGGGGACATGACGAACAAATGAAATCACGAAACTTAAATATTTTCTTCATAGGCCAGTAGCAACTATATGCATAGCTTCAACGATATTAACTCCAAACGCCCAAACATTATGCATCTCTCATTAATGGCGTTATTGTAGTTAAAATTAAGTTTTTAAGTTTTGTTTTTAAGTTCTTCGATCTTATATTATTGATTCGGTGACACTTCGAAATTAAATTTATTTTGGTTTGCAAACTCCCGGTGCCATGTCCTTCGTAGTTTCAATTTTGTCATGTCTCCGGTAGATACAAATACCTACATAATATGGCAAGTTTTCACACTATCTCAAGGTTTTGACTTCAATCGCTGAGAGTGTCGACGTCTACATCTTCGTTGTCATCATTGGTGGATGAATCGGGATCTCTGCCGGGAATGGGCCCTGCGGCACCCGTGATGCCTCCGCGACCTTCCTTCGTGTGCCGCCACTTCATACGCCGGTTTTGAAACCATACTTTGACCTGCGACGATACAATGTTGTTAATGCAATGGATAAACCCAAAAAATAGGTACCTATCGGCAATTACTAAGGACTTCGCTATAGGTACCGTAACATGAAGACCTAAAACATTTATGGATTAAATATAAATATTTATTTCACTGCGCTGATCAAATCTGCAACCTTTTGTTTTAAACATAATCGGGCTCCATTGCACTTTTTTGTCTAAGAGGAAAAGCTATTAAGCTCCCCTGTCGGTAGATCGAGGGGGGCCGTAAGGGAAATGCCAGTTGAACTGGATGGCATTGAATTGTCAGCCCAGCAAGCGGCGGATTGTAGTGGAGCCGAGTCCCTAACAAAACCTGTGCTAGCATACTGACGAAAACCCCTTGGTGGCCGTTATACACATATTAGAGGGAAGCGGACATAAAAGAGCGAGGAGCGCCCCGATTTATGCCCGGGTCAAAACCGTTGCTGGCCCTTTCACTATATGGGGCCTGATTGCCTCCTACTTTCCGTTATTTTGGTCGGCCATTTAAAATATTACAGGAATCTACGACATATGCCATGCGCTCTATCGCACATCACTGAGTCTTTATAGGTGAAGGCGCACCGCCGCGCCCCCTTAGTGAACCCAGCGACCCCGATGACCCTTTTAGTCGCCACTTACAACTGGCAGGAGGTACCGACTACCTTGGCAGGATTATTTCTACTAAGACTACTTCGTTGCTTAAACAGCGCAATGTTCCTACTCGATGCCTTATAACAATCGAAATTTCTTAATTATGTAGGTATACTTAGGTATCTCAGAAAACTTAAAATAAGCTTGGTCTATTTATTTTAGAACTATAATCGAAGTATAAATATATTACGACGTTAAAACAAAAAATAATTTATGTCAACTCTTCTTGCTGCCATCCAGTTAAAATGTTTTCCAACAACTTTAAATCTTTGTAGGGGGTAACAGATGTTTATACTCTAAACCTTGTTGGTTCTAGATGTTGGTATATGTACCTGCCAGCGGTAATTATAATTGGAATAAGAATTAATCAGTCGTAAAATAAATATTCTTAAATCAATAGCAGCATTAAGTTAGACCGGAGAGCACGATTTGGCAACCACCGTCAGGGACAGAAATGTAAAGACCCACAAGTCTAGTTTTTATGTATCCATGGGGTTGATTGTTGTATAGGTTTGGATGGGAGCTAGGGTACGCCATAGAAATTTAGTCCAGGGTGCCTTTACAATCGATCCCAGCACGTAGATATGAATAAAAACATCACTGTTTAAAATAGTAGGGTCATACTTTAATCAGTTTAGACAACAGAAACTGAAGGCTCCTGATTTTCTTTTGCCAATAATATCACATGCTGACAAGGCTTCTAACCAATATTTTACCACGTAAGTGTATAGGGAATCTTGTTTATTTAAACGGAACAAGCAGAAAAAATAAATTTTGTATTCACCTGGGCATCAGTAAGACCTAAAGTAGCAGCCAGTTGTCTTCTGTCTGGCTTGGTTATGTACTTCTGTATTTGAAACCGCCTCTCTAAGCCCTTGCGTTGTAGGTTGCTAAACACGGCTCGAGACCAGGATCTCTTCCGTTTACCGCTCGATGTGACGTCACATCGCGGCGCTGTTTGAGGATGAGGCGGCGATGATGATGGAATTGGGAGACGGTATACTGAAACAAAAACATAGTTTTTAAAACGAATGAAACGAACAAGTTAGACATTCTCAGAGACACTTCGAGCTTCAATGTTCGGTTTCATTACATTGCGTGCCACTGTTGTTGTTGGTGGGTGTGACGGCGGCAGAGTCTCCTACCACTAGGTATTAATTCCTATTCAGCGATGAATCATTGCATATATACCTATATCTTTATAATTTTGCTGCAAACGTTTTGTCTTGTTCAGTATGTTAGAAATGATTTTGCCTAACAAATTATTTACCCACACATAGCGTGACTGATCTTCGACTTATTTAATACACAATAGTTCACAATTCGCACTAAATACGTTAAACCACATACATCTCAACCCCTTGTTTATGCACCTTCTCTGCACTATTCCACTATCTCTGCACCACTCTAAGGTTGGCTGTTAGAGAATCATTTTGCATTTCTCCCCGTCTCTATATAACTGTATAAGAAGTATTAAATAAAATAGAGTATATTCTAGTTTCGTTAAAATATTTCCCTACTTTGCACAAATATTATTTATAACAATGTTGCCGGGATTTGGGATATTAAGAACTGTTCTATACATCAATTAAAAAATAAAATCACTAATTGCCTGCAAAGTTTTTATTATGAAAACACTGTTTCTGTTACGTAGAATTTATTAAGTGATGCGGGGGGCTTAGCTTTTCATTTTATTCACATCATTGTTTTTTAACTTTGCTGGAATATATGTTTATAAAAATGTATCTTCAATTAAAGTTAATCTTTCTGGGGTTCATATAAGAACAAGGAGCATAATATATTTCGTAGTTTTGTTTGGTTTATGATATTTTTTTTAATGTATAGCTTCATATTGCTTTTATTTTTTATAGTTTCTTGATTTCTAAATTAACACGTGTGTGGGAATTCTAAACTGGGGGTATCTGTCATATTTGTAATTGATATTTTAAATAAATGTTATTATTTATTTATATTAATAAATGAATAAATATTTAGAGCATTGATGCTGGAATTCTATAAGGCTCGGTGCTATCGCCGACACCTTTTATCCTGCATATCAATGACACGTTGACTATCGATAGCATGCATTGTGCAGGCCAACAGAATTTCCCTTTAGGTTCCATTGAGGAAAAACGATCTCAACTTGTGTCTGAAGTCGAGAATACTCTGAGGCGGGCTTCCGAATCGGGTTAATTAAACCTAGTTCATGTGGAGTACTTTTTTCACCTCTGGGAAGGTGTCCTTAAATACCAGCTCGGCTTTCATGACTCCTTACAGTGACGAGTTTGTCGAATAGTCAATGATCGCAATCTCACGGACAAACTGGAACCTTTACGATTGCAGAGAGACTCGCGTCTCTCTCTGTGTTCTATCGTCTGTTCCACGGGGAGTGCTCCGAGGAATTGTTTGATGGTACTACCGTCGCCTTTATTCCACCGCACCCGTCACTGTAGTAGAGTTCATTCCTACTACCTGGAAATGATCGTTTTTGAACGGATCAAGAACGATAATTACGTTTTTAACGATATTTGTTTACCACGAACGTGCAGGCCCTGGAATTAACTCCTTGCTTCAGTGTTTCCAGAACGCTATGACCTGTCCTCCAAACGATGCTTAAACAGAGTAGAGTAGGCAGCGTTACGTCTGTGCCCTGACCTTTTAGAGTCCATAAATATAATAGTATTGCTTGACACGGTTACGCGTAGTGAGGCGGTTCTTCACTTTGAGGTCCTAACCACCGGAGGCTTGGGTGCCTCGTCATTGTGGGATGACATTTTATATTTTTATATGTAGGTATTTTGTTTTTGTAATATATCTATAAATATGTGAAAAAAAGATTTGAAATAAAGAGAACTAAAAATAAACTTCCGATTTCCATTGAAGTATTTATATTATGATCATATAGGAGTTGGCTTTTATGAAGCATGATGTATATATAAATGCATTGTTGCGAATTTTTGGTTACTAGGTAACTAAAAACACATTGGATTTTAAGTTTTAATATAAATTGGATTTTATTTCATGAATTGGGTTATTATTTAAAAATAAACATATAATATTACTGATTGCTTCGGTGGCAGTATTACGATATGATAACAAAACTGAGGTCAAAATATTGGAATTTTATTCAATATAAAAGACCAATATTTTCGAAAAAAAAAAGACTTTATTTATGATATATCATGTTTAAAAAGGGCCTTCTAAACAGAAGTATCTACTTTTTACAATATTTGAAGGACTACTACTACCATCCTGATTTAAAACGTTAAAAAAGAGACGTTAATATATATTTTCTCAGTATAATACTGCCTACCTTAAAATAATATTTCTGCATGTATTTAGTAATAGTCAATGAATTGTATTGTTCGTGAACTTTTTCATACGATAGGGTGTAGTAGATATAATGAATTATTCAATTTTATTTCATAGTTCACTGTACTTTCTCAATATTTGCAAGTATGACGAGATTATCGGAAAGAGAAGCTTTACTCCCGCGCCAAAAAAACCTATATATTTAGGTAATATATTTTTTTAACAGGAGTTATAAAAGAGACTTCTTCGTTGGTACTAATCCGATTTCAAAAAATCATCCCAAATTTGTTTTGTTTTGCTCATGCTCTTAAAAACTTAAACTTCTAAATTGTTGAATGAATATTGTTTTATTTCGTTTCAAACAAACGCCATATCAATTGGTGGAAAAAATATGTAAGAAATAATTTTCTAGTAAACAATATTAACTATTTAGTTAGCATTTTAATTGATTTTCTGGTCTCTACTATAAGTGATGCCGGACAAAAATGAGTGCGATTTTTCACAAAAGTCAATAATTGGCCTTATCATTAACTTACATACGTGAGATGATAGAATCAGCGCCGGACTAATTTATAAAGGTACCCATCATAGTACCTACTAACTCCCCTGGGATTATCCAGGTGGAAGGGACAGGATAATATTCACAGCGAGTGCGATATGAAGCTAACTAATGTAGTATGGCTGCAACTTTCTTAATTAACGCTCAGCAGTGTAACCTTATGGATAGATAAAGACGGGCGTATTTATGAAGTTCCGCGGTGTTAAACAATACAAACACAATATTTTCTGACAGTTTTTTGTAATAAGCGCGCGAAATATTTTCATGCAAAATTATCAACATTCAAATTCAAATGAAAAAAAAAACACATGAATAATGCAAAAAGATGTTCAATATTACTTTCGGTGCCATATGTAAAAAGCTTTTAAATATGGGTATATTTATATGATAAATAGGCAAATATAAATCGTGTCTCAGATTAAAAGTGAAAACAAACCTCCATAATGCAAAGAAAAAACAAAAAACAATATTTGATATAACTTAGAAGAAATATTACTTATTCGAAGACTACATTTTCTAAGGAGTTACCCATCAAAAGATTCGTACCGCAAACTATCCATGATAACAAAAATAACTATTAAAAACAATATATTATACTTATAATTTAATTTATCATTGTTGTTCATTATCATTCAGGATTTGAAATAATTTTAATACTTATTTTGATACACTAAATAATGTTCTATGATTTGGCTGGTACTCATGCTAGAGCCATATCGACCTAACATATAAAACAAACTTCTAATCATTTTTATGCTAGAAAATTTATTACTGTATTATAACAATGATATTCTGTATTACAAATCACAATGCGAGTTATAATAACACACTAAATTAATTATTAGTAACAACAAACAACCAATGAAAGCATTTCAAAATCATAATTTCTATCAACGTCAAAGATATTAGTTTACTAGTTATTTAATAAATAATAAACGATATAAAATCCTTAACAAACTATTCAAGTATATTAACGACACTAAACCATAAATACTTACAGTATCTAAATATCGTATTGCATAAAATATTTAAAACTACAGCATGTACATATCTTATTGCATACAATATAAAGATACTTAAAAGATTAATTTTTAGTATTACACAACTTACCGGTAGTTGGCCTTAGAGCTGGGTGTAAGTGTGTATACGGAAGGGGTAGCGGTAACTGCAACAGCGGCGGTTCATCCCTACAGCACCGGTATAGGGCTGCCACGCAACCTGCGCACGGAGGTTCTTGCGGCCTGCTCATATCCGGCACCGAGGGACTCGAACTACTCTCATGATTACCCAGTATACTGTCCACACTAAACTTCAACTTGTTTGTAACTTCACCACTTATAGAAGTCATTGCACAGAGCGCGACCACAGGACCTTCTGACGGGAAAGCCGCTGAAAAACTGGCGGGCACGCGGCGATACCGCCGGCGCACGCGCAGGGCAGTGGGCGTGCCTTGTCTAGTGGAGCGGTTCGATTGGCGGAGTACGCTGGGCGTTGCGCGCCGTATTATGGAGTGAGCGAGCATTGACTGATCGCGATACTGCCACCAACTGTACTTGTTTACAATAAACTGCCTCTTTTATGTGTTTTATATTACTTTGTACTTTGAATTTAATTTTATTGCAGCCGGGCTTGCGTCATTCGTCAGTTGCATGAAATATTTATCTTTCCATAATTTTACGACGCGTGGATTATACCTACTCGAGGAAACTGTTCTTTAAATTAGTATTTTAGTAACAAAATTTAGAAATATCTTTCAATACCTTTTAATTCTAATTAATTTTTGCCTTTGAAATATTATTTTTTACTTAAAATAAAAAAACAAGATTATTATTATTACATTATTGAGCCTGCAAACCAATCGTCGTAATAAATAACATTATATTGCAAAATTAAATTTTCAATAATGACATCAATGTCGGCTTGAAAAAAGCCCATAACCCAAATGAATAACTTTATTACTTCTACAATATGTGTAACCGTAACCCAGTAGCCATTCATTTTCTTAAAACAAATAACCAACCAAACAGCCAACGCAACAATTTCCTGTGCCAGTAAAAAGAAACTCACAGTTAAGACGCCATTATATATTTGTACGTGAGTTCACAGGTTTCTAAACAGATCCAGGAATAAAACCGACTGAATCTTTCGACCACACTCGATTATACCCACTTACCTAAACATAATAGAGAATCAATCGATTTAACAACAACTGTTAGCTCTAAAACTCCGAAATCGATTACGCTCCAGTTTATTTTGCTTGTCAGAAAACACCTGCGCTCCATCCGCGCCACCAGATATAGATCCCATCATTACTGAAGAGTTAAGAGCATCGGTCGGCCGCTCGCCTCGCACCGCACCGATACTCTGTTTATTTGATAAATATTGATTATCTTTACCTAACAAAATTATCCGCTTTCCTAATAAACGTCACCTTATAAGTTACTTCAGGGTTTTGGTGGTATAAAAATTCCACATCTATGTTTTGCAAGTAAATTATATCTACGAATGAAATTTGGTTGAAATAAAAAGTAATATAAGAGAAAAGATAAAGGAGTGAAAAAAAATAATGATATTCAAAATCCGAAGATGGGGCAGTATAGGTATATAAGGATGTATCTTAAGCCGGACCGTTTCTTCTACACAACCTTCACAGCTGTAAAGTTCGGAATCGGTCGTATCATTCAACGATTCAACAGATCTTAAAATGATAGTAACATTTGGTAACATTTCTTGAAAAAAGATTATATATCTTTATTATATTCAAAAAAGTTTTTTTTGAGTTAACAATGCATGGACAACATACATACTTGCAGTGTCTCTTTCCTCAAAACTAATGTATTAAAACACAAAATTTAAAAAGGGGAAAAATCCAGCTCATAATTGTATGATTATATAAATTGTAGGCTAGACAAATGAATAAGCTTATTCGCATATATCTGTTATGGGCTAAGTGATTCATCGGGCATTATTCATAATGCCTGGGCAATATGAATAATGCCCAATAAGAGCGGGCAATTTGATTATAACCAATAAATTTATCACATTGCCCGGGCATTATGAATGATGTCCAGTGCCTATTGGGCAGAGTGATGTAAACCAAATCAAAATCAAAACAATGAGCCGAAGTGGCATCGTGTGGCTATTGCAAGGTCACACACCTCCCCTGGTACCACTCCCATGAAAAGGTAACGCACCATTCCTGAGAAATATCAATTATAGTAACCTAACCTCAAAACACTTGTTTTCAATACAAATTTGCTTCTGCAACGTCTCCGGCGCTACGGGAAGTTCAGCCCCTTCGCCCATGCGTAACAAAAGATAGGCACCCATGCTCACCTCCGCAGCTTCGGCTTGCTGGTCGCCTCCGGCGACCAGCCTCAGCCGCTGCGGCTCGGACGGTTGCCTATCCTTCATTACAGCGGGCGGGGGCTGCTCTTCCACCGCGCCTTCGGCTTTTTATATACACTCTAGGGTCGGTAGCCAAAAGACTACGTGAAGTGGGGGTGTCCCGAGTCGGTTTTGGGGCACAGTCGACCTAACTGATCAATAAAGTGGGTATACTAATTTCCTTCTGAAGATAATGTTTCGGACGTTAAAAAACAACTAAGCAGATCAATTCAACCTTTCTAATTTATGGGTCTATTGCAGATGCGACAATGCAGCAGCGCACCACGTAAAATATTACCTATTAATCACATTGCCCGATCATCATGTAGCCATTCATAATGCCCGGGCAATGTGATAAATGGGTGAGTTTAGATTGTAATTAATCACTTGGCCCGATATGGCTGGGCATTATTCATACTGCCCGGGCATTATGAATACTGCCCGCATTAATCACTTGGCCCATAACATATCCACTCTTTTGCTTTATAATTTTAACCCCCGAACTAAAAAGGGAAGATATACTTTGCCGTGTTTGTGTCGTAGCTCATAAACGAATAGACCGATTTGATATCTGTGCGGCGTTTGCTTTGACATATGTATAGTTTTTTATTGAAAATTACTTAAATATATATAGGCGAATGAAAATTAATAATTATTTAAATTAATACAGATCCTGATCCAGCATATTAATGGCAACAAAGTTTATTGCAGTAACCTGATATCAAAGGTTTTCGTGTCGGTGTTAGATTTCTTCTAATTAAATATTACAAATCAATATGCACGATTCCGTCTTTACATATAATATTATAATCGCGTCTGATTTGTATGTGGCTGTGTATTTTACCCAACTGTGTCGGCGTCGTTAAAATCTTTTCAACTTCTATTTTCTCAACAGCCTTCATCTTTTATTATGTAAAACATCCAATATTTTCATAAATATATTTATTATGCTTTGTTTTCTTTTAACATTACAATTATATTAAAACAGGCTATGTATATAAATATTAACTAGGGGTCGGCCCGGCTCCGCCCGGTACCAGATATTTTTTGAGTCGAATCCACACCAGCAACTCTGCTACTACTGTTTTATTTATATTCAAATTTAATCCCATCCTCTGGACTTCTTTGCCTATTTCATGCTGTGCCATCCCTTCACTTTCGAGCTTAAAAACAACAAATATATTTAAGTAATTAATTCCTTACTCATTGCATGGGGACACTACATTTTTTGAGATTAAAAGTAGCCTATATGTTAATCCAGAGAGTCAGCTAACTACATACTAAATTTCTCCATACTAAAAATCATGCACAGCCGCACAGGCAAAATATCTAACAGTCCTTGGTTTGGGTTCTATAACATTCATTCAGTCCCTCCATATTAGATTGTTTCAAATACCTTCCATGTACAGACATCGATCAGTTACAATTGTATTATATGTAAATAAGATATAGATAATTAATGCTTAAAAATATCAACATTATTATATTATACGTTAATGTATTTCATAAATAAGTATGGACATATAGCAATCAAATTTTATGTTTTTAGGATATATTTATTCTACACCGATTTTAATTTATTATTGAGTAATTAATTCGCTTATGTAAACAACTTGGTTGATGTAGATCATTATCCTAAACGGGTTCAGCGGTCCGTAACACCTCAACGTGCCAATTTATTTAATTATCTTGACAAATAGAAACAATTAAGAAATTGATTTAACCGTTTAACTTCAGACTATGGCTCACAGTGAATAATTTTTGTCGTGGGTAAATGAGACCACAAGGGACTTTGCCACAATGCCCAGTTTTGAAACATAGACAAATATTTGTGTCAAGAAGAGGATGGATTTCAAGGGCTTTCTAGATGGCTTCTTAACCATACACTAGGGTGGTTGTAAAATGAAAAAAATCAGCGGAAATTTAATCAGATAGCATGAACCATGTTAAAAATAAATTGTAAAAAGACACAATATAGTATGTACAAAGAATTAGGTACTTATGATTTCTTAAACTTCATCTAGATTCTAGATGCTACATTTGCGATTGTTTTAGAGGTGACCAAGGTAAAGTTAATTAGTTAGCAGTTGATATCCTGTTGTTGATGATGACAATGATTATAACACATTATTATTAAAATTGCAAAGTTGTAATCTTACATTGTGATGTTACTTTGTCTCGATCACACCAATACAATATCAATCCATTCCATGCCTTCAGTAGGTACCCACCACACGTATTGTGACAAAAATAAATCAGTGAGGTTTTGTCATATTCTACATAGACCGTACCAAAGCCAGAGCCTCAAAGGAAAAGAGGAAACGACAATCTCCCCGCGTGTAATCTTTATAATATTATACACACATTCTTTACCGAGTCCCCTTTAGCAGCGTCCATAAATCAGAATAGTTTAGCGTCAGACCAACATGGTTGGTGTAAACCCGACGCCAATAGGATCAAATGATTTGCAGCAAAACTTATTGGCGAGGTACACGTGCAAATTGCGGTGCCGGCTGCGCGGACGCTAAATCATATCTATGGTTTATTTTCCAATCATGACATGATATATTTTATGATCGGCTATTTTGTTAATTTTAATAATAAATTAAAATTTCCTCACGAACGCGGATTCCGATTGGTTTTCGTCTCGGAATAGATTTACTCGTTTGGACGGTGATCTCTGAAAACTTGACGTGTATCGTTTCGCCAGAAATTTGGCCGTGGGAAATTTGCGTGCGTAAGTGAACGCAGATGGTACTTTATGAATGTTTGTATAAAACTTCATGTAATATACTGAATATGAGATTTTTTCGAGGAATGAAATAAACGATAGTAAAGGCACGTAATGATTGAAATTAACAATAAGAAATATGTTACTTTTTTCCAAACAGAAAATTAGCTATACCTAGCCTACCAGGCTGTTGTTTCCTTAGAAAGCAATAAAATACCATTAAGTTGTATAATTCTATGTTCTTTTATACGAAAACGAACAAAAATAAGAAGAGCGGGTGTTCCGAACGACTTCCTTATACGATAGCCGTTTTGATTACAATCGCTTTAAGGAAATCACAACTTTGGGTGATTTATTAAGTCTGCTTTTGTTTGTGCGATAATAAAATCACCATAAAAGCGTATAGCGTCTACTGTCTTACGCCGGAGAACAATTAGGCCAGCGCGGCGGTAGCTAAATAAGTGAATCAACAAACAGAACATCCTTTCGGGAGCGATGCCCGTTCCTTACTGTATCCGAATTTCATTTGTCTATATTTGTAATCTCCGTTTGATCTCTTATGAATGGATTTATTTATTAATGGATACCCATAGCATTTAATTTTGTAGAAAAATAAATCGATGATTGAATTAATTTGGAATCATAATAACTATATTTCTTTCTGATTTTGTTTTTGACCTTTTAGTAGATTTATATTCTACATTATGCATTAATTTATCCAAACAGTATTTATTTTTGTAATTTCTTTTTTTATTTTTTATGTATTGTTGTTATGTCTTATAATACAAAAAACTACTTAATGCGTGTTTTAAAGTAATATTTCTTACTAGCGACAAAACTGTGTAAATTAGTAAATTATATTGTTTAATATATTTTGTAATCTTTAAGTTAAATAGTGTAAATGCAACTAAAGTAAGTCATCGATAAAAGTCTCAACAATGTGAATTTGACCTTTACAAACATTAAATAGCAATATACAGTATATTTTTCCATGGAAACAACGTTTAAAATATTCGTGCCGTGGTCTATAATTTTAAAATAGATTAACAGATAATTATCACAAATTGTAAAGCAGTTGAAATACAGATTAGGTTACCATTGCATGCATCGACCGACGATTTCCTATTTGATTGTTGATAAGCTATTTGCGGATATTAAGTACAATTTGCATTGCCTACTACGTTTACACTCCCTTAATATCGAATTAATATACAGCCGTTCGATTAATTTCAAAGTTAGAACAATAAATAACGTGGAGGTAATTAAAACCAACTTACACACACCTTAGTACCACGTTCCGTACAAAAAGGCGAGAGTATACCGACTGATTATACATACAAATCGCTTGTTCATATTGGGTGTCGGTGTCGCAATAAATATTAAATATTGACGCAGTTAAAATATCCCCTTACAGTTTACGAGAGCGCCCGTCGACATATTTACGTACGGGAGAAGGCAATCAATTTAGTTTTTTCGTTTACTCTTATGATACAGGTGCTTTTCTTTGTACACGCGAGCTTTCTCTCCGCACTCATATTAATACGAATTAATTAAATGTTATTGGTTCGTGTAAACAATTATTTTAATTAATCTTTCATAAACCTATTCGTTGTGTTGGAAAAATAATCAATTGTTTTATGAAAATGAAAATAATTTATTGAATTGATTAAAATGTTCAACATCATTTAGATCCAGTCATTTTTTCATCTACAACCCGGTTCGGAAAAAGGTTTTCACTAGAGAAGAACGGGCAAGAAACTCTAGTGTTGTTCTTTTCAAAACCAGTTTACAATGTTGTGATTATTACAAAATTTACAAGTTGGTCAGTGCAGTTCATTGATAATTTGTTGTAAAGGAGAATGCCCATTTTACTATGAAACTAAGTATCAGTGTGAAGATTCTTGTCCCTCGATGAAACCTACTTTTTTGTGTAGGGAAAAATATATCTATTTTCAATAAATATAAACATAATTTAGATCTAGACCCGGAGTTCTAGGAGAAATGACAAATTTTACATTTTGTTCACAAAGCCCCATACAAAAAAATAAACTTCAAGTTCATAACTCCATGAACTCCGGGCCTGGATCTAAATAATGTTTATATTTATTGAAATTATATATTTTTCCGTACACAAAAAAGTAGGTTTCATCGAGGGACAACAATCTTTGCGCCGATTCTATGTTTTATAGTACAATGGGCACTCCCCTTTAATGATAATTACTTAATTTTTTTCAAATCTGTCGCCCGGGAAAAAATACGAAATTGTTTTAGACCAAAGCATAAAAAATTGCATAATTAGTTTTAAGAGGTATCGGTATCACTTTTCTATCATTGATAGTAAAGTGATATTGGATTTTTCTTTTTACTATCAGCCCGGAGTGTGGTATTTGTGTCCGATATAATGGGACCAAAAATGAAAGGCGGAACGCGGATGTCTCTTTGCTACCTCTGCTTACCCATTCTAGGAAAATGGCGTGAGATAATGTATGCAAGGTTAAGAATGAAATTGAAAAATAAATCAGTTGTGATTGGGATCTTTATAAAGAGAAGACCTAAAACCATTCCATTCCTAACCAGAACCACGCGTGCTGGCTTGCGAAGCCATAGCTTGACGGTCCACACCATCCCGGCGCGAACCAAACGGTTCTCAAATTCGTTTTTGTGCCGCACCGTCGGGCTGTGGAATTGTTTGCCGGCACACGTGTTCCCTCCTTCCTACAATCCTGGGTCCTACCGCCGTGGTGTGAAGAGGCAACTTAGCAGGCCGGCATAATTGTTTCCATTGGCATGGGACTGCCGTCCGATGCCAATGGATACTCTGCCTGGGTGGCATTGGCACTTTCCATCAGATGCAATGCCGCCACAATGCCAGGCCATCATAAAAAAAAAACCTGCCTTTGATTTGTAGCATATTAAGCCCTCATTGTAAATAGTTCAATATTTAATAATGTTGAATTGCATCGGCAAAGAAGACTTGACTGGACTTTAGATTGACTTCTAGTGTGATCAGTAATTAATTCAATAAATTTGAGTAATTAGCACGATGGGTGAGCGTGTTAAACTGTAGGACAAGTCGTATAAATATGTTTTATGGGAGGAAGGCATGTTCTTGGACATGAATAGTTTAAAAAATAATCGTATGTTGATTTGCCAAAAAATTGTGAAACAGATTTATTTATTTATCATATTTACCATCGTCTTACCGCATTTTAATGGTATATAGATCTAATTAAATATTACGCTAGAAAACATAAGACATTTATAAACTAAATAGTAACCGAAGTGGACTAATTAGAGAAGATATCATTTCCTAATCATAATTTGATCGAAGTTTGAAAAATTAACATAAAGTTATTCAATAATCGTCAAAATAACTGATTCATTTTTATAGCTATGCTTTTTAATTAAAAGCAACATTTCATAAATTAAAATTTAGTTCTGTGATTATAGTTGATCGAGTTTCATTCAACATGACATACATAAAATGATTAGTTATACCCACACAAATCCATAGAATGATGTTTTCCTCATAAAACATTGACACGCATATGGCTGTTGTTAGTTGTACGGAAATATTACAATATACAAAATTATACTTTTACAACTCTTTCTGCGTTATTATAAATTATAATTACAAATATTATGTTGGCAAACATTAAAAAGAAATATAATATAGTCAAAGTAAATTGTCATTAAATAAACTACCCATGTCAAGTCGTTTTCTAGAGATCGCTGTGGTAATTTCACGTTCAAAATATAACTGGTAGCTGAGAATCATAAATACGTACATACATAAACTCACGCCCTTTTTCCCAGAAGGGGTAGGCAGAGGAGCCAGGACACCCACATTTCGCCTTGTATGTTCCGTTCCGATATCCCATGATGTGATAGGTGGCGAGCCTATCGCCATATCGGCCACAAATTCCTGACTCTGGGCTAATAATGAATAGAAGAAACCAATATCACTTTGCCCAACCCGGGATTCGAACCCGAGACCTCAGCTTTGTAACCGTTCCCTAGTTCAACTACGCTACCGATATAACCGATCCGATAATTTGTGCAAAAGTTGAGTTTGTCTCTAAAAAAGATAAATGTCAATTTGACCACTCCACCGACCTATGGTAGACAATAGAAGTGGAAGTGGAAGTTTTGAAAGTGGTATAGTCTCGCTATGTCAGTCAGAACCTAGCATGAATAGCCTATTCATTCATTCAGGCAGGCTCGTCCGAGGCGGTACCACTTTGTTTATAGGAAATTCGTGTAAAGCAAGAGTTAAGCTGTCGCGTTTCGTTCGGTAAAATGACCAATATCCTTTTCCTTTTCTATTTTACTTCTTGCCTTCCGACTTAATGTTCTGGCAACACATAATCCATAGGTTGTGCATGTTCGTAAGCTGCAATGAGCCCTTATGAACAATGAGGTGAATTGTTTGCTTATTTGCTGGACCTATGTACTAATAAAAAAAGAAAATAATAAGGACAAGGGAAATCGGTTGCGAAAGACCCTTGACTAGCAACATGACATAATAAATTTAAGAAATGGTTAGGAAATGTAACTAATATGCCTTGGAAGGGTAAGCAAAGGTACTATGTACAGTTCACCAAGCTTAGAATTTACTTATTTATTCTTATTTGTTTAAGACGAGTCTACATTCATTCTGGTTATCAATTTCAGTCCTGGGCAACCCAATTTCAAACTGAAATTTTTTAAACAGCGTAAATTTCGGGTACCTAGAAAATCAATGTACTGAGATTAGGGAAAATAAAATTCGACTTTTGTAAATATGATAAGGCTAATAAATAAGAATGGCGTAAAGCGCGGTGGGTCATTAAACAGCTGATAATGCAGCATCCGCGACCGCGCCGCCCACCGCGCCTCAAACACATATTAATATTTAATTGTAGGTGCGATATCATCACAAGCCGCATAACTAACTGTTAATAAACTGTATTGTCGACGTGAATTATCCCCATAAGTCTGCTCAACGAGGTTGGCCCCAGAACTGAAGGGCGCTATTCTTGAATAATGCGATATATTCACAGACTGAAAATGGAGGCAATAATAAATTTGACCCCTTTATTTGATGTACGGGTACATCAAATAAAATGGTTTGAGTCATTATTTGGAGGTTAGTCAACTGTTTTTGTTTAATACAAGTATTGCATAAAGTTTGTGGATAACAGTTATTGGCCGTGGAGTTGGATAAGATCATTTCATTTAATTATTGTCTTATTTAACATAAAAGTCAAGGAAAACATTATGAACAAACCTGCATTTTTAAGATTCCCATGCCAAACTATAATAAGTCGGCGACTAAAACATTATGCCATTTCAACCATTTCTTGATTACATTACTGTCTTTTCATTAATTTTAAATCTGTTACTTTATTTGTTCAAGTAATTTTATAACAATTTCCGACAAATTGAAAGCGTGTCAAGTTAGAAATAACAATTATAACTGTAAATACAATAATAATGTCGAGGGATACAGAATAAGTGGCGTGTCGGGTCGCCATCGTATGTCGCCTCGGGAAATGCTTTATATCGGCGCACAGGCTCGCGCCCAATAAATGCAATAAATAATACCGGATCGTGTGAGACTCGCCACGGATCCTATAACAACCGCTTATATCTGTTCCTACATTTGTGTGTAATAAAATTGTGCCAGCAAACGTTTCTTGAAATGTAGTATGGTTCAGTACATTTTGATTGCTTGCTAGTTTTGATTCATTTTTGTGCTCGTTTGTATTATTTCGCGTAAAAGAAATAAAGAAGGAGAGAAAAAATAAAGAGAGAAAAAAGGAAAGAGAGAGAGAAAGAATGAAAAAAAAGGAGGAGAAGATTTTCTAAGCTTATGTATCTACATAGGGGCGTTGGAATAGTCTTGGTTTTTATATTTTTGAGGACGTATATGAGACATTTAGAATTATGTTATAACATTTTCCTATAGGTCGAGCAAACGTGAAGACGGTTCCCCTTGTGTTAAATGCTTTTCCCAGCTCAACATCTGCTACACTTACACGACTTTTTAAAATAGGTTCGAAAAGCTGAAGAAAAAGTACGTGAGGAGAAAAGAGGTAAGTTGAGCTCTTTCTTTTGTTGAAATATGACTTAGCTTCGGTATTTTGTGCGAGTCGAGCGACGCGACGCGACGTGACGAAACGGCGTGAATGTTGCATGCTCTACCAATCTTAAAATTAATATCTTAAATTGTTTTGTATATTTACTATTGAAGAATGACAGCGTTATTTCTTATCCGTATGCTTTTGGGTGCAAGTAAAAATTAGGTTTAATTAATTAAAAATAATCATACACAATTTTAATCAAAGGCAGCCTTGCGTTACCCTAAAAATTAAAAAGTCGCCGATAACCGTACATCACGTTTATTAGTTCCGATAAATAACACAAATAACTTTCCGATGTGATCGATTCTAATGTGTTGTTGTATTTATTGTAATTAGGGTGCTGCGGCCGCCCGCGCCTCGATGGGTGAGGCCGAGTAGCCGCGCGCCGCGCCCGCGCCTCGCCCGCGCCCGTCGCGCCATCTCGTGTGGCGTGCCCATCAAATGCATAAACTGTTTATTAAGAACTAATAATATTTGCATAATCGTGTCATTAAACATTAGTCAATATGAAATTCAATATTAATCGATCGTTAATATTTAAAATTAACCTAATATACATGTATTAGATGAATTCTTAATATTAATAAATGCAAGAAATCATTAAATCTAATCAATAAAATTATTATTAATAGTTATTGGCTATAGACGTCGTTGCATGCGGGAGGAAATAGCGTTTTTATAGTTATGTTTAGAAGTATTTGAATGTAGATTTCACGATATATTTTCTGATTCGATTTTTATCAAGAATTTTTGTTTCACTCATAGAGAGATCAGTGACCGATATATTATAGAGGCCTATAACATAGTTATTTTTCTTATATAAATTAAATCAAGTTTTTTTTTCTATATTCATTGATGTAAATTATAAAGTTATTTATTTTTGTTAAGTGGTAGAGTCCCTAGTCTGCCAATTTAGATTAAGCAATAAATTTAATGGGTCGAACAGGGTTATTAAATTCATAAGCTAACCTAATAAAACAATTTACTTATTCGTAAAGCATTTTTTTTATTTTACGTAAATGATAACTTGAAATTTGTGGTCGTATTTTAAGTTACCTGTCTCGCTTGGCGACTGCATTCGGATGAAAAATGAATTACTAACAGGAAATTGTTAGAAATTGCTTGCCAATGTTTATGCATAACTTATTGGTACTATTCAATATTAGTTATTTACAGATTAGATTCAAACATGTCTCTAACATTGCAAGCCTGCTGACATTGTTTCCTGTGCATTTTATTAAGGCAGTGTTTGAGTTACCATTTTCATTATTAAAATTTAAAATTATTACATGAATTGGCGTAACATTTTACTCATAATCGTTGAATAAAACGTCACTAATATAACTATTATCTGAAGTAATTAGGTTATCCTAAAGTCACAAAAAAGCTTCAAATATTCTGTAATTTCCCAACAATTTTTATATTAATTTTATTAATAATTACCAATTTCATAGTTCACCTATAAATTCTTACAAACCATTTCCACGTCACTAATGGATTTAAAAAACAGTACCTAACACGTCTCATTTGATAGCAGTATTCGTGTAATAGTACAAAATGTTGGCTGAGGTACAACAAAGGTTATGCGTGTGTAAATCACAATAAAAGTCCGCAAAGACGCCTGCGTGGCCGGCAGAGGCAGCGGACGACGAATTATGATTGCCTCGGGACCGCCGTAAACCACACGAGTAGCGGTTGTACGGTGCACTCCGTTCTCGCTCTTGAAAAGCCGGGAAATGTCCCATTATCCGTCAATCTTATATCTTATAAAGTTGGTTAAGAACTTTCTGGTAATTGATTTAATTTGTTGAGTAAATATATAAATAAATACATCCAACAGCCATATATATAGTCCTGACCCCACACTAAGATCGAGTCTTGTGTCGTGGGTATCAGAAACTATCAGAGACTTTTCGGTCTTACTAACAACCAGATCCGAAACAAATACCTGTTAATCACACAAATACTGTTCTCTGTACTGGGATTGTACCCGCGGCCTCTTGTTTCATTGCCGGTATCTAACCAACTACGCCACAATACTGATATAGTTTAAGGTTAAAAATGTCCCTCGAATCTTATTAACCTACGAATATTTTCATTGTTTTAAGGCATAGGCCCATCATGATTCATCGTTATGAATCACTCTCTGATAATCGGATAAGCCACGGAGCAATATGTTGTACTATAAAAAGAAGGTATATTAATTACAATATTACTCAGTATCGTGCGTTTAAACAAGACTATAATAATAAGAACTTGATGCAAACCACATCACCTTTGTTTATTAGCGCATGCTTTGGGTCTCGACTCTCGAGCTAAGTAAAATTGATGCGTTTATTAATCCGGAAATCGTTGGTGTTCTCCGTGTTTATTAATATTAATTGTTACATCATGCAGAATACGATCTGTGTGTACACTTGCTTAATGTTTGCGATTACAAGTCGATCCTCGCATTTAGTAGCAAACGATTGATCGACCTAAACAGACTGAACGATATAAATAAAACAAGATTAAGTTTAATGTGCCTCATTATTTAATTCCGCATATTTAAGCTTAAAAAATAAAGATTTATTCTATCCAATACGGTATCGAATGCGATTAATATTCTCTTGTATATCAGTTTCTATATCTACTGGCATATTGATTTTCATTCATTTTGTGACATATTTATGGCGATACGAAACGCAGCAAAACGTAGATATTTTATAGATCGTTATTTAGAGAAGAACAGCATTTTTTTATAATTAAACAAATTGCCTAATTAAACTATCTTAGTGATTTCCTGTGCGTGTAGGCGTTTGGCCATTGAGCACTATTAAACATGATGGTGACCCTACACGGATAAGAGGACGTGAGGTGTCCGGCGCGCGCGCAGCGTGCGATAAAGCAAGGCGCCGCGGGGTCCCCGGACCTCCAACATGGCGGAACTCCGGACCGATGCAAGTGGACATTCTTGTATTTATTCATTTATTCTCTCTATTCTTAATACTGTATCAAAGCTGAATGTATTCCAAATTTATATACTAAGTAAGTACTGTTTAATTGTAAAGGTCTCGCGTATCATGTGATGTATCGATGGAGAGATCTCTGATTGATTAATGGAATTTATTCCATACCTTTCTTCACCCAACCCGGATCTCTAAAATGTCCGTACTCTATTTTTCTTATATATACAGGTGTTAGTTGTTACGTATTTGTAAGTATTTAATCTACATAAGCTACTTTACTACGCAGCGATCTAGTTTTGTGCGAAAAATAACAAGTCAAAGATTTAGTAGGCAAGTAGTACAAACACCAATCTTTATTCTAATTACAAACACATTAGATGTGTTCAATTTTAATGATGTGCGGATGTGTTCGATATTTTCCTTCGCTATTAGAGTGTGTTGGATAAATAATAACAGACGATTCGATGAACCAATTGGCGGATATTTAAACCAAGCGGTCTTAACTTGCAACTACAAGCTCAGATGTATTATAAGTACATATCTACATATACACCAAATATTGCATGAAAATGTTACAAATGTAGCACCAACAAAATTAATAATATTTGTTTTAATTAAGTATCATTTAAAGATATAGATGTATTTTGCTGTGCAAAATCAATTAATGTCAACAGTGCACCAAAATAAGATTCACTGAAAGATTAAAATGAAGAAGGTTTTTAATGAGCGAATAATATAAATCAATTGAGGTGAAAAATAATGTAGTGGATCCACTTTATTCTGTCTGCAGTTCTCGCGCCCACCGCACCGTGTAAATAATAATTAATTTTATTGTAAATGCTTATATTTTATTGCGGGATTTGTCAACAGAGTGCGCGATGTATTTTGTTGCCTGAGATATTTATTGTTACTCACTTAATGTAATGCCTAAGTTTGTATACTGTACGCGGTCATACACGTACAGGGCCTCATTAAACCGCTGCTTTGCTATGATACGTTCATTTGTTCGTAGTAATTTATTAGGCGCTGGACTTGATTTTATGGCGTACAATGAATATAAAAATAAAATACTCTTGGTTATTACGTCTCTGCTTATACTTGGATATATGATGTATGGACAATTATTAATCAGATAGGTAAGTTTGTTATAAAATTCAGATTCAAAGTACTATATTAGGATCATTTCAAAGATTAGTGAAATGCGGTATACTTTTTTTTTCTTAAAAATAACATTTTCGTCTTAAGCTGATGATGAAGACTATGATCATTGCGCTGAATGGCGAGACGAGTAAACGATACGACCGCTCATGGACACTAGCAAACTAATGGGTCTGGGTGTTTGTGAGACCGAAAAGTCTCTCGTAGTTCCTGATACCCACGACACAAGACTCGATCTAAGTGTGGGGTCAGGACTATGTGTGTGACTGTTGGGTGTTATTTATTTATTTAATCAACATCATGAATTATAAAGCAATGCTTGGCACTCCACTGGGTTCGTGATCCTGAGACAAAAATGTTAGGTCTCATTACGTCCACTAGTTAATCTGGGTAGTGGCTATAATGTTTTTCAAACCGAAATATTACACTCCCGCCATATAGCAGTAAATGCACTCATTGACGCTGCTGTGTGGAGGAAGAAATAGGTAGACATTGCGTTGGTATCTTTCGAGGTGGCCTCTCACATATAAGAGAACATAATGAATTGGTTAATGTAATAGGATTGGTCTGGTGTTGAGGACGTCCATTGTCGTTAGTAATCATTTATCATCAAATGAATCAAATCTCGTTTGCCTTCCTGCTATATATTTTTATAATATTTATGTATGTCGAAGTGAACTTTTAATATACCTTCCATATCCACCACGGCTATTAAAGTCATAAACTCTCACATTGGAATACTTGGAAATAATTGAATAATATACTATGCACTATATACTATGGAAAGCGGTAGTCAAACAAACCCTACCTTTTACCCTCCTTTCGTGACGTAGATGTTTTCGTGGCGATTCTGAACTGGCTCCCAACATAAGATGTGGGAGCATGGTCACATTTTGGATGATTTCTCATTCCAAGGTAACTTGCCTCGGATTTCGTACCTTAATCACCTTGCGTTTTTACTCCAACTCTTCGCAGACAGTGCAGGAGCGTCGAATTGCTCTTGGTGGCCACAACTACGACAAGACTAAGGGTGCGTCAGCGCTTTTCAGGGTCCATATGAATCAAAGCTTATAACTCGTAGGGCACGCTCCTTAAGTTAATATCCTAGGAAGTCTTATGTCAGGCAAAGAGGATGTATTATTCTATAGTCCTTAAAAACTTCTACTAAACAGCGAACCATCGTAAGGTACGTCTGCTCATTTATCGAATTTACCCTTCATTTACCTAGTTTATGTATGGAATTTATCTCTACTAAACTACCTATTATTGGTGGTAGGTGTTTCTCGTATCTGAAAGGCCGCCTGGGTTGGTTGGTACCACTGCAGTGTCTATTTCTCCCGCCATACAGAAGTGTGAATGCACTGTTGTGTTTTAGTATAATTAATTGTAGCCATAGTAACTACTGGACATTTTGAGACTTAATATCATATGTCTCAGGATAGCGAGCGCAGTGGAATACTAAGTATTGCTTTGTAATTCAAGGTGTTTGGTTTTGCTTCTGTTCATGATGTATCGCTTACCATCAGGCGAAAGGCATGCTCGTCTCGCCATTTATTGCAATTAAAAAAAACTTGATTTAAAATCCCTAAGATTAAGCCCACGAAATAAGAGTAGCCCTCTTACTAAAGGTCTACAGTCTAGATGAGGCCCTGGTGTGTGAATGTTGCAACCGGCCGGGGCTTGTCTAGTTGTGCTCTGCATGTGAGCATCGTGCCATTTTGAATGCTAATTTGTTGGGTCCCCGTTCATAATCGTAACTCAAGTCAATCGCGTATTATATGGCGTCCACTTAGATGTTTTATGAGAGTTAAATACGAAAGGTATCTATATAGATTTACGTATTGATACGAACAATAGGAATTTGTACGTGGAATAAATATACAAACATGCTGTGAATATGTTGTATACTTATACATAAATAAAATGGTCTATAAAATGTGTCATTGGGTCTGTTTTGCTAACTAGTGTGTTTGTATTACAATATTTTTAAGGTCCATACCTAAACTTACAAGTAATTAAGATATTTTGTTGAGATTTCAGTTTGTATGATGCACATTATTTTTTAATTAACATTCACATAAAAAATGCGTAACAAATAAACAAAATAAGTCTCGGAAAGATTTGAGTATTTTGCAATTTAGTTGAGGTAATGAATGTTAGGGTAACGGCTTAGCCGACATATGCTCTATTACAACATTTTATTAAGCAAAATTTTCATAAATAATTAATTTTATCATTTGTTCATTAAGCAAAAAATATAAAAAATCCAATTTATCCATATTAAAAACCTTTTTAAATGTATGGGTGCCCAAAGATTTATTCTCACATCAACATCATATTTATGTTTACAAGATAAAAGATTCTCTTAGGATATGATTTCTCCTTCGCGTGAATGAAGTGAGTAGCACGCAAAAGCTAGTTGAATATATATTTTCTTAGGCCAAGGTCAACAAGCTGGATAATATATCAAATTAATTTATGCATTTGAATAAACTTAAAATTACAAATAGTCTATTCATGCTCAAACCGGGGACTAAAATGGAACTTGTAAAATTTGACACATAGAAACCAAATAACAAATGTATCCTTATAAATAGTTATAATCAGTGGATCTAAATCATAAAGCAAATGTAGAATAAATATTTTGTATTTCCTACTTAGAAACTGGTTTTCAAATTATTCATGTTTATGAATGAATCATTTACGCTTTAAAACATATTACATTTTTGGCGGGCAGTAGATTAAAATTTTTACTTATTTTGATTTTTACTATGATTTTTTATTTGTAGGAAACTATTCAACAGATGCAACAGACAAAACTTAATATTTACTATATATTGCAAGTATAATTTTACAAACCAAGACATTTAATTGTAGCTTTAAATAATATTAAGGAAACATATCATTTTTAATGCGAATGTTTATAATTAATTTGTTGTTGCAGACTAAAAGAATACACCCAGCAGTCACAAGCATAGTCGTTTGCCGTACAGACATCAGAAACTATACTTTTTGGTCTCACTAATACCCAAGCCCGAAAGAAATACCCGTGGATCAAACAAATTAATGTTTGGGTGCGGGGATCGAACCCGCGGCCTCATGTTTTTAAACTGGCGTTGAACCAACTGCGCCACGCAGGCTGAAATCATGCAAAATATGCAAAACTTAACAATTGTTATCCTATATCAGCCCATAAACATCCCACTGCAGGGCACGGGCGTCCTCTACTATCGAGAGAACGATTGAGATTAGTTAGGCCATATATTCCACCACGCTGGCATAATGCGGGTTGACGGACTTTGCATAGCATAGAAACTCTTACAAATTCGCTGTAGTATGCAGGTTTCCTCACGATGTTTTCCTTCGCCGTTAAATTTTGTGGCGATTGACTATCAATACGCACATGACTCCGAATAGTTAGAGGTGTGCCCTGGGATTTGAACCAATGACCAACGTGACCATGTTGGCAGCCGCATCCGACTCGTTTACATACGGATTAAAATAAAAAAAAATTGTTTGATTTTTTCCTAAATAAGCTTCAAGATATTTTTCCTATAAATTCGATTTTCTTTACCACCATTCTTGATAATAAGATAATTTATCCGCACAAGATAATTGCACGCATAGGCACATACTGATTACGACATATGTTTAAATTATGAAATGTCTGCACAATCACCTTGGTCATTAGTTACGAGCGGTCAGGAGATTAATACACTACAATTCATACGTGCTTGTTCAATGTACATAATATATTAAATGCACACGTGTCGTGTTTAATACCAATAATTGTATTAATATTTATTATTGAAAAAAATGTTATTTACCTATGTAGTAATAATTTGCCTAGGTAAATAACAATTGTTTTCCAATAATAGACATTGATAATATAATGTGCATTTAATTCAGTATAATAAGCATACTTAGATACATTCACAGTACTTATGCTGACTAGTACTTCAACTTTGTTTCCAAAGTAACAAAAGTTTCACTGGTTATAGGTCCCTCATAAATGAGGTCGCCTGATTAGAAACCACCGCAATGTCTATTTCCCCTGTCAAACAGTAGTGTAAATGCACTGTTGTATTCCAGTTTGCAGGACATTATAGCCAAAGTAACTATTGGACTTATTGAGACATCTTACGTCTCAGGATGACGAGCGCAGTAGAATACCAAGCATTGCTTTGTAATGCTTACTACCCTTGAGCGATCGTATTGCTTGCCATCAGGCGAATGACATGTCCTGCCATTCTTTGCAATATTTCAGTCTTCATCACAGTGTAGATAACTTAAAAACGGCTTTTCTTCCTTCTTTCTACTTGGGTATATCTACTATATACTGACTCTATGATATACTGGCCGATGCCAGGATCCGTCTTCCGACTGAGTCTTCTCCATTTCGCCCGGTCTCCCGCATCTTCAACAGTAAGGAACATTGACCCTCATATCTTCCCTGACGACATCCAATCAGCGTTTCTTTGGTCTGCTCCTCGGTCGAGGTCTGGGAAAGTTCAGGCTCGCACACACTTTGCTGACGTGCTCCTGTGGGCTTCTCAGGGTTTGACTTAATAATGACTTCAATCCGGTAAAATTATTGTTATGAGCCTGTATTACATGCATGCCGGTCAAGGACTTTATATTACCAATACTTCAAACAGGCATCCAATTCATTTCGTCACCTGCGCATAGGCATGGAAGACATGTTGTCGAAGGCCCTTCAAGATCTGGTAAAATAAAAACGTAGACTACATTACATTTTCCAGAATATAAAACTTATCGTTCCTTTCATTTCCCTTTTTCATTCTTTAATTATACATTTGGTTTTAATAAGTTAACAGTTCTGTTTATACGCTATGTTGACAAATAATATTAGCCAAAAAAACTTCAATAAGAAAACACGATGATGAAACATTAATCATTATTATTATTGTAGAAGAATTAAGATTTTTTATTACTTACTTATAATTTCAAATCGTGCGAGTTCTTTTAAAGGAATACATCATATTTGCAATTTGCATATTATATTTTGATTTACTGGAATGGATCTCAATAAAAATGTTGGTTCTGTTTGTTTTTTTTTTTTGGGTATACAATAGTATGATACACATAAAAAGCTATGTTTTCGGCATGAGTCATTATATGAAAAACAATTAAAAAATATAAATATTATTTTTTATTTATTAAAATATCCCGCTAACGGAAGTACGAACTATAAGGCTCTGAACAGAAGACTCATACACATTCATTGAAATCATTTATCCTACTGCGTAATTTAATAAAAAAATGGTTTTAGATTCAGAAAACTTAGCTGATAATATGAACAATTGATTTTCAATAAAATAACGCTGTCATGTTTTAATCATTGACATTATAGATAGATAAAAATAATGTATTCGTCACACAAGACCAATCCAAGCCATTAAAATGCAGTTATAAAAAATCCACTTTAAGGGAGCTGCAAATTTCTCCTGAATATCGTAAATATTAGATACTAATTAAATGACCTATTGGCGCCAAAATAAAACAAAAGAAAACGATGAGCCCTTCTCAACTAGCACATTTTATCTCAACTGCCATAAAGCTCATAATAGAATGGATACAGGTGGGCGACGTAATAAACTAAACAGCATCGTCAACAGTATTGCTGTGAAACAACATAGATTAGGAAATAAGTATTTCTTTGTTGGGTGTTGTAGCAAGTTGAGATAAACGGATACACGACATAAGAATTAAATGCAACACTCATAAAGTAGGAAAATGTCATTCTGATTCGCCTACAGATAGTCGCATACAAAATACTTGGCTAACTTTGCGCTCATGATTTATTTCCTACTCATTGCGACTTATTAACTATTCATGTCATAAAAATTCTTGTGTTTATTATGTTTTATGGACATTATTATCATAATTTTTGGGTATATTTAAATATTTTAATTCTTTTTGCTTAGTTTGACCTTCGTTGTTCAGTTGTCAGACGTGGATATTATAGTTGCTCATTTTGATATTTTTATATCATTATAGGTAATAGCGAATGATTTTACATCTATAAAATGTATTTACGTGCCAATAATATGTTTTATAGTAATAACATCAAAAAAACATTAGTATAAAAATTTCCTAGTTCTTACACATTCCAAAATTAGGTATCTTTAAAAATCGTCACCATACACGAAGAAATCGAAAAACTCACAAACGCGCTGTATTTTACAACGCAGCAGTCCCCTATTTCACTACAATAGTTAACAAATCAGTATAAAACGTTACGTATTTACAATGTCTATATTTCAATGAACGAGAATGTCGAATACAATACTCATAAGTATTTTCTTTTACAATATCCTTGTCAAGTGTCGCGCAATAACGGTGGATTGAACGATTGTAAAGTGGTACGATGAGTTCTTTTACGAGGTGATTTCAAGTCGAATTCAATTTAGTTTAGAGGGCCCTCACATCGTAAACCTCTGACCTAAACACACTCCATTATGTGACCACCATTCGAGTCATATTAGCGCGAATATATCCCAGTATATTTTAAACTGTTTAATTTATGCCTCACGATTCAGTTGTAATAACTTTATATCGACGGTGGAGTCGTAAGTTTAAAGCTTCAAAATTATATTTTTGGCATCTACATAATTTCTACCTTAGTGTGCTGTAAATACATAGATTAATTATATTTAGTACTAGCGGTCCGGCCCCCTCCGCTCAGGTTGAGATTAACGTTTATTTAAATATTCTGTCTCCTATGTTTATCAGGGTAAATGTAGGGTTTTAATTTTGAAATAATTATTGCCATTGGTCGTCGAGTGTTTTCGATACTCAAATCTTTCATCTTTATAATATTAGTTTTGACATTGTTTTGTTTTAAAATCTTAGCTATATTTCGCCGATTTCTAAAGAATATTCAGCAGATAAATATGAAATATGATTAAAACGTTAAGCAGTGTAAGAGTCGTGTTCGCTGAATGGAAATCTTATCAAGTACCAATATAATGGCCTAATAAGATTTCGGGCCATATTATTTTGGACAAAAGAGGAAATTTACCGGTTATCTATAATCGTTGATAGTTTTAAAACCTATTACTGTTGGTAGGTCTCTTATATGTAATAGGCCTCCTAGGTATGTACCACCGCAATGTCTATTGCTAAACAACAGTGTAAATGCACTGTTGTGTTCTGGGTTGAAGAATACTGTAGCAAGAGTGACTACTGGATACTATGAGCCTTAACATTTTATTTCTTAGGGTGGCGAGCGCAGTCGAACTCCAAGCGTTACTTTGTAATTCTTGGTGTTGTTTGTTTTGCTGCCGTCCATTAGCGGTCTTGTTACCATCAAGCGAATAGCATGCTTATCATCGTAATTAAAAAGTTTTAGAATGTTTTATCTTCTTCGCACACCTTAGCGTAGATAACCTCATTGTAGAGACGTGCAAAACCAACATACAGTATATCAATAGACCGATAGCACAGCTAAGATGGAGGCAATAGGCAGGTATGCCAAGTGAAACTTAAATGGCTTTGCTTGTGAGATTAGCCGAATGAGATACGACGGTAAATCTTATGTCAGTTTTTCTATTACAATTTTGAATAAGACAATCTTATTAAAGAGTTATACGCAAATGTAATGTCGACTTATGATTCTTAAAGTTGCCGATAATCCGGGGACAAATTCATTTATTTTTGTAATTTAATCTACCTATTTATTTCTTTAAGATTCTAGATCGGATGTATCGGTTTTTTTTTTACTATGATAAGGAATCACAATAAAATCTACATTAAAAATAGTCGCTTCATATAAAACTAACGTGTGTACAAATGACGGCAATAAAGTGTTTATTGAGTTTAAGTAAAACATTGATAGGGTAAAGATAATCTTATTTTAACAGAAAGAGGCTTGTATTCACAAATCAGCGGGGGACATGTGCGTACCCGCTCTTATGTCATCGCTACCGAACGCGCTGATGTACGTTTACACTGTCGTCTGTTAAGCCAGGTTTAACTTAAGGTTATGGGAACACAGTTTAGCTACATAATCGTGAAGTATTATGGTGTGATTTGAAAATAATCATAAAATGATTTTTATGTATAGAATTTTGTGTTTAAATTTCATACACTCATACTCTAGTTAATAGCTATCTACGTAAGCTCAGAAAAAACTTATTAAGATTACATGCATTCTTTCCATGCATAGAAATGGTACTAATTACGAAAAATGTTTTTGGGAAATTGAGATCTCTGGTTTTCGTCCAAAATTCAATTTCACGAATTGTAACAAATATCGCATTAAGGAAGAGTAATATGTACGCTACGTACCTTATTTTAAACAAAAAACACAACTCGTAAAATGAATTTTGTGGATATTTCCCAACAAGCTGCATAAATTTTATGGTGCCTGCAAACATTAAAAAAATCTAAATGAGTTTAGAGCACATGTCTGTATAAATCGCCATTATCGTTGGCACATGAATAACAAATTTATTTTTATAATAAACGTTACATTGCTATTTCGTATCACGCTAACTTTGTATGCGGGCACCTGCCTGTAAACAGTAGAGCTCGAGCGATAACAGATCCGACGCAGCACCCCCTCATTACCAGCTCTCACAAACAAAACCGAACACTTGCTACACACTAAAATATCATAAAAAACTTACACCGTGCACACCAAAACTAACTTTATTACCACGGGGTTACAGATACATTTTCAACGTCATCATGAGAAGCAAATCTTCTCTTGAGTGGTATATACAATAGAATCTTTAAAGCTAAGATGCAGCTATTATTAGGTGTTAGCGTGATTATTTGACAGTTTGAAAACGTTTACAGATATTGCCGGGCAATCTGGCTTCCTGCATTTAATGTAAACAGCCATTTTGCGGTGGCCGGCTTTTAGTGAAAAATATTAATATCTTCGTGGGCATAATGCGCTCATTTTTACACAAATTAGGTTTTATGTATTGAAGTATATCTCATGCTATGTTTTTTTTCACAAGTACATATTTTCAACAAGCTGTTTACTTCGCCAATGTTTCGCGCGCATATAAAATAAAGGGGAAGAATATACAGGGTATATCAAGACTGCTACCGAAAACGAAGCCGGGTGGTAGTTTAAGCGACTTCAGACACAATGCAACAGAAAAAGTTGCAAAAATAAGCGACAATTTTTTTTTTTGAAATTTTTTTCCTATTGCCATATTTTGGTGGTAAATAATTTTTTTCCTAAAATAATAGTGTATACCCTTTAATTTATAAATACTCTAAGATATAAGAGAGTTTAAATTATTATTTTAGCAAAAACTATGGATTTACCACCCAAAAATGACGATATTTAAAAAATCATAAAAAATAATTGTCACGTTTCTATGCGAAAATTTTAGTTGCATTGTGTTTGTAGCCACTAAAACTACCACCCGGCTACGTTTTCGGTAGCAGTCTTGAGATACCCGGTATAGGTTATCGATAAATTTATAAAATACAGGAAAGTAAACATTTTGTTTCAAACTATTTAGAATGTGTATTGTGTATACCACCTTGAAACATTAGGTACTTTATATTTTTTGACGTGACAACGTCTTAAATTTGGTTGCGGCTGGGAGTCACTTATGAAAAAGTGTAACGCCCGGTAACGTAACGGTGCGCGCGCAGCACTAGAGAATTATTTTTCAGTTTCACCCACTTTTTCCAAAATTGTCCCATAGCCCCCCCCCCTGCCTTCCCCCACCCTTATTCCGAAATAGTGCCTATTAGCCTCCCCACGAAACCTAACCCCCCCCCCCTCCCCTACCCCCACCCCGAAAATTTACCTCACCCCCAATCCTATCTCGGCCAACATAGGTCGTAGACCCACCGAGTTTGGTATCCTCGGAACCGTCTTGGTGAGGGCTACAAATTGACCCCGCCAGAAATCCCAAATTACGCAAGAAATTACCCCCCCAAAAAAAAATATTTTACCTCCAAAAAATTAATTTAAGTTAGCCTCCCCACGAAACCTTCCTCCCCCCCCCCCCTCCCTTACCCCCACCCCGAAAATTTACCTCACCCCCCCCCCAATCCTATCTCGGCCAATATAGATCGTAGACCCACCGAGTTTGGTATCTTTGGAACCGGCTCGGTGAGCTCTACAGATTGGCCCCAACCAAATCCCCAAATTCCTCCCTCTCTCCCCTAAAATATTTGTCCAGGCATAACTCCGTCATTTCTTAAAGTAAACCCCCCGTGTTTGGAGTCAGAGGAATCGTCTTGACGAGCTCGACAATCGAGAGCAGGCAAAATACGATTTTTCTTATTGACGTGACAACGTCTTAAATTAGGTTGCGGCTGGGAGTCACTTATGAAAAAGTGTAACGCCCGGTAACGTAACGGTGCGCGCGCAGCACTAGAGAATTAGGCGCATTGAATCGGCGCATGCTTGTGTCTCTGTCTTTGTCTTTCTCGAACGTTCTTGGCGTTGGAAAAACAAGAAAGCGTCACAATACAAGTTCACACGTGTGGTTAAAGTATCGTCAGCTGTGTCTGTAGTGAAAATATGGAGTGCTTAGATTCGTCATTACATGTACAATGTTTTAGTAAACAAAATATATTTCTATAGTTAAAATTTGTGTAATAGCGAATGATTTTACATCTATAAAATATTTGTCCAGGCATAACTCCGTCATTTCTTAAAGTAAACCCCCCGTGTTTGGAGTCAGAGGAATCGTCTTGACGAGCTCGACAATCGAGAGCAGGCAAAATACGATTTTTCTTATTGACGTGACAACGTCTTAAATTAGGTTGCGGCTGGGAGTCACTTATGAAAAAGTGTAACGCCCGGTAACGTAACGGTGCGCGCGCAGCACTAGAGAATTAGGCGCATTGAATCGGCGCATGCTTGTGTCTCTGTCTTTGTCTTTCTCGAACGTTCTTGGCGTTGGAAAAACAAGAAAGCGTCACAATACAAGTTCACACGTGTGGTTAAAGTATCGTCAGCTGTGTCTGTAGTGAAAATATGGAGTGCTTAGATTCGTCATTACATGTACAATGTTTTAGTAAACAAAATATATTTCTATAGTTAAAATTTGTGCAATTCTTATTTTCATTCAATTCCTTGTTCCTATTGTGCAATTTAATTATATTCATATCAATAAATATTCTACCGAGAAAAAGACGTTGTCACGTAAAATCTTCGCCCGTAAAACCGACTTTACAGGCAACCATTTTTTATCAACCGTTTTGATCCGCACACAAATAACACCTCACTATAAATGTTATCAAATGTCAAGTTATTCAGGAATAAAATGTAGGACATACGAAAACATACAATTTATTACCAAAGATCTTTAATAATTTTATTAAATTAATTTCCCGCTTCATCCTCGTTTCGTTTATTCCACTTCGCATATCCTTCGCACAACTGCAACAAAGCGTCAAACATTTCCTCGGGTGGAAGGTTTATACTTAGACCATTACTCCTGTTATCTCTCTTTCGTCGGCCATAAGACGAGAATTGTGGTTGAGGCTTCTTCTTCAATCCTGAGCTGACGAAGAACGTAGTAGGTTGAGTAGTTGGAAACCCGGTTTTGTAGTGTTGTTTTGCTTTCACGGCTTGCACTATGAGACACAGTAAGTAACCGCCAAACGCTAAGAAAGCCAGCGTTGTCACCGACATGGAGAATATATTACTAATTTTGCTTTCCTTCTTGTACAGTCCTTCTTCATAATCCGTGCGTTTTATGGGCGGTGCTTTAACAGCCATGGCTTGAGCACCAAAGTTTTTAAAAGCAGCGGGTGTTGTAGTTGTTATGTTGTCGTAGGTATCGACATCGAAGTCTTGCAAAGATGATTTTAACCGCAAAAGTTTATCTAAAGGCAGCTCGTTGAGATACTGGACTTCTTCAGTAGCGCTCTCTCCATATGTAATTCTGAGGATAGCACAAAAGAGACACAGTGTGAACATGTTGAAAGACTGCATACAAGTGACATGTGTGGAACTGTAGTGATAGATGAGATGATTATTGTGGTCTACTAAGCACAACAGCCTAGCGGGAACACTTGACAGGTCAACGCATTTTAAATTTGATAAGCATCTTGACAAGGTTACAGTTTATAAAACAAGAGTGTCAAAAAGCTTACTGGAATATCGAAAGGAATTTATGGGACATGAAACTCAATGTCCATAATCTAGATCAGTTATTTATACTTTAGCGTCTAAAGTTTAGACTGAAGTAGGTAATTTCACGACTCAAAGAATTTCTTCTAATGTTTTTTTTTCCACAATTGTTCAAAACCCGTGAGAACAGGCGCTTATCTCGAATGTGTGTTAGGTCTGGTTAATATTGTTCACGACAAAAGTGAACGATTTACGTTAAGACTCATGTTTGCCTCTCTTCGTGGAAATACGGAGAGGAAAGTAGGCTACACTTTGCAAAACCTATTAAGATTTCCGTGTCCATTGTCTACTAATGTCATTGCTATATACATCACGTTCATTGTGGCTAATAATGTTTTGAATAAATATTACACTAATTTGATTACAATAATAAAATAAAATGTATATACCGGGTATCTCAAGACTGCTACCGAAAACGAAGCCGGGTGGTAGTTTTAGTGGCTACTAGTATGTAAAATGTACTCTGTGGTGGCTACAAACACAATGCAATTAAAAATTTCGCCTAGAAACGCGACAATTTTTTTTTATGATTTTTTAAATATCGTCATTTTTGGGTGGTAAATCCATAGTTTTTGCTAAAATAATAATTTAAACTCTTTTATACCTTAGAGTATTTATAAATAAAAGGGTATATACTATTATTTTAGGAAAAAATGTATTTACCACCCAAATATGGCCATAGGAAAAAAATAACAAAAAAAATTGTCGCTTTTTTTTGCAACTTTTTCTGTTGCATTGTGTCTGAAGTCGCTTAAACTACCACCCGGCTTCGTTTTCGGTAGCAGTCTTGATATACCCTGTATAATAGATTTAAGTGGTTTAGTGCACAAATCTATACGAAATATGAAAACTATTACTAGCGCCATCTATTCATTTGTAACGTCGATTTTGTATTTTAAAATAGGTCAACTAAATTAACATTTGTAGCAAAGTTAGTTCTAAAAAAAAATAATTAAGGCTTAGGTTTTTAGGCTCAACATGTATATACATATATGACATTATTTTAAAGTTTACGGTCTAGTGCCACGGTTGCGCTTGCACAGAGCCATTATTATGAGACTTCAACCATGCAGCAGTAAGCGCTCACGGTACAATTCTATGTAGTCTTAGAAGTAACGTCAAGATGGCGACACTTGCGCTATGCCTCCTCGTTCTATATTTTCAAGTGATATCATGTAGAGAAATAAAAAACGAAGGATTCATGAACAAATTGAACAATGGAATGAAAATTGCCACCGACTTTTTGGGTATGTTGTTTTGCAATATATTTTTATTGTATTCTAAAGAATGGTTTAACTATGAATGTTGATTGTTATAGATGTGGAGAGCTAGATTTTTTAAATAATAAAATCTGTTCATTTACTATTGTTTGGTACATAAGTCGATGTTGAAGAATTATAATTGATAAAATTAAATAAACAAGATATATGTATCTTAGCAATTACGTAATTGTATTTTTATTTATTTTAGGTTCCGAATCAGTAGCCTTAAAAGTAGCAGAATTTGTAGTTCGAGCTTTTCAAACGGCTAATCAACCAACGGCCAATAGACAAAAGCCGCCATCCCAAGACGATTATGACGATTCTTCTAAGGCGAGCTATGAAGAAAGTAGGCCTGAACCCATCGCTGAAGAAACTCCATTGATGGCTCCACTAAAGCACTTAGTTCGGCTGTTCGGTTTACAGCCAAATCAAATCAGCGCTGTTGCTGTAAACGCTCTAGTTTTTGTAGCGCAAATGGTGAGTTGTTTATTTTCCTCTTGAGTAATTTATATTTTGATATAGATGCTATATATTATTAATTAAACTACTACACCCACCCAGTTGTAAGACCTACGTATAATATAAGTAATACGCAGTTTTTAAATAAGACAGAAGGTTAAATTTTGAATAGTTCCATTATTTCTAAACCATAATGTTAGATAACTTTTTTTAAATATCAGTAGTAGATACCTAATGCAGCTGTTTTGTGAAACCAAATAATTCTATTTAATAGTAAATAATAAATCACAATCATATACTTACAACTCCTAGAAATCGTTTATGTGTTGCGGGCCTATTTACAGTCCTAAATACGAATTTAAGTAAAGATATTTAAAAAATTGAAATATTTTTTACATTTCAAAACGCCTACATAATAATAATTTTCGCATCTGCAGATATCAACGTTTTTAGCAGGACCAAAAGGTCCAAGAAGGACTAACCGTTCGGAGGACCACACAGCGTGGATACTTAACAAGAATTCTAGGAAACTTCAAGACCTCTTAGCTAAAGCCAAAAATGAATCTTTACCTGATGAAATTGAAGATCTAATTAAACAACATGGGTCTGAAGAGGAAACTAGTTGTATCAGGCTTTTAATGTGCAAAATAACACCGTTTGTTAATCGTATGCAAAAAACTGTATTTAGTGAAGAAAATCAAACAGATACGAATTATAAGAATGTCGCTGGTGTGCAGATCATGTACCGCCATCTACCGACGGAGACAGAGATTAACGATAGGAGCGACATCTGTGAACGGCGACATAAAAATTGTAACTTGAATTAATATTTACCTAATTAGTTGTTTCATATAACTGTTGGATAAAGGACAATGGCAGATTTCCATACATGATTTTAGTTGATGTAAATTTAGAGCGTTTATTGGTGAAAAAAATATAAGTGAATTCCACTGCCGTTCCTAAACAATAATGTGTTGAGAAATACTGATGAAAAAGTCTACATTACTTACTAAACGTTTTTAATTTATAGATATTGAGGTTATGTTCTATTTGTCATTTTCAATTGAAATATTATTATTTTCTTAAAAATGTTATTTGGTGAACTAGGGCTATGATATAAATCTTTACCGCACTTATTTTACCAAATAAAGCAATTTTTTATAAAAGATTTTGCGAGATTCAATGAAAAATATTTTTTGTCGGCTTAAAAGACCTTACGCCATTGCTGAAAAAAAACTCACTCCCATACAAAATAGTCAATAAAGCTTTTTATTTTATTGTGAAACTTAAACATCGTTACACAACTATAATTAGTATGCTGAAAAGTCACGAAAAATAATAATATTATTATTAGCAAGTATGACATTTCTAAACGCGTTGTTCATGGAAATACGATTTCGCCATTGTCCTTTTATTTTATCGTATGAAAATGATACAAAGCTTGTTATGTAAAGACTTTCCAACAATTTTACTATTATAATTAAAATTAAAAGTAGAATTAACTAAATCCTTTCTTAATAATCTTAAAAATATTATTTAATGGGCAGGGTCAACCGGGATGGTACCACTGTCTCATAGCTTATGGGACACTGGCGTGAAGTGAGAGCTTAGCTGCCGCATATTGTCCAGTGAGTGAGATTGCCGGCTGCCCAATTCCTCTTTCTTAATCGTTTTTTCTTCTGGTTGGCGGAATCACAAGGCACGTGTACGCTATAAAAACCACATCAAAACAAATTTAACAAACCAGAAAACATAATATATTTTTTATGACATCCGACAAGTAATAATTTGACGATAAATTATTATTGAAAAGGTATCATCAAAATATTGCATAAGTTCCAGTCGGTTTTAAGATATTAATACTAAATACATATGAACACAGTTAAATGTGAATATTAGTTGCATAACTCGTCTACAGCAGCAGACTGCGTGTCGGAACCGCTGTTGCAAAATTTAAGTAGTTTAGGAACAACTTTTGATTTTGAGAGATTAATATATTAACGTAGAAAATAGAATATAGTACGAGTAGAATATAGTAACGTAAAAAGTAATAGTTCACTGTTGAATATAAGTCACTTCAGTTACACGTCAATGTAAAGGTTCCTTGCTATATCTTATTCATGCATACTGGTTGGTACTTTGGGTGTTAATAAGGTATATCGATATGCTTTATAGGTTTCAAAAAGGAACTTTTTAGGAAGGCAGCAGCTTGACAGGAATCCTGACATTAATAGAATTAAAAATGATATTATTTCTTTGAGTGTTACTCGAAATTAAATGTATCGACATAGCTAAAACTAAGCTTATTTTATATATTTTACCACACATTATTTTCCAGACATACAAAAAAACGATGTACAGTAATATTTAATTCAACCCACGAACACATTTTTATAGTAACATGAAAGCTGTATTGCCATATAACCATGTGCACAAGATAAAAATATGAAAGTTAATTATGGAAATGGCGATCTCTCAAGGTTAACATACAATGTCATTAAATTAATTTTTTTTTAAACATATTACATGTGGGTTCTATGTGCTTTATAATAATGTCAATTGTGATTCTTATACAAATATCAAACCTAACAGAATACAATTGTACAAGATTTAATCATATGAAAAAAAATGGCGCAAATCTGCACAATAATAATATAACTAAGGCTAGAAAGTATTAAAATTCACGCGAAAATCGTGAGTTTCCGTGATAGCGTGTTGTTTTCATGAATAAAACAATATTTACAGGCTATTAAAGAATGCATGTGGGTCAGACGCTAGGTATATCATCTCACGAACATCAACAACGAAGCCAGTCCAAAAGTGACAGCGGTCATCGGGAGAAAGTGAACGCGGTCGTTCACCCCGCCTAATTCCTTCGACACTCACACCATACTGTAATTACCTACTTATACATGTGCAGCAAACGTTTATATCATTAACTCTCTAGTATTGCTAAAATACGCCGCTAATTACAAATTTTAATGCTTGTTAAATAATTTAATCGAGTTAAACTAGGTGCTATTATTATTATTTTATAAAAAGGAATTATTATTTTAAAATATCATGAATGTAAATGTTTTTACAACGACGACCGATAGAGATAATTGGTTTGCAATACAAAAGACATCAACGCAAGCGTCTATCTAATAGAGGTAAACACATTTCCTATCGTAACTTTTCAAGAACATACTTATAAATTAAATTAAATAATTTTTGGTTTCATATCTTTTAAATATAATATTTATGACTTTTAATTCTATACAGGGTATCTCAAGACTGCTACCAAAAACGAAGCCGGGTGGTAGTTTTAGTGACTTCAGAAACATTGCAACAGAAAATGTTGAAAAAAAATCGACTATTTTTTTTTTGTTATTATTTTCCTATGATCGTATTTGGATGGTAAATTCATTTTTTTCCTAAAATAATAGTGTATACCCTTTTATTTATAAGGACTCTAAGGTATAAAAGAGTTTAAATTATTATTTTAGCAAAAACTATGAATTTACCACCCAAAAATTACGACATTTAAAAAAATCATTAAAAAAAATGTCGCGTTTTTTTGCGAAAATTTTAATTGCATTGTGTTTGTACTCACTAAAACTACCACCCGGCTTCGTTTTCGGTAGCAGTCTTGATATACCCAGTATATTAATTGTTTTGTTATAAATTGAACATACTTTACGCTAACAGCCCTATTTTAAGCAGTCTTAAAACCTATTTTAATTTTATTATCGAATGTTTTGTTACTTTCGAACGACTTTTGAATACAGTTCAAGCGAAGAAGGCAAACAATCAATAACAAAAATATTTTTAAAAATGTCTATGAATAAGGCGGTAAATGCTTAAGATACAAAAAACACTTGTAATTGATTGGTTAATAAAATAAATCAAATTAAAGCAACATCAAATAAAATTTAATTCATTCATCGTGTTAAAACGCCTACCGCGTTAATAAGCCTACTAACCACTAAAACCAATATCAAAGCTATGTGTTATGTTAACACTTAAAGACAATTACACACAACACACAAAATTCACAGCACTTCTCAATACAAACAATTCGTGCACCCGGCAGGCGTCGAATTAGCGAATGTCAATATTAAAATTTTTGTTTCATAATAATTACGCAACAATTAGATAATGCGAAGGAGATCGATGACCGACGACGCCGGTGAGCGGGGTTACGTAACTCGAATTTATCTACATGAAGAAAGTTCTGAACACTTGTGAAAACTATGAGTGCGAGACTGTAAGAATTCCAAGTCTAGGATTTTACACTTCAAATGTTATGTTTGGTTTATAACTTCGCTTAAGACTTTGAAAGTTAAATTATTTGTTCTATTTGTAACTTATAGTTATTATCTTGGGTGTTAGGTGATTTTGTGAGCGCTGGCAACGCTTGCTCATTTCGAGCGGTTTTAGTGAAGTCATACAATCACAGACATAAATACATCTTAATCAACAGCATAAAATGTATATTCAAAAGATTTTTAAAGCAAAACTTTAAGTTCGTAGCTTCGAATACCCAATAGCAATTTTTGCAAGTCGTTTAACCACATAACCGCGTGGCATTCAGTTCGCTCAAAGATTGATTACATTTAAAGACACACTAAGCACAAAAAAGCTTTTCAGTTGTAATCATGTTATTATTTTTAATAATAAATAAAAGTATAGTATAGGTATGTGAATAAATTCATCAATTACTATTTGCATAACTCAAAACACATAACACCAGATCATATCCATTTAAACTTTTATATGCTTATTTTATGAGCATTGATGCCCTCATCAAATGAATTTGATTGCAAACTCTTTAGTAGCTGATAAAATAAAGCTCACAGTTTCTCAGAAGAGATGTAATGTTGCGTGATGTTAGGCATCAATGTGATTTTCTATTAGTGTTTTCCCATCGTGGTGAAAACTTGACTCATAAGATAACTGGTTGGTGCCGTCACTGCAGGTAATTTCTTTTTAGCACTGAAATAATTACGGTCATTCGCATTGATATGTATTACATTACTTTTGAATATTAAAAGTAAAATTATAAGATTTTATGTATATTCCACAAATTAAGTGTCTACTGTATTGTCTGATAAAACTTCTTAGACTGAATTTATTTTTGATACCTCAATTCGTTATGATACCTACATAACTAAATATCTACAATAATGAACACAAACGAAATTATAAAGAAACAATTTGTATCTGCATTGTAATTCAATTATCCTCTGTATGAATGCTCAAGAATAATATTCACAATGTAACAAAGTGAAATCTTAGAATAGGTAACTACTCATTTTATTTGACGGGTTGGCGTGAGTGTAAATTATTTTCGTAAATGTACGAGACGCGTCAGCACTCAATTCTCCACTTTTACATACAGTAAATAAGACAATCTATAATGTGAAAATAAAAATAGGGACGAAACTACAATTTACTTAATTATACTTATATTTTTTCCCAGAAGGGGCAGGCAGAGGTGTTGCCAGGAGATTCATGTTTCGCCTTTTGAGTTTGCAATTTGTTTATGATTTAGTAATAATACCTTTTTAGAAAAATTGCATCGTCAATATCATCGGTGAATTTACATATGTAAACATGTTTAAGATGCCGTTTCATTGAAGTCACCTTAATCGGCTACCTTCATATGACAATATACTATAATCATTAGATAAACCAAAGCAGAAATTATTAAGGTGCAAATGTTATAAAAATAACAAAACGTAAATCTTAAATTACGCTGAAACGTACACACATAGTTATGAATGTTCCTTAATTATGTTCTAGGTATTTAAGTGTGAAATTCTCACGTAACTTAACAGAGTTGAAATTCCGAACCCATTAGAAGTAGTTAAAAGGTGAAGTTTGAGAGAAACTCCCTGTAGTTTAAGGACATTGAATGCACTCAGCGTGTAACTCACACTGAGATATTTTTATGGTATCTCAATACGTTTGAGAGAAAGTGATAGCGGTGGGGCGCTCGGCCGCTCAGCGTCTCAGCGACAACCCGGATTTTCTTGAAATACACATACACATTCATACATTCACTCGCGCATTCAACGAGAAAACTTATTGAGGAAAATACTGCTTTAATTTGTTAAGTGACGCGCTGGGTATAATTTAATTTACTTTCGTCAATCCCGGTAGAAGAAAGTCTGAAAGGTACGGTTATTTTGTCGCTAAAATCATTTAATTAAAAAAATACTCATTATAGATGCATAAATAACCTTGAAATTATTAGCTGATTAGGTTCAATGATAGTTGACTAAGCAAAATACCTGAATCGTTGTATGATAAAAATAGTAAATATTGCTTGTAATGTATAGACTTACAAAGCTAAGCATTATTGGAATAAGTTTAGAGATAGCTTTAATTGATACTGAAAAGATTGATTTTACTATTTCTATACTTACTATACTTCAAATATTTACCATGAACCCGATATTAGTATTATTTGTTATGAGTAAATAAGTTCTAGTATCTATACGTGGCTTTATCTATGCCTGTCGGGTCAATGTCTCGCCTTTCTCACAAGTTCAGCTTTATCTCAAAGCGATTCGTGTGAATGCGCAAGCAAATTTCATATCAATTTCATCTATTTTGTGCGTGTATGGGAAATATAGTTAGTTACATTCATCAACAATGGGAACTGCAATGCATATAATGCTTCGACTCAATTATTAAACACATATTCCTCAACAGATATATTTTCTCTGTTTTAAAAATTAATTCTACTTTTTCTTCGCCTTCGGATACCCCCGGCACAAAACTCGATCTTAGTGTGGAGCCAGGACTATGTATGTGACTGTTGGGTGTTATATTTATTAATTAATAATAATAAAAATAAGTACTTAAAGCTTGTTTGCCAATTGTCGAAAACTTGCTATTCATACTAATAATAAAACAAATAACGTAAGTCGCATTCAGCGATATATTTTGTACTTTCTCATCTATCATTGCACCTAAGTAATCTTGACCTCAATAAAATATAACAAACACTCGTAAAATTGCAAGTTATCGTTCGTAATCTGCCATTACCTCGTTCCACATTGATAGCTTAAATTAACATTACCAACCAAAGGGATTGTCGCTAAAAACTGTCATTAAAGAGAAAGACAAATATGGACAGATTTTTTTTCAATAATTTCTCGAAACTTTCTTCTTTTTTATGCGTCGTTAAAAAGCCTTATCATGTATTGATGTTTCTTCTTTGATTTCAAAAATGCTAAAATATTAGCTATTTTATATATTTTAATTATCTAAACAATTAGTATCGATTTTAACCGTGCTGAAATCATTGCCCAGGAAATGTTTGTCAGAGAAACAATATACGAAAATCACTGTCACTGGTCACTGTTTATACCAACGGTTCAAGACAAATATTTATCGATTAATCAACGGAGACTATTATTAGATACGATTTCCGTTTTTTTTATGAATGAAATGAAATGAAAATATTTATTGAATCCATAAAATGTCATACACTATTTAGATTCAGTCATATTTTTTTTCCCACTACCACCCAGTTCACAAGGCTGTTTTCGCCAGAGAAGAACGGGCAAGAAACTCTAGCGTTGAATTATGAGTTATGATAGATTTCTTACATCCTAGAAATGGATAATTTCATTTAATCAAGGCTTCTGAATGAGCTACTATTGAGCAGTTGTTTTCTACTATTGTTGGCGCAGTTCGTCCACAATCGTTATAAAGAATCCATTGTTGTTTCGTATAGAATGATCCGTTCTGCTTCACAACGGGAGCAGTCTTCACTTTCTATGACTGTGACATTGTAGAGAACTTTAAGTACCTGTGATCTGGATCTGTGACGGTTTCATCAGAACAGCTGTGCAATAAGGTGTAGCGCGCTTGTGCTACTCCTATTCATCTATACTCGCTGATTTCGTACTAAAAGTAAGTACATATTTCTTTATTTAAGTGTTACGTGTGTCACGCTGTTGTCAGCATGAATGGGTAGGTTCGTCCGGTGCGGTACCATCGTCTCACAAGAGACCGACGTGAAGCGACACCTTAGCTGTCATGATTCGTTCGTTGAGTGAGATGGTTGAATCCTCAATACCCCTATCGTTTTTCCTTTCCGCTCCTGTACTGATTTCATAGGCCGCCAACACATCTGTGATGCAAACGTTATGGATGTTCATGGGCGGCAGTGATCACTTACCATCAGGGGACCTGTTTGCTCGTTTGCCAGTGCAGTGCAATAAAAACAAAACCGAATTTATGTATTCCCAAAAGATGAACCTAGATGGTAATAGTAGTACTTAAGTTTTGTCGAACTTATTTTCGTCTAACTTCTGATTGATAACGAACTTAAAGCACAGTCCAAATAACTTAAATGTGTAATTTAAATTATAATGTAGTTATATTACGTTATCGTTAAAGAAATACCTATCTCTATTTTTTTCTACTTTAACTATTCTTTCATTATTATATACGAATACGAAATAGTGTCCGAGTATAGCTCCGCCCGGGTGCATACACGTTTTAAAATGGCGATCAAAATGTTTAATTCTGACTATCAGTTTAAAATATCGACCAATCGGAAAATCGGACCACGAAAAACGAACAAAATTTCCTCGTATTTGCTAGAAATATCACTACTGCTTTCCTCCTATAGGTCATAGCGTGATGATATATAGCCTATAGCCTTTCTCGATAAATGGACTTCCCAACACTGAAAGAATCATTCAAATCGGACCAGTAGTTCCAGAGATTAGCGCGTTCAAACAAACAAATAAACTCTGCAGCTTTATAATATTAGTATAGATTTACAATGTGTATAAATTGTTAATATATATTTTTTAATAATATTTACAATTTATGCACTTTTTAATAATTTAAATAAATAATTACAATTATTTAAAACAAGTCTAACTGTCTCTCCAAATCTTATCTCTACAAGCCATTTAAATCTAGCATTATGCATCGTAACATGTTTAATGATTATGTTGCGAAAGTTATTCAAAATTGAGCGAGCACTATTGAGGAATGCGTACGGAGTGTCCTTCTAGGTCAGCCGGCTTGATAATAGTGTCATTGGCGGTAACGAAAGTCAACATTTCGCCGATGACCCACTGGCCCACTGCCGCGCTCGGCAATGTTTACATACCGCCTTATATTTGTTTACCTCCACTATACTTTTTATTTGACTCGTTACATTTCAATTTCACTTCACAATTGAAAAGCTTCGTGTTATAAAAGATACAATAACACTTATGTTACCGCTTTCTTTTCTGTTAGTGTTACTGTACATGGGCGTAGCCAGCCACGGTCTCAGGGTGGGGCAGAACTCTAAAATAATATTTTAATAGCAAACTATACCTGTTGTTGCACCCCGGTTATTTTTTCATACAAAAAGGTTACACACTATAGCACCATGTATCTACAGGGTATATCAAGTGTGCTATCGAAATCGAAGCCGGGTGGCAGTTTAACAGCCGCTGCCAATAAACAATCCCAATCCAAAATATGCCGTTTGAGATTGACAGCTGTCTTTTTTCTGATACTACAGGGTACATCAAGACTGCTACCGAAAACGAAGCCGGGTGGTAGTTTTGGTGACTACAAACACAATGCAACTAAAAATTTCACAATTGAACGCGACAATTTTTTTATGATTTTTTAAATATCATCATTTTTGGGTGGTTATTCCATAGTTTTTGCTGGAATAATGATTTAAACTCTTTTATACCGTAGAGTATTTATAAATAAAATGGTATACACTATTATTTTGGGTAAAAATGTATTTACCACCCAAATACGACCATAGGAAAAAAAATAACAAAAACAAATCGTCGCTTTTTTTGGCAACATTTTCTATTGCATTGTGTCTGAAGTCGCTTAAACTACCACCCGGCTTCGTTTTCGGTAGCAGTCTTGATATACCCTGTATATTGCCAATGATCAATCTCAGTAGTGAAAAGACTATGGCAACATGGTAAATGACAAATCAAAAAGTAGAAAACAATCTAGATTGACTTCAATCTAATTTTTTCGATTGATTATTGGCATCGGCCGTAAGTGACTTCAGACTCAATGCAACTAAAAATTTTGCAAAGAATAAAAGCGACGTACACCCTTTTATTTCTAAAGGCGCTATGGTACGCAAGGAATTAAAATTATTTTTTTAGCAAAAACTATAGATTTACCAGTTACCATCTAAACACGACGATATTTAAAAAAATAACAAACAAGTTGTCACATTGTTTGCGAAAGTTTTAGTTGGAAAGTGTTTATAGTGTGGTCAGGGATGCTCCTATCTACCAATGGGTATTATTCCTATTTAAAATTAACATCACCACCTTGTTATTTTTGAAGCCATAGCATGCTCTATATTTCTGCTTTTGCTAATTGCCTCCTACAGAATTTGTTTTTTTAATAAAAGATTTTCATTAAAAATTTTTTTTCATCCAAAAAAAACTGACCATATATCATACCATATAACCATTTTTCATATCTAAAATAACACATACAAAGTTAACTGTTCAGTTACTTCTTTCAATGGGTTCGATTTCAAACGCAAAGTTGGGCATGAGAAGCGATGCAGAGTTGAAAATGGGGCAATTTGGACATGGGCAATGGAACCCCAGGGGTTAGACAGGCCGACTTTCTGGAGAAAGAGAAAGCGGGACTCTTTGCGATGATCTCTTTTTTCCAGAAGCGGCCTCACAAGAAATGTCCTGGTTAAGTCCTGACGGGTCTAAGAGAAACGAGATAGATTTCATCTTAGCGGCAAATTTAATCGTCATCATCATCATCATCTCAGCCACAGGAAATCCACTGCTGAACATAGGCCTCCCGCAAGGATCTCCTCATTGACTTGTTGGAAGCGGTTTGCATCCAGCGACTTTCTGCAAATTTAGCCAGGTCGTCCGTCCACCTAGTAGACGGGCGTCCGACATTTCGCTATATTTCATTGAATATCAATGACCAATTAGAAAGGCGTCGCTAGATGAAGTCTACGCTCCAACCTACTCGCGCCCATATCCAAAACCCCGGGAGCTTTCAACTTGAACTAGCAAATCGCTTTGATTGTCTAACGGCCGATGCCAATAATCAATCGAAAAAATTAGATTGAAGTCAATCTGGATTGTTTTCTACTTTTCGATTGGTCTCCTGTCATGTTGCCATAGTTTTTTCACTACTGAGATTGATTACTGGCAATATATTATCAGAAAAAAGATTGAGCTGTCAATCTCAAACGGCAAAGAACATCAGCGAAAATGGACCATGAACGGGACCAGTTATGAATGGTACATCAAAAATTTTCATAATTTATTGCATCAAAATGCATATTTCAATTTATTTTAAAAAACCCGGATAAAAAAGAAAAACTTAAAGTGTTTTTAATAATATTGAACGCATACGAGTGCGTTCCATCAGTCATACCTTGTTTTAAAATAAGGTTTTAACTACAACGTTGAAGGTAGTACTAAATTAAAAAAAGTGTAGGTATTTTCTATGACACATGACTTTTCTTTGCGCTGTCATTTTGCTTTCTTTTGATTTCCGATTTACGACTACTATTAATTCTCTGTTTATATTTGTGACTTGGCTTTAATCACGGACTCCGATATACCCTTGTATTTCTGACCACTTTGTAAAATTAACCATTGTATAACGATAACGCTTTGTGATTTGGTTTAAAGTGTGAAGTATTACCATATTACCAACATGAACTCGGAGCAACAGTGCGCTCCTCAACAATTTGTGCATTGTGTTCAATGCAATACCCGTCTTATTATACTCATTTCTGTAATCAGTGAGTGGGTCTATCAACTAATCGAAGGTTTTTTAGCCATGAATCTACAAGGTATCCTATGTACCATTTAGTCAATATGGTTTAGTATCCTGGTGTTCCCACAGGAAAAGTGTGTGTGTTTTGATGAAAAACAATGATGCCAAACTTCCAAATCAAGGAGAGACGGAATAACTAACTATTGTTGTAACTGTGTAGTAGGACGTCGCACAGTACTGTTGCTGTGTCCATCATCCATGACTTTGATGTTGCTGCCCCTGCAGAGTTCTTAGATTCTATTGTAATAAGAGAAGATGTGAAATAATACATTTAAAAAATGTTTTCTGTGTTTTATTTTACTTTGTGTTTTATTTTTGTGACCACTGCGTATTATATTCCTATACTAACATATAGGGGGATTTTTCAAGTGTGTGTGGATGGCCAAATACGAAACTATGAAGAATAGCGAAAAATACTCAAAACAGTCTAGTAAATTCTGATAAAATTCTGCGAAATAATGACAGCAAAATACTACATTTTCTCTCATTACCTTAAGGTAACACAGGTATGGTGTACACCATATTCAACGGCTAATTAGTTTTATGACAAGGGAAATTATAGAGCATAGTAATAACTAAGCCATCATTATGATTTAGTACACTTTTGAAATAAGACTATTATTTACGGATTTTATCGCGGATTTAGTTTAATTTTTACATTTTTTGAATTCCCGACGTTTCGATCACTTTACAGCTTTCGTGGTCACGGGGCGGACACACTTTTCACACACAGCGAGTACACTTTTCTTCCTAGGTACCTGATAACCATAAGACCACCCTACATTAGGTATATTTGACAATGACAATGACATTATAATGTGCTATTTTTTATTAGTATAATCGTAACCTAAAAAGTTACAAATATATGAATAATTCTAAAATCTCCGGCTTTGCAGATTTTTTTTTGTAACTGGACATCACTCCTCATGCACTATACAACACAATAAACTATATCCCAGCTGTGTACAATATATTTCTTTGTCAGGTCCCAAAATGTATGGACGTGACCGATGTTCTTTTGGATTGGGATTGTTTATTGGCAGCGGCTGTTAGTGAAAACCTAGCAGAGGACGTGCTAAACAGCGGTTTTATAGAAGCATTCATTCGGTGGGATTTAACTAATTTAGACCTCCCCGTAGATATAGATCACAAAAACTCTCGATTCATACACTTGACCTCATGGCCGAAAGTAGAGCATACCGGCGGCTCAATAGACTGATCTGGAAGTCCTTGCGACACGATGTCCGTGCTCACAATACTGTGAGCATTAAAGAGACAATTTAGTGGAACGGAGGCTCCAAAGTGTTTGCAAGAGACTTGTCTCTTGGTCGGCCGCGTAGTGTCAACGAGGGCAGAGGTATTAAGGGAAATCGAGAGGTTCGACGGACAGCTTTACACCTCGGTTGCCGAACCTACTGTTAGCTCGGCCGAAGACTCGACAGCTGAGTTGATCCGACACTACAGCGATAATATACCGGACATTAGCCTGTGTGAGATTGAGATGGTCCTGAAGCAACTTAAGAACAACAAGGCACCGGGTGAGGACGCAATCACTTTAGAGCTTCTGAAAGTGGGCGGAACGCCGATACTGATAGTTCTTCAGTTCCGTTCTCTTCGAGAGTTCAACGCCAGAGGCATGGAGCAGGAGCATAGTGGTACTGTTCTTCAAAAAAGGTAATAACACTTTGCTAAATAACTACAGACCCATTTCGCTTCTAAGCCATGTCTATAAGTTGTTTTCGAGGGTCATCACAAATCGTCTCGAAGCAGGTTTGATGACTTCCTGCCTCCCGAACAAGCCGGTTTCCGAAAAGGCTTTAGTATCTATAGACCACATCCATAAGCTTCGGCAAGTTATACAAAAAATCGAGGAATATAAGTTGCCACTTTGTTTAGCGTTTGTGAACTATGAGAAAGCCTTTGATTCGATCGAGACCTGGGCTTTGCTACGGTCTCTCCAGCGGTCCCACATCGACTATCGGTACATCGATGTGTTGAAGAGTATATACGACAAAGCCACCATATCGGTCTGAGTACAAGATCAGAGCACAAACAGAAGAAACAGCGAGATGTCATATCTTCGAAACTGTTCACTGCTGCGGTGGAAAACACCTCCGAGCTCTTGCAGTAGAAAGGATTTGGCATCAACATCAACTGTGAGTATATCACTCACCTTCGATTTGCCGAAGATATTGTAGTCTTGGCAGAATCGCTGGAATACCTTAGCACTATGCTCGAAGACCTCAACCGAGTCTCCCAACAGGAGGGTCCTAAAATGAATTTAGACAAAACGAAGATCATGTCGAATGTCCATGTTGTGCCCACCTGAGAGGTGTGCCAATGCCTGTGTGCCAATCTGAGTTGGGGGCTCGACTCTTGAATTTGTAGACGAATATGTCAATTAAGGACAAGTGGTCCAGTTAGGCAGGTACAACTTCTAGACAGAGGTCAATCATCCGATCCAACTCGGTTGGACAAAGTTTGGAAAACTACGCGACGTCTTCTCGTCCAAAATACCTCAGTGCCTTAAATCGAAAGTCTCCGATAGTTGTGTGTCACCAGTGATGACATACGGCACCGAGACGCGGTCTCTCACTATGAGCCTTATTAAGAAACTCAAAGTCACTCAACGAGCTATGGAGAGGGCTATGCTTGGGGTTTCCCTACGAGTTCGAATCAAAAATGAGGAGATTCGTAGGAGAACTAAAGTAACCGGAGTAGCCCAGCGGCGGGGCACATAGTGCGAAGAACTGATGGCCGATGGGGACAAAAAGTTCTCGAAACGAGGCCACGTAGCAGAAAGCGCAGCGTAGGACGTCCACTTACAAGGTGGTCAGAAGACCTGGTAAAGGTCGCGGGACATCGCTGGATGCAGGCTGCCTACAACAGATCACTGTGGAAATCATTGGTGGAGGCCTATGTTGAGCAGTGGACTTCCTTTGGCTGATAGATGATGTGTTTATAGTCACTAAAATTAGCACCCAGCTTCGTTTTCGGTCGCAGTCTTGGTACATTCTGTTATGTATAATTTGAATTGATCAAAATATTTTCTTATTGCTCACCTTCCTACACCACGAAATCATCCATCTAAAAGTATGCCAATTTGTTAATCAGTCAATTTAGAGGTTTATTGCCCAAATACTGGAACGCAACTTAAATATAAATGGCGCTTAACTACGTTAATCCCGATTAAATGTACTGGCTAAGTGGGCCGTGCGCTGTCAAGAGCAACTTATTATTTGAATGGCGTTCCAGTATTCGGGCGTTAATCTATCTATAGATAGTACTTTACTTAGATAATTTATTTTTTTGGATTTGGTTAGGTAGGTACCTTAGAAGTCAGAGCTAGGGTGGGGCAAGTGCCCCACCCTGCCCCACCGTGGCTACGCCCATGTTACTCTATATCAAATTTCAAATGCAATGTATATATTTGTGCACATTTTTTAAAGATATCTACAGAATTAAAATGACCTAAATAAATTTACACAAATTAGGAGAAAGATTATCTCTCAACAAGAATATAAATTATATGAAGCCTTTAAAGATTTCTAACTATAAGTAAGAGTAGACAATGCCCATTATTTTAATGCAAATTTATTAAACACGTACTTAAACTGCAAACGGTTAGCGGAAGTAATTTTATTGTCTGCCTCAATGCAATACCAGACACCTATCTAATATTAATACTACGGTTACACTGTTAGGGGGAGAAGTGAAGAATGATAATAAATACACCCAACCATCATATACATAGTTATGAGACCCTACACAAAGATCGAGTCTTGTTTCGTCGATATCAGAAAACTCAAGAGACTTTACGGTCTCACAAACACCCTGTCCTGTAACAAATACCTGTGGACTACACAAATATGTGTTTCGGTGCAGGAATCGAACCCGCAAACTCTCGTTTGACAGCTGGCGTCTAACCAACTACGCCACGGAGGCTGTCAAATGAACTAATTCCCACATTCTATGTACTTTGTAATAAATTAACATCGAGATGTCTCGCGGCATAGTTGACAACATTGGTAGAAGATTGAATCTTATTCACTGGCACGCAGAAGCGATGTCTACATTAGGAAATCGGAACACGCTTCTTTTGAACTAAAAATCCATTCCAGAGACCTCATTCCGCTAATGTAATACTGAATTTGTAGGTGAGTGAACTAAACAAGATTACAAAGCTAGAATTCATTTCATTTCGAAATTACAAAGCTTCTGCCGGAGTCATCTGATGGTAAGACAACGTTAACAGACCGTGATAATTAATTTGTTCCACTGATTAATTGATTTGCACAAATTATATTAAAACTAACATTCCATAAAAACTGATACACTAAGGCTCAGTTGCACCAAGTAACTTTGCCAATACCTTTGCCTATGAAAATGTCATCGCCATACATTTGAGATGTATTTGACCTTGGGAATGTATGGAATTGACAGTTTCAAGGGCAAAGGTATTGGCAAAGTTAGTTTGTGCAATTGAACCTAAATAATAAAGTTGTGTTAATGTACACCATCAAAAACATCCTGTAAAAAAATTCCAAGTCTCGCAGCTCAGGTTTTCTACCGCAAAAAGTTGTGAGATGCATGTAATACCAAGTCGATTAATTTATTTAGTCCTTAAGGGACCTTCTATAGAAAGTTATTACGTTAGTCATTTCCATATCAATATTAAAAATTCTTTACGTTTTAAATAAATGGATCGACTTGGCCATCGCATGAAAACATAATGTATCGTACAATTTATACATAATGCTACTGGCCAAGTCGATCTATTTATTTAAAACGTAAAGAATTTTTAATATTGATATGGAAATGACTAACGTAATAACTTTGTATAGAAGGTCCCTTAAGGACTAAATAAATTAAGCGACTTGGTATTACATGCATCTCACAACTTTTTGCGGTAGAAAACCTGAGCTGCGAGACTTGGAATTTTTTTACAGGATGTTTTTGATGGGATCTCACGTCTTTTTGTAGAATCCTACTTTTTTCCTTTTCGGTACTTCTTACTTCTAAAATATCACTAACGATTTTTCTTAAAGCCTCTGTCTTATGGATTTTTCTTATTTTTGTAGGTATCAATTTATCACAAATATAGCGGATTTGATTAACAACAACTATTATTCCACTATATACGGGTACAATGATTCATTAACTGCAAATGTAACTTTGTAATCCTATACATTTATATGGGATTACAAAGTTATTCACGCAGTTGGTCTATCTAGAAAACTAGACACAAATTATGAAATGTTTGAATTTTCCCTTACTTTAGACACTAAACACTAATTATATTCTAAATTTGAAGGTTCTATGTCTGCTAGAAGTGCCTTAGACTTTTGATGATCGGTCAGTCAGTCAGTGAGTGACAAAATTACGAAAGTTTGACACATTATAATTCTTAAACTACTAGTTCAAATTGAATGAAATTTTAAATATACCGTGTTTACGCAATGCCTACTTAGTAACTGAAAATTCAGGCTTCTTGCTTTAACCACAACGAAGTTATAGGGGGTTGAAAATGGTCTGAATTGCTTCGAGAAAAGGATGTTACGGCCTATAGCTCGACTTGGAGGGGGCTCGGCCGCGCCCCCAGATCTAACAGGGGATTGAACGGTTGTCAACCTCATTATAATAGAACGAAACCTCCATATATTTGTTTATGTTAATATTTTGTTTCATTTTAACATCCATGTCATCTTGCTTTCTTTTCATGAGATAATGTATAAGACAGGTATTAAGCCTATTACAAGGTGAATCCACCGACCTCTGCGGTTGCCATAGAAACCGCTACGAGGTCGAACACTCGTTCTAATTCCGAGAAGTTCCGCTTATAGTATATACTTGTAAGCATGCTGTTTCTACTTGTCAGTCATAAAATAATAATTAGATGCCTCACTTCGATATTTCATACCCAATTAAAATTGGAATACCACATTCGGTGCAGCAATAACACAGCCATAACATGTTCTGCAACGGTAGTGGTTTAACCTATCTGAGACAAATGATGTAAAAGCCTATTTGAAAATACAAACAAATTTTGTCCTTTCCTTCTCCTTTTATATCCATCCAAAGGTTGTCTGGTAGAGATCGGTTATTAGCGATAAGATCGCCTTTTGTAATTTTGAAAGATGTTATTTCCTTATATTGTTATTTTCTTTTTGTTTGTATACAATAAGTAATAAATAAATAAATATTTTTAACAAATCGTTTATTGTTACAGTGTTGCAGATCGCTTAAAATTACCATAGTTACGTCCAAAAATTGAAAGTACAAATTTATCCAAAATTAATAGTATGACTTATTACTGCCTCGGTGGTGTAGTTGTACTACGGCATGATTACAAAGCTAAGGTCTCGAGTTGGAATACCGGATCGAGCAAAGTGATATTGGATTTTTCTATTTATTATCAGCCCGTAGTCGGAAACTTGTCCTCAATATGGCATTAGGCCTCTATCACATTACGGCATGGAACATACAAGCGAAACGTGGGTGTCCTAGTTGCTACGAGGACTCATCTCCACCACCATAGGTCTAACTTCTGTTTCCCCTTTTTGGAGAAGTAATTGGCGTTAAGGCGTGAGTTAATGTTTATATAAGTATGATTTTCTAACGAGCGTCACCATACTCCAAGGTATGCGATAAACTTCGAAATAAAATTCCCTCAACTGTCTTAATGAACTACTAATTGCCAGACTGAATAAAAATCTCGACCGAAACTAACCCGGAGAAATTGGTATTATCTACGCACTACTTACTCTAGGCATGAAATCAACCTTAACGTAAAATAGAACACTAAAGGTTTATGAAAATATTTTAGGGCGTTGCAAATTGTTATATTTCTTATTATATTTTAATTATAGAGTTATAAGAATATGAGATTGGAGTAGAGCCATGCTGAGTATTTTAAATGTATACATGAGCGGATAATTCGCTCGACTTGTTTTAGAGACAACTTAGATGTACTGTACGTATGAGATAATATCTTATGTGTCAGGATGGCGAGTGCAGCGGAATGCCAAGCATTGCTTTGTTTTGTTTTTTATTGCTCTGAATGGCGAGACGAGCATGGCTTCCGCCTGATGGTAAGCGATACGACTGCTCATGAACAGTAACAAAACCAAACAATAGCTTGAATTACAAAGCAATTGCACTGCGCTCGCCAGCCTGAGACATAAGATGTTAAGTCTCTATGTATACATACCACGAGTAATTAATAGGGTTATTTCCACGATTTGCTAATTTCCATGAGCGTTCGTATCGCTTATCATCAGGCGAATGGTACGCTCGTGGCACCATTAATTGCTATAAAATGATGCTTATCTACACGTAGTACTAGCATAGGATTATTCATTACTTAGCTGCCCTATTCTGTATTTCCGACATTACATTCTCAAAGGAAATATCTACGATTCTTGCCATCTTTTAGTTGTGGTCCACTAATCAAAATGAAAGTTATGACCGTTCGCGTTTTTCTCTTTAAGTTGTTTAAATATTTGCGAAATACAAATACATGTAGGTTTATAAGTATAATTAGTTTACGTAATGCTTATTATATAATTGGCTACCTAACGGCAAGATAGTTACCCATATAGTCGAAATAAATAAGCAGCAATGCGTCGTCAGATATAAATGACTAATCAAATTATCTGTCTTTATCAGCCCATATACGTCCCACTGCAGGGCACGGGCCTCCTCTACAATCGACAGTACGATTGAGAGTGGTTAGGCCATATAGTCCACCACGCTGGCCTAGTGCGGGTTGGCAATCAAATTAATCTGTTACAAATTTCTTGCAACAGAGCTAGGAAATCAAAATCAATGTCAAGACCATAAATATTGCCTCAGTAAATGTCAACCTAGGGATCAGAAAACCTACAATTTTTCTTTTTTAAATATTACAGTATTCAGTATTCCGGCACTAGCCGGGATAACGCCAGGTAGAAGAAGAAGAAGAAGATTATAGTATTCAGCATTCTCCTTCTCAGTCATTAAGACTTGGCAGAGTGGTCGTGGTCATCATTTCAGGTGGTGGCTTTACAATCCGTCGCCATTTCTCACATACATATATTAGTATTCGTGATAGTAAATGCTCTCATGGCCTAACCGCTCTCAATCGTACTCTTGATAGTAGAGGAGGCGCGTGCCCTGCAGTGGAACGTATATAGGCTGATATGTCCTCAATAGAAAATTATGTAGCTAATACATTGCAGGTTATCATTTACCATTAAGCCAGGTAAAGCGAGGTCAATAATGTATAACAATTACCCATGTATGTCACCCATGACTTTATTACATAAATTATGCAAAATATTTGACCAAAATATCAAAACTACAATAATTCCAAAACTCGCAACTATTTGTTGTAGTGTTCAAGGTCGCTTTCTACACGGCAAAGAAAGTCACAGATTGTATAAAGGCTCGCCGCTTCAGAGCATTGACATCGAGATAATGTGGGAATCGAGAAAGTTTTGAAGATGCCATCCCAAGCTTTTATTCAGTACTCCGATAGTCATTAATAAAAGCACATTGAATATTGGCCTTTAAACAGGCATAAATTAATTTATTACTGTTACATTACGGAGATTATCATTACCCTTGATGTTGCGTTAATATGAAGTTAATGGCTAGGAACAGTGAGTGTCCAAGAATAAGTAATTTCATCTTATTTGTTTTTGTGTTCATAGCGGTGTTCGTAGCATAGACATTTAACTGGTAATCTTTTGATTATGCTTTACAATATTAATAAAGAAGCGGAGCGATTTTTGGAGACACGAGTTTTGCATACTTGTAACGTTGGAATTTGGTTGAACTCGATTAATGTTTATTTGTGATTTCTACGTGATAATTACGTTGTTCTGAGACTATTTAATTTCACTGCAAGTTACAGATCTCCATTTGTCTTTCCATAGCAAATAGCGGAGAAAATCTGGAATGAGTGCAGATAATTGTATCAACATTTGTTTTAAATTTTCCAAGAGTTGTGGATATCATATAAAAATAAAATAATTTAATTAAAAATTAAAAGACCGACTTCAATGTGCACTACAAAGTAATAAATAATATATATTTCATTGTGCTAGTAGTAGTAGTACACATTGATTAATTTTCTTATTGACTAGACTAGCCAACAAATCTTAAATACGTAATATTTTGAAGGCGGGTCGCCAAGTGACGAACGAGAACAAATTTAAGTAATGTAACACAGTTGAATATTACCTACTTGTAGGTGTATCGTTGGCGCTCAGTTAGGTCCATATGTAAACTAGAAACAAATTAATTTAACATATTGATCCTACGTGTACATTTGTTGAAATTTTAATAGAATTAATATGTGTCATATGTGTAGTCTAATTTTAATGTATTGCATACGATGAAAGATACAGTGGTCAAGGGTTTCAACTCCAGGGTACACCATTGACCACACCATTGACTTATTGGAGTAATTTGCATATTTATATACAATTACTTTAACAGTGATAGGAATCATAGTGAGGAAAGTATAAGAAAGGGAAGGGTTGTTAAGTTTGTATTTTTCACTCGATTGTATATAAGTCCGATACTCAACAATGTTGATTAAGAGCTGATATATTAAGAACGGGCGATTTTTCTATTAGTTATCAGGACAGGGACTGGAATTTGCACCCGATATCACTATAGACTCTCGCCCCCAATCACACCGAGGGACAAAACACGCAAGGCGTAACGTGGGTGTCCTGGTTTATACCAGGAGAATCTCTGCATACCCCTTCTGGGAAAATGAAGAAGGGGTATCCCTTCTGGGAAAATGGCGTAAGTTTATATAGATTAAGACAAATTAATATTGCGTGTGAAATTGCGTGTTTTACGCTAGGATGTTTTACACAAATTAATTTTTTTGTGTAGGTCGTCGTGTTCGTCACTTGGCGACCCGCCTTCAAAATATTACGTATTTAAGATTTGTTGGCTAGTCTAGTCAATAAGAAAATTAATCAATGTGTACTACTACTACTAGCACAATGAAATATATATTATTTATTACTTTGTAGTGCACATTGAAGTCGGTCTTTTAATTTTTAATTAAATTATTTTATTTATTACTTTTTAGTTTTCATAAGCATTGTAATGATGCCAAAGGTAACCATATAATGAAAACTGGAATCAATGTATATAAAAAATGAACCATTGTAATCCTTTATAATTTCAAAAACGAAATTAATATTTTATGATTTTTAAGGAAGCTACACTGTCATTTCGTTTTTATGATAAAGAAAATACTAAAATCGGCTCAACCTGCTAGAGATATTGAGTACACTTATGCGTGGTATTCATTCGTTACCCCCTCACCTCTACACCTTCTTCACTTCCTATTTTTTAATAAAACACATACATATACTTGTATGTGGACGAAAAATCATTGCGTTTCTGCAAAGTTTTGTGGAGGTCTGCTCTCCAGATATGTACCTATTCATCAGATTATCACCATATTTTATATGACCAACATTATGTATAATTCGTTCCGAAGAAAAGTTATTAAAATCATTTATTTACTGTCGCAGATATTTAGTATTTATATTTGTATATATCCCCCCCCCCTTCCCACGCCCCTATCTACTTTCCCCTTTCCACCCCCCCCCCCCCCCCTCCCTTGTAGTAATAAACTTATACTGAACCTAATGTAAAAAGAATTATTGCTGTCCTGTTCAATTTTGAGGAGTTCTGCCCTTCAGGTCCAAAGATATTCATCAGGTCTTCACAATATTTTTTTGGTCTTACCTATCATATAATACTCTTTGACAAAAAAGTTATTTTTAAGTCGGTTAAGAACTGCCGGAGATATTGAGTATTAACAATTGTAGCTATTTTCCACCCCCTCACCCCACCCCCACCCTTTTCCCTTTTTAATAATATACTTATACTTAATCTAACGCAAAAAGAATTAATGCTGGACCGTTTAATTTTGAGGAGTTCTGGTCGGCAGATCCTAAGATGTTCATCAGGTCTTCACCAATTTTATATGGGACCAACCCTGTATATCATGCTTTCCGACAAAAAAGAAATTTTCAAAATCGGTTCACAATTGCCGGTGTAATCGCGTAACAAACATACAAAAAAAAAATTCAGTCGAATTGATTACCTCCTCTTTTGGCCGACTTGGCCAAAAAAATAAGTTCTTTTTTTCATCTACTATGCAGGTTTTACGAAGTCACTTAAAATATTTCGTCTTGATCACAAATCATACAAACAAATGTTTTAAAAGACACTGATATTAAGGACCCCATGAACAAGAAAGTGAAACCTAAAAGTGAGTCAGCGACCATCGGGTCACTGATCGTTGACGGACAAATCTTCGTTCATTATGAGTTTGTGACCTCATTGCCACTCTTCAAGGAAGCTAGCGAAAGTAAACTCTTTTGGTTTCCTTATTGTGTAATTTTTCGTTTGGGTTTTATTGAATTTCATAAAGCTTTAATCCGGGTGGCATTCTATTAAAATATGACTCATAACATAATCATACTCAACTGAATAAAAGTTATATAATCTCCGTTCTGTGACAGTGTGTTACTTTTATTCGGAGAAGAGAAATGAAACACGTTTATAAGAATGAATTATTTATTATTAACGTAATTAAGACATAAATATAAGTATAATAAGTACTAAAACGTCCCGACCTCCGATTTTGACAGTTGACGTTTGTCAAATTCAATTTGTCAGCCTAATGTAAATAAAAATAGGGTTTATTTTAAAAATTTGAAATTTGACATTGACAGTGGACGTGCAAGTAGTTAATGTTTTTCAACATGTTCACAGCATTGTAGATAATATTATCTAATGATGTATATGTAATACTTACAGTTTCTAATCCTTTATGGTTCAAGCTTAAGTCCGTGTTACCTGTATGGTAAAAAAATACTTTTATTAATAAAAACATTGCAAGGAATTAAAAAAGGGACCAAATTAAATTATTTTTTAATTTAAGACGTCCCAATATGCATGAGATAAAATGAAATTTAGAATAATTTTAAAGACTCCACAAACTTATGCCATACAAGGCTTATTTTTTTATTTCTTTAAGATTATGTTATAGTTGGAATGTCTGTAATATTAGCAGATCATCTGGTTTTGTAGGTAACTCGTCCGTAGTAATTGCTTCACGATGAGTCTAAGAATCATGAGATAAATCATTGATCTTTTGATTCATTGATTACCTGATTCATAAGTAGAGTTGGAATAGTCTACAACAGAAAAATGATCGCTCAGTGCCGTCCTGAAATCATAAAAACTAACGTTAACAAATTAACTTTAATACTGATTTTTCTTTTTTTTAAGTAAACACAAAATAGTGTACTACTTTTATAGACTTTATATTTAACGATAGACTTGTCGTGGCTGATGATGATGATGACTTCGTTATTCAGTCTTTTAATACCATCAATCAATAAACTACATATAAGCAATTCAAGAAACTTTCATCTGTTAATGTAAGAATTGCTCTATAATGTTACTTTTTTCTAACGGAAATACTTAGCTCTTTTCACGTACAGTTGAACATAGACTAGATTTCTATTTACCGACTTGTTTGTAGATATGCTTATCATGTAATTTACACCAACGTACCACCGCATTAACTTACGTTACTAATATGTTTTATAAACCAACCAATCAGTCTAATACATATTTTCTATTTTATATTTTGCTTTCCTCCTACATAATGATGTATGTACTGTAAACTCTGCAAACATTACCTGGTTCGCAAGTTTTAACATAAGTAGGCCCCCAACCAATTATTCTTAAAGTATATAAAAAAACATTACCATCTTAAATGATTTTACGTCTCTCCGTCGTAATGGATTTGTTACCTGTAACAATAAGAAGCATGCGTTAATTTACAGTTTCATATCGCAAAAAACTGGTCGCAAATTTAATACTTTATTCAAACTGGATGAAAGAGAAAGTCAAATTGCAACAAAAAGTTTATTTCTTTTTGTGGAGATATTATTCTTAAAATTATATTCCATGGTGATGTGCTTAATAAAAATGACGTATAGAAATATAAACACTAATAATTCCAAGAACAATGTATTTTGTAATGAGTAAAATAATAGTAAAAAAGGATAGGTGACCCAAAATAGGATACTATTACATAGGAATTGTTAAAGGAGCTAACCAGTTCTATATATCGGTGAACTCAATGTTACAGGGCACGTTGAGTTTATCGGTGAATCAAATGTCCTTGGCAAGGTCCGTCAGGAGCGCTCGAAGCAACGGGATGGGAACAGGTTGTACGTACAGGCGAACCGACTAGCACAGTTAGGCGTTGCCACCATAACTGGGTCATCATATATATATAGTGAAGTTCAAGGCGCAACACTCATTGCAAGTTAAACTCCCGCGCAAGCAACACGCACTTTCACCAGTGACGATACAGCTCCCTCGTGGAAGACAGTGTTCAGTGATTCAGTGATAGTTCCGGTACGAGATAAAGGTAAGATCCCTTCCAGATGTGGTGTGTGTCACCGTGGAGCGAAATGTGAAAGTCAAGGGACTGCGGATGCTGCGTATTATATTATGTGTTTTATAAGTGATTATTGTGATAGTTTTGTGAGCTGATATTCATTTAGTGATAATTATGTGGTTGATATATTTTTTAATTTAGATATCACTGATATTTATGGCAGTTTAAGTTATTTTAGTTTGTGTTGAATATAAAATAAAATTTGAACGGAATTGGTCAACACATGAAGAATAGTTTAATGCAAATATTGTAATGCTAAGTAAAATAAATACAAAATTATTAAGAATAATCACAGCTATAAACACTTTTCATTACATGTGCATATTCATAAATATTTTTAGTTAAAAAACAATGAAACGAAAATGTTGCATACATTTTAAAATATTTAAAAGCTGAAGATATTGCTTTAGTTATACAAAAACAATTGCGCAAGCGTGTACAAAAGAAATGATAATTTTATTCAAAAGGCCAAACTGTTATACAAGTTACGAAAATTTCACAGCACATTAGCGTCCTCAAAACAGTTTTCACCGCACGCCTTAGTCATGTAAATATAAGCCTTCACTTTCTAAAAGGTGAAAATAAACACATAGTGCCTTAACCCTGGATTAGACACGTATCATACAAAAAGTAGCGTAACATATACGAATATAACAATGACGGGTCTCACGAAATGTGGCTTGGCTTTCTTATCATCCCATTGTTACGTTTCTTATGCGTAATACATTATATTTGCGGCAATTATAGCTCTTGGAAAATCACAAATCATTTTAAAATTATTGATTAATTTTAATTGCCTACGTGATACATCATAATATATTTCTAATCAACCGTTTGCTTTTAAGTATGTTCGATAATAGTAACTAAACAACTCGTGCGAGTCAAAATAGCGAAGACGGATTTTGTATGATAATAAATTATACGAGGCCAACTCCTACAGAGTTCGTTATTATCTTTTGCAGTTTTAATCTTGAGTTTACTATAGCATAATAATTCTAAGTTAAAAGTTTGTGTATTATATCCGTTATCATGGCAAAGTAAACACCAAATGAGTAGACACGTTTTTGTATAAATATTTATAAGGCTTTTGGTCGAGATATCTCACCCTTTAAATTTCGACGGATAGTAATTTAAATAAAGTTTAATAAAACAGCGTCGTATTGGAAAATCCAGTGTTTCCTTCTTGGTAGAGAACCAAAGACGGTATTTGAAGGGAAATAAAACTTATAATTTACTATGCATTGGACAAACCTCGATTGTTTATTTGTCTGACGAATTAGTGAATATTTGTTTTCAACGTTACTGGATCAGAGACCAATATTTGCATTTAAATGTTAATCGGTTAATAAAAATCAATTCTAATTTTATAATATAAGAAAATGTCTATGATTTCAAATAATCGATTAGGTGAACGAAATGGTCCAGTTTTAGGGCAGGCAATAAAATAACATTAAAATAATTGAAAACCGATTTCAAAATGGATATAATTTTACACCAGGTACATCAAATATTTTAAAAACGACTTCTTCATAACAAAGAGTAATTAAAGTAAACAAGGGACAAAGATCATAAAGGTGGTGACAGGTTTTGTAATTAAAAGTCTTGAGACGCGCGCGAGCGCCGTTGAAAGTGGCGAGGAAAGCTGCTGTGAATCGAAATGGCCAATAGCTTGCGTGCCAACCATCTTGACTCGGCGCTGCGCAGTTTCTAGCATGTACATTTGTACAATGTACACTGGAATGATACAATGTGATTCCAGAAATTATGGAACGTCACCACGTTCTCTAAATTGCGATGACATTCAGATCTTACACGACGACTCTATTTATCGGCCAGAGCCAAACCAAAATGAATGATCGATATTTAAAACATGGCGGTTAAATAGAATTAGAATGGCTATAATTTATTTTTTTGAATAGTACACCACTTCATAGTGCTTGAATAGTTAATCAAACGCAAATAAAACATTCGTCAAGTCAATACTAATTAGGCAACATTTTTTGACGATACATACGACAAAATTGCGTGTTTAAAGAATGTAATATTATTAATAAAACGACTGTATGACGTATAATCTTTGCCAATTTTCCACATCGCCAATCATGGATCGATCGGTCCGTAGTGAACGGTATAAAATATAATGACAACGTATTTGTCGGTCTTCCGTCCGATCGACCGTAAATCATTGATCGCTGCTGCTATTAGTACGCATGGCACCCTAGCTACTGTAGTAGACACAAATTTCGCGTGAGGTCACGTATCTAGTACAAGTTTGGCGTAACTACCCTACATCTTTAAGCTCTTGGGTTCAACCATGCCAATGTTGTCACGTAATGATTAGTTCGGTACGTATAATATATAGGATATGTTTAGGACTTATATTTTTAATATGATTTGCTATTTATTTTATTAATAACATCTTGGAACAACATAATACCAAGGTATGCCCTGAATAAACATGAATAGAAATCGAAATGCTTCAGTTATCAATAAAGTTTCAACGGACTCCAGTTTAAACATTTGGTAGGTACACTCGAACACTTTTGACCAAAAAAAAATTAAGTGAAAGTTGTCGGCGAGAGGAAACCTCGTCATTCACTGACACGCTGTAGGTTGAGTAACCGAAATGATTTTAAAACGGAAATTACATACTGAGCGCACCTCTTCGGTTCTAAATAAAGCTTCGTAAAAAGAAGGTATAAAACTTGTTTACCTTTTTTATTACGTTCCATTTAACCATGATTTTTTGGCTGTATTTGTTTTTTAAACGAACCACGAACTTTACGGTTGTTATTACGTATTAAAGTTATCACCTTTCTTTATGATCCTAGGAGAGTTCCGATGAATTCACCTGGCATGCCAACCACCGGACCGCCAAACTTCGACTTTAAGCATCATTTACGCAACCATCACGCGATTTGTTTATTTTGTTGAATCCTCCCATGATTGAGACTTTGTGCATGAACCAATAGCAATAAGATGAACGTAAGTCAGTGGTAATGAGCTTTATTTTACTCATCCTTGCAGGCCGGACTTCGATTCTCGTTAAGAATCAACTTCTCCCAATTTTTGTGTCCAAAAAGTGGCAGCTCTGATAAGTGTATAAAAATCGGATGCCATACAAAAATGCTCACTTCAACCATAAAATGTGTTAACGATGTTCCACATCGTAACAAGTTTAAATCTTGGTCATTGAAATGTGACCCTTTAAATATGTTTCTCTTTATAAATAGAAAAATAAATGAGACATGTACATAAATATATGATATAAACCAGATAATGGTGATAAAAATTCCCAAGTTATTAATGTTAAAGTTATTCATATTTATACTCATAATTAAGCTAGTATGTAGCCCAAGGCGCTACTGAGCTTATTTCCCAAGATATGATTTGAATCAACTACAGAACTTATGGCCATACATAATGTAGAGCATAGACCTCCTTTGACAATGATTTAGGCTTAGTCCAATGCGCTGGTCCTGTTCCCGATTGGCAGACTTCCTATACCTACTATTGAAACTTTTGTATAAATATTTGCTGCAAGTTCCTCTTAATTTTCAATGACCGTTAAAGATAAAAGAATACATAAGTACTCTTAAAAATCAGAGTTTGTCAGCTCTGACAACCTAGAAGTGTAAGGTTTGAGCTGTGTCGAAGGTTTGCTAAATACTTGACTGTTGCTTACTTTCATAGGTATTTTAAATTCCGAAATTAAAATAAATGTAATAAATACAAAAATAAATATTCTAATAATTCCTTGATATTTGATAATCGGCGCTGATGGTAACGATATATAATAAATAAATAAATAATAAATACACCCAACAGTCACATGCATAGTCCTGGCTCCAGAGTTCGAGTCATCAGTAGATCGTATCAGAAACCACGAGAGGTAGAGGTATAGTAATAGAATAGAGCAAGGGCGTCGCCAAGGGGGGCAGGCAGGGGCAGCTGCCCCGCCCCCCCGCCCCTACAGATTAAAAAAAATTGCTAAATGTAGAGTAACCAAAATCTTTGACTTGGCTTGCCTACTATACGAGTACAGTATTTTTTTTGCATATACCATACTATTGTACAATAGATAATATTGACCGCCTGGGGGCCGCCATCAAAATTGTGTAAGTTGCAATCACATTTTGTCATTCTCCATAATATTTGCCCCTCCCTAGGCCATCGGCTGGTGACGCCCCTGTATAGAGGATAAGGGTATCAGAAACTTCGAGATACTTTTCGGTCTTATAAACGAACCGAACCCAGACCCGAATCGAATAACTATGGATAACACAAATATTTTTGATGCGGGGATTGAACTCGCGGCCTCACATTTCACAGCCGGCGTCCAATCAACTGCGCCACACAGGCTGTCATTGCACTTACACCACTAAATGTCTATGGCATATGCTACAAAATGTACGCGATATAAATAAACATTAGTGAAAATGGGAGCAAATCGAGCATGTGCATTACATATCGGTGTACCGTACGATCGAACCGCATCAAGAGCGTGGTAACGGTGTGTTTGAAAACACGCTACCGTTTGTGGAACGAGCTACTACACTTACCAAGATAAACGTCCATAGCCATCAATTATACAGTGATGATCCCGTGCAAATCCAAATGCACCGTCGCGTCGTAACGGTTAACATAATGGTGGATCTCCTGCTTAGGTATATAATCTATTTTAAATCTAGACCTGATAAAGAAGGGTTACTGATATTGGTTTAGGGTCAGGAATTATATATAATTTATATCAGCTCCCACATTTCCCTGGCTCAAGCACGTAGTCATATCTTAATCCGAAGAAGATCAAGCCTCAGCCGATACTGATTGGTGTACATAATAATATTAGTCATGTCTACTTAGATTGCTTTTTCGATACGACTTATATTTGGTCATTATCATTTAAATGCGGTAGCAAATAGCGTAGTGGACTAAGGTCTAAAATCATTGAAATCGGAGAAGTACATGTTGAGCAATGATATGGTTTATGCTTATATATATTATAGGTATAATGTATTGTGAAAAACGTACTCAATGGTTTTTATGTGATTGCTTGATAAAAGCAACTAATATACAGCGCCCAGCCTAAGCCGTCCCTGCAAGATTCCGTAATAAATGAGTTCGTCTTTAAAATAAAAAACATGGATACAGAGCAATTCCCATGCCGTATAACCAATTCATGAATAGGCTTTTGAAATGTTGCCGCTGGAAAATCTTATCCGGCACACGACTAGAAGATATTTAAGATGTAAACACACGACTTTCTCTCTGTCATATTTCTCACTCCAACGAATGACACTAGTCTTCATCCATTTGCACAGTTCATGATGAGTCATAATGTTTTCTATCCACATGTTTATAACAGAATACATTTCAAATATATTCACATCCGTGTTTTAAACACGCACACTGGCGGACTTGTGAACGGCTTTAGAAAGCGGATTGCACGCTGGAACGGTCATTGAGTGGACGAAAAAAAGGAAAAACATGCGGTAACCAACTACGAGAGACTTGATCAGCGAATATTTTTCGGAAGTACATTCACAGATTGGATCAATTTATTTACCATATCTGTACTTCTTTGCCGAAATCACACGATTATGACAAAACAAGAAATTTTCAAAAACCTTTGAAATAAGTTTGTTTTATTTTATTTATGGATTATTAATATTATCGAACCGCGATTAACGTATTAGGTCACGTGTCAAAACCTAATGTGAAACTACGATTAGGTGTTCGTCAATTGATTTCCAATGAAAGTTGGAGGGCCGGTAGATCACATACTAGTAACAGGTATGAGTCCTCGTACCGAAATTAGAAAAACGCTAACCTTGCACGGCAACGGCGCACGCGACCGGACCGCGGGCTTTCTCCTATCGCCATGTATGACGAGCGAGCGACGCGCAGGGCTGTTCTGCTCACTTAACTTCTATCATATAATACCTTTTCTTACCAAAAATATACTAAATAAACGTAATAGAAGATTGTGCTATTTCAAGACATTGATGATTTTTAAATGATTGAACACATTTTTGGTCCTGGCCACAAACGGTTAAAAAGCTGGGTAAAAGGAAAGAAAGAACCACATTATAACTAGTAAAACTACAAAAAATCCACGCATGGGAAAACGTAAAACGCGTTGTAGGTGTAGTATAAATATGAGGCGCCAAGCAAACCTATCTCGTCATAATTGAATAAAAACACAATTTGCATAAAGTGGGCCGGGTTGACGCTAAGATCCGCGACGATCGAAAGTGAGGCTTAATTCCCGCGCACCGCACCGTGAAGTTCAATCGTTTGCGTCTCAGGGTTACTGGGCCAACAGGTCGACGCCACCTTCAACCCGATCTTCTTTCCCGGCAGTATTTTAATAAAAACCTGATGATGTAGGTACTCCCCATGATAAAAAAATGAATTTGAAAATAACACATGGGCATAAACTTCTTGTCCACACGCAAACGTATGTATTTAGAGGAAATCCTCACAGCCAATAAATATTGTTTACAAATTATAGAACTACCATAGAGTTCCAATATTGAGCTGCCTTAATGAGTTTAGGCTTTGATTACTTGCTGTGAGCATATAACATAAGAGAGAAATTCTTGCTTGCTTAAAAGTTAAAATGCAATAAAATGTTTGTTTATAAGCCTATTAGAAATCACAAAAGGCAGTTGAGTAAAGCATTGTAAGGTTTCCGAACGGTTTACGTAGGTATCGTTATATAAAACGGTGATATGTACAGCGGTTTACCAGTAAGTGTCGGGAACAAAGCATACATAAAACATTATGACGACGCCACTAGCGCCAATTTCTCCAGAGAGAATCTCGAAAGGCGCACTATCACCGGCGGCAACAAGCGGCACACAGTCACATCTCCTGCTCACACGTAATAAACCGTGTTGGAATGTCGCTGTCAAGTGGAGCTAATAACGTGACGCAATTATCAGTCCACCGAAAGACACAGGTGTTAAATAGCCCGCTTTTATCGGTCAAAGAAAGTGGACCGATTTGTGACTAACGGACGTTTAAAATTTACGTCAATTTATATAACTAACACCTTATTAGAACTAGTATGAGAGGTGTGACATCGGAACAACAGTTAGTAGAGACCGGGTCACCTGCATTCATGGGCTGTCGGACAAGCCGGTAACACACTTCCATGCCGGATAGAAGCACAGCCCTAACAGGTTCACGCACATTTGAGCTAATCGCTACTCAACCGTGATAAGTTACTTACAATCGCCACTTTTTTCCGTAAAGATAATTAATACACTTTGATATAACTGATTATTACGTCAATACGAATACACATATAGTTATAACAAATTCGCAAAAAGATAAGTGAAAAGAAAACATTTCATTTGAATATCAACGTCTTCCCGGTATAATTAAAACAAATGACGAAAATACGTCAGTTTCATGAATATTAATTCTTAACATACTCATAAAGTAAACGGCAGGCGACACCAGGGGCCACTTTCAAAGCAACTCTAAAAGCAAGCAATCAATCCGCGCGAATCACTCATCAGAACGCTTTCTAATCGACTCCCATTGCGCGAGAGCACAATTAACTAAAAGAAAGCTTGTTTTTTGTATTCCGCTAAATATATTTAAGTTTTGAAATACCATGTGGAATATCTTATAATTATTTTTATTTTGTTACAGAATGCATAGCAAAGTGACTGGGTGGGCGTTACTTGCCCTGATATGCTCGTCTTCAATTCTCCACACGCTCGCGTATCCACAACATGTACCACTTATTACACAGGTAATTTCCTTTTTTTTCTATTTCGAATCTGTATCTCTTAAATGGTGTACTGAATCATAACCCTTTATTAATTTATCTTCCAGGCCACCAGCAATGTTAGAACACATAGTCCACAGTACTACAGCAATTCATTGCCCGCGCCACAACCAGATGTTGCTCAGGAACGCAAGTTTGCAGAAAAGCCCAACGCATTGAAGAAAGTAGCTCTAGACGACCTCGATGACATACAAACAAATTCGATCTCTGATGGAGGATTTTCATGGACTAATGTGCTAGGTAGTTAAATTAAAATTAACAATCTAAAAATATTTCTTCCATGTCAGGGCGTTTCTTCCGGTTTTTATGCAACATGTATATCTACATAAAATATTTTGTTTAAATATAGATTTATTTTTAAGCCGTTCAGCTCTATTATCTTCTTTCAATCCCCCAGGTAGTCAAATAAGGTCCTCTTTGAATTATAGAGGCTTATTTTCATGGATATTTACATTTTTCAAATACTATTCATGCATTTCGATTACTGGGTTGAACTGTTTGTTACGAAAAAAAAAACACGTATAAATCGGTCGGGGAAGGTCTGAGGGATATGGGGGCTGAGTGGGATTTTGGAACTTCCACACAAACTGTTACAGTTCTGCAATGACACGATGGAGTAGAGGCAGGCGTCCACGTATTCGTATCATAAGTATCGGACGCATCGCATATTATTTGTATAGGAATTCAAGATTCGTGCAATCCGTAGGATGCGGCTCGGTGGACACACTTGTATGAATTCCTGTACAAAGAATACTACGATCGGTTTAATGCGGAACGTACGATGCGTACAATGCGGTAATGTGGACACCTGCCTTCAGACGCCAATTTTGATCTCGTGGGTTCGCCAATGTATGTTTTTCTGCTATGACGACTTATTATTGGCATTTGTCTGAATTTTTCATTTCAACTTCGAGGAGCTCGTAGGAAACTACATCTTTCTATTCAAACCAAATCCATTAAAAGATTTTACCCTGATAAGATCCAGGATTTGTCTAAATTGAAGGGTTAAAAGTAAATACGTTAAAATAATCATGGCCAGATAGTCTATTAAGGCGTGTCGTTACAAAAATATCACGCGAGACATGCTAGTATGTGAGCAGTTACTGCAACGACATATTTATTTTTGTTTTTGTTCTTTATTGTACACAAAAAAACACTATATAGAGGTGATAAAATAACCGAAGTACAAATGGCGGTCTTAGTACATAGAACGATAAACGCATCTATATTTGTTTTATTTGTAAACAAATTTTTTAATAACTTTAACCCAATAATTGACAGCCACCGTGGCGCAGGCGGTTAGACGCTGCCTGTGAAACGAGAGGCCGCGGGTTCGATCCCCGCACCGAGAGAAATGTTTGTGCGGCCCACAAATATTTCTTCCGGGTCTGGGTGTTTGTGAGACCTAAAAGTCTCTCGTAGTCCCTGATACCCACGACACAAGACTCGATCTTAATGTGGGGTCAGGACTATGTATGTGACTGTTGGGAGTTATTTTTAAAAATTTAAAATTCCAGGTATGCTTATGCAAATGATCTTCAATACCGGCGGTGCTACAGGTCCTAACAAGAGTGATACCCTTGATACCGAGACTTCTTCATCATCCCCATGGCCTCACTTTATTTCCATGGGCCTTAAAATCCTCACTGCCCTCCTTGGCGGCGGAGCATCCAGCGAAGGCATAGACAAAGTAGACAACGGATCCCCAATGCAGGTACTTGATGACATCATCAAAAATATTCGCATGATGTTACAATAAATAGTAAAGATTTAGAGACCCATACAACTATATTTACGAATGTACAAATATAAATTATTCGCAGTAAATATATTTTTATCCATACTGATATACTAACATTGTTCTGTAGATATATTTAGAATTTTATAAAACTATAATATCACTCAGTGTATAAATACACCATGCAATCTTACCCTCACCCGTAGTATACACCTTCCGTTTAGTTGCTCATATATATTATTTTTATTCACTACAAATAACAGGGACACTTGTGTCCAAGGTATACCTCAGAGAAAGTCTACATTTGGATGTAAAACAACTGACATATTATATTTGAGGTATTCCTAAATATTTTAATGTAAATAGTAAAATATGGTTACGGAGACGGTGTCGCTTCTCGCTTGCTTCAGAGTGTATTGGCTGCGGTTCTGTCGACGGTGTTCGGTACAAAAGATCCTGACCAGGTCGCCTCCATGGCAAAGCAGGCTGGAGAGGTACGCTACCCATCCTTCCTTTTCCTTTTAATATTTACCAAGGACAAGTTGCGTATATTTTTTTTATAGACACGGTGTGTTTATTCGAGGATGTCAACGTATTGTTATTGCTTCCACAGTTCATCAACATCGTAATGAACCTGCTCGACGCGCTGAAGACATCGTTTTCTCATAGGTCACTCGCAGCTCGGTCGATGGGTCGCAAAGATTCCGTGAGTGATGCAGCGATCGCTGGCATCGTGATGTCCAAGCCTTACGTCAGGTCATTCGCCACAGATAATGACAAATGCCACTTGAAGAATATGTGTGAAGCGGCAAGCGAATGCTCTTCTGACATCGGAGCAAAAAGCATCTTCTGTCCTATGGCTGCGTGAGTATAACTATTCATCGATACATTTTCTAAAATAAAAAACAGTACTAACAACTTTGTTTTTGATGTAGATACTTTGCAAGTTTCGTTTTGGAGAGGCAATCTGGAGCTACATTCGACCAGTTCAAGGAAGCTGGTCGCAGAGGACGTTCCGGAGCCGACTGTCGGCAAATATATCTCCAGTGCAATGAAGTTTAACTTTCAAATTCCCCGCCAGAACAATATTTCTTGTAGTGCGACAGTAAAATGCTAGTGATAACACAAACATGCAGATATATTTCAAAGCTATCTTCACATATTTTGGAACTTATTTTTGAAAAAAAACTTCACATCAATATTTAGAATTGGTGAAAGCCGAGCTATATCATAGCAATTGTAAAAATTTCGATTTACGTTATAATTTATCGCGCATTATTAAGTTGTGCTGCGTCAAAAACTGTAAAATATGAGCTCAAAACTGATCCCATCGCACTCACTAAACGTTGTCTAGTAGTGTGTAATAATTTATTTAACTTATTTATTTATTTATTCTAGAAGTATTAAGAAGGAATTGTAAAATATTTGAAAAAGGATAAATCCAAAAGTAAACAATCTTTTCTGTTCGACATAATGATTCAATATTTTAATTGGCACATCGTCTAATGAATGACGATTGACGATTCCGCTAGTTTCTCGGTAATTTACGACTGATGTAAAAAGTAATTTTTTGTGGTATAAACATACGTTATATCGCATAATAGTTAGTATTTAATGAAATAAGTGTGCGACTGTGTGGTTGAGGACGTCCTTGAGTGATTGTGATTCTAAATTAATAAAAAAATAAAATATTTATGTTGTTTTCTTGTATTCGCCGACACGAGTCTGTCCCAAATGACAATGTGTACCGTTGGGCTGATGTCCCACCTAACTGGTGGTTAATCAGAGCGTATGAACAACATAGCGCCTGATGCGTGCATCCCAGTCAGTTGACATCTTCACATTCGCGTTGAAAGTCGACGCCGTAAAACGTGCGCTAATCGAAAATGACATTAGAAAACATCATATCCAATGTTGAACTTGGAGCAAAACGTCTCACTGAAAGGTATGTATGTTAAAATACATTTTTTTCTGTCTAGTAGAGAAATATTGAAATGCCACAAAACATGGCATATTTGCAGTCGGACGCTAATATTTTGTCCCAAACAATGCTTCTATCGACTTATGTTAAAAAAATATCTAAACTTTTAAAGCTAATCTATAATATCTTAAAATATTCTACAAATAATTTCATGTTATACTATTTGCCATTTTTTATATTATAGTAGCTCACGGTTGAATATTTTTCGTGAAATTAAAATTCTGTACCATTTAAATAAGTGACATCGTCAGTATTCGTAAGTACTGGCAGAAGCGAACAGCTTATCGCTGACTTAAACGATTGTAAAAGCTTATCAGATTTCTAGTAAAGCAATAAGTTTAATAATAATTAATAATATTGAAAACTGGTATTAATTAAACGACAAGCAACGCACGCCTATGTCTCGTACCAACTAAAACCCACCCATAGCGGATGAAAAGCTTCGCGAGTAAACGATTCGCTTGGTGATGGCATAAAATATATTTCCACGTATAAAAAAACAGTCATTGGTAAGGTAAGTCTTTGTAACTTATTTAAATGGTGCTACAAAAATAATTTTACGATTTTTTGCCAAACTGACGACACGTATTGAATTTCGTGTACCTTAAAATAAATAGATGAAAAAGTCCGCACGTAAATGGCGCGCGTGGCGATTGGATAGGCTAGCTAGCTCCAGATTGACAGAATTTATTCATTAATATTGATGTCGATATTGATAAATAAAGCAAAAAAGGGTGTATGTTCACAAATCACGGCTGTAACAAAGTTTAAAAAATCATTATTACGAAATCGAGTATTGTAACTGGACCCAGTGCTTTGACAAGAACTATATGACCCCCCCAGGCGTTAAAACTGGGTCCGCCCATATAGTTATCTGCGCAAGCAATAATAATATTTCATAAATAAAGGTACTCCGAGTATCCGGGGCCAGTACACGATCCGCATGTATATTACGCATACGAACCATCGTCGCCAAGTCATGGATATGTGACACACTCTGGCACCAAACAGTGAGTACAAGTTAATAGTTTTGTCTTCTTCTGGAGCTGTTGCTGTCGAGGCCTGCAGTGGTTTTTTCTGGCTATTTTATTATTGATGGAGCTTCCTCGGAAATGAAGCTATTTCCTTTTCTCCTGTCCTTTGAAGTTCGGGGTTATGATGTATCACGGCGTCATAGTGGAGGTACCATCAGGTCTTATACCGTGATTTAATTGCCAAAAATGTGGAATAATATGTAATTTGCTAGATCTTAATTTCTAAAGGCGCGACTGTAGATACGGCAAAATGAATGTAAGATTAAGGTTATAGGATGCTCATTTGATACTATTATTTTAAAAATGACAACATTATAATTTAATTTTTATTTGTCGCCAGCAATATCGGATCTGGGTTAAAGGCAAATGCATCGATGTCCGCGCTTACGCTGCTAGCATTCTTGTTTTTTCTTCACATACTCCAACAATGTATCAAGGAGCACATGAACGACATGGGAGCATCGCCAATAATGGTGATGACTGCTGGTAAAGAAGGCGAAACTAACATTGCAAAATCAGTAAACAAAATGGACAAAAGTGGAGTTCCCGAAAATGTTGATAATGATCCAAAAGGCAACGCAAACGTTAATAGATACGCTTCGAATGAAAAATATAATATTAAAAATCCATTTCAAAGCGAAGGTTCTACAAATAAAAAGCATCTGACGAAAGTTCATTTAGCTGAAAAGGCACCGGCAGACAATAACCAGAGACAAAATTATCAATATTTTAACAATCATGACAACGGAAATCAAAGTCCAGCGTATCCCAGTTTTGGGAGCAACGCAAACGAAGACAACTTTTAAATATAATAATTAAGGGTATTTAAATAAAAAAATAATTACATACTTGTTTCACTTTCTTTACTACTAACTAATAACGAATTCCATACATGTACATATACGAAAAATGATTTAAAGTTATAAAATAATTATACCTAGCAAAACTACAACTAATCAAGTATGTGCAGAGTATAAGAGGACAACTTCCAAAATCGGAAGCAGTTGTTTTACTGGTGACTACGAACATGAAAACCATTAAAAAATCGTCAAAAAAATTAAAAAGGTTTTTTATCTCTGCATTATTCAAGTACATAGTAAACTGAATAGTTCTATGGTCATCTTTTAAAAATAAACGTATATTAATGCAATTTAAAAAAAATGTTGATGTTAGCGATCAACAATATGCCCGCTGACATGCATCATTTTTACAATTTACATTTGGGTAACGAAAAACAAATTAATAAAATGACAAATGCAAAAAATACATTGTTTTATATTCATACATATTGTTTCGACTGCAGAAGCTTTCCCCTTACACGCGATATAACAGTTAGTAATTAACTTGTTACATATTTGACATCAATATTTATTCAAGTTATTATGCCTATACGGAAATACTCTTTACAAATTGTAACAATTATTAAAAATACATCCATCATACATATATCTTAAGAAAGACTTCGTATGCATAATTTAAAAAGTCCATGTTCCCAAATTATACCTGTTTACATTACTGTAAAATAGATTTGAAGTTCGTAATATTAGTGCTAACTGCTAAGGTAATGAGTGGTATGCTAAGTGCGTCTGACACGCTCAATGTACTTAGTCTGGGTGAGTGCGCCAGAGCCCATAGTGGGATCAGTCATCCTGTTCCAATCCGTCTGTCCCACTACAAACCCGATGGCGCGGATCTTCTCCTGCTGTCTTCTCTCTTCTAAGTCAGCCCAGCGTACCTGTTTTAATTTAATATAATGAAATCTCACTACGGCCTCGGTTCACATAAAGTAATCAACTCACCTTGATTTATGTGTGTATATTTCAATATTTTTTTACGTGTAAAAGTTTGAAGCCGAATACGATGAATAAGTGAGAGCAGGCATAAGTATAAAATTTTATAAAAATGTTGCAAAGGCAACAACCAAGTTCGTTGAAGTTCGATAAAAGTTTATCGGGATGATATGGTTGTAAAACTGTATAATTGTGGTGCATCCACAAAATTTGTATGAGTCATCAAATGTTATAAAACGCGTAACACCAATAAATGGGCAAATGTCCCATGGTCAAAACTCAAAACAGCATTTTAAAAATAAAGTAACGCTCCAATCGAAAACGTCAGTGGCGCACGTGACGCGATGTTCAATATTGGTCAATAAAAATGTTATAAAACAAGATACAAACATAACAAGCTGTGTCGTTTCAAAAGGCAATTGCACGAGGTTGGTGGCAATACATTTCCACAACCATATCGCTGTGTGGCTCGGAACGAATGGCGCGAGTATGCGAGTGTACATAATATAAGACATGTGTATACTTACAGTTTTCTTCCCCGGCTTGGCGGCGTTGGGCGTCCAGTCGTCTAGCTGTAGGTAGTCTTCCATTGAGAGCTGTGAGGGCCGCAGAGGCTTGCTCGTGCCGTCGAGCCGCGCTGCAACAATACCCGCACTGTCACCACACACACACACACACATACACTCCACGAAGACGTTTTTTTTTTCTCGCGGGTAAAATCCCTTTACGGGCCATCCCGCCCCACTCACACTCCACGAACCCTTCATCAACTTACACCTAACATCCGACGATATATTCAAACACTGAAAACTTTAATGTATAAATTATAAAAAATAATCGATAACCTACCTAGTTGCGCGGCGTCGTCCATTTTCTCCCACTTCGATGTAAAAACGCTTTCAACCTGTGACGGGGCAGCACCTTACTAGTTTAGTTAAAAGCTGGAATAAAACTTATTAGACCTAACTTATACAAGAGACTCGACAGGCGAATTAAGACACTCGGGACATGTGACATTTATTTTCCAAGGATGCCTCCGTTCGAGAGCACCGTGAACATATATACATATACGGACTTTAGGATGCTGTAAATCGAGCGGAACAGGAATTACAGAGGAATAGGCGCCTACGACAACATATTTTTGTTCATGATTCCATAAGCTGAGGCACATAAGTATATATTTATGAAAACTACACGCTTTTGTCTCCCAGTGTAGAAAATACGGCAGATGTGTTCGGAAAACCTTGGTACTAAGTAATGAACGTGATCACAAATTTGCAAAGCCTTGTAGAGAGCCATAATATGGTGCGGCTCAGTGGCGTCTCACCTCAGGGTCCTCTGCATCCTGCATTACTACGTCGTGTTCGACATCCTCCATGTGCACTTCGGGTATGGCTGCGTTTTGCAGCAGCGTGGTCGGGTCCAGCTGTATGTGGTGCGACGGCGTGGGGAAGAATCTAGAGCAAATCGCCTCAATGTCCTCTAGACTGCGATTGTGGATATTACGTTTGAAACATACTTTTGGATCTAGATCCATTGTACATATATACACCTGCAACACAGATTCAACTCATAAAGCACATACAAACAAAATTGATTAACACATTACATCATCAGCTCCGAGATGTGCATAGCTGAACATCGGCCTCTAAACAATTTGGTTGTGGCAAAAATAAATTGTTCCAGTGTTAAATCATTCAATTAACATGCTCTAGTATTTCTATATCTTATTTAAACTTTACACTGAACATATCCTCTGTAGTAAGCTTCAGCTTATGTACAATAAAATGCTCATTAATTCTACTGGTGGAAACAAAATTATTTTATTATAAATACTTGAGATGTTAAATACTACGAGAAATAAGATTTGCACAATATTGAATTCAAATGTTACAAACAATGAAGTCAAATATTGATAAGACCTAAAAAAAAGCAACTCGGTACGAAATCATAATGTCTCATACATTCTGCAGACTTACTAATAATTGACCAATAGTTAAGTCAGGCTCTATCAATTTTATCCTAGAATATCACTTGTTTTTGAACTTATTTAATCTGACATTAATTCAACTTATTGTTTACTAATTTTGATGTAGTACATACCTGAAAACCACATTGTCTAGCACCATTCCACACATCTGCATAATGTTTCAATTGATCATTTACTGCGTCAAATATCAAAAACGAGAAGTATCCATCTGTCAATGTTCTTTTAAATGCTCTCTTTAATGAATTCAAGTATGATTCTTCTAAATTCTCATCATATTCATATTTGAGGGTTGGCTTCTTTATCTGGAGTTGTACAAAAAACAAATCCTTGTAAGGATTTTGTCAAGAAAAGTATGAAAAGTTCTTTAAATAACAAATTTTAGGATGAATTATTGCTACAGAGAAATATTACAAATTAGATACAAATTTAACTTTGAAGCACTTCTTGAGACGGAGCCCATAATGGATACAATATGGTGCAATATTGTTATTGGTTATTATGACAAGTTAGGCAACATTACTAAACATTATATTAACATGTTAACATGTACTAAAAGATATTTTTTTTTCAGGTTTTGCTGATTAATATTTGAAAACATCAAAGGTGTGGATGCACCATTAGCCTTCATATTAACCAAAGCTGTAATAAAATACAATAAAAGTTTTCTAGAAAAGTATACATACTATTTTTCCAGTTGCAGGATCTTTTTCTTCGACTTCACCCTCTTGCATGAAGTAATCGTCAATAGACATGATCCTGGCCGCGCCTCCATGTTCCGCTTCCTTATCGCGAATTATTTTTGCCAAATAAGACTTTCCACTACCAGGAGGCCCTGCAAATACATAATAGTGGTTGTTTATACCATTAACCTGGCTTTACGCTGATCTGAACTCAAGCATATATCCATTCTTGAGTTTTATTGAAATTATACAGATGTGAGATAACATGATTTTCCTGCATTGGAATTGCCAAAAATATTATTAATTAAAATATAATGTATACTTTCTCATATTAATACACTAGCGGCCCGACCCAGCTTCGCATATACTTTTTGATTCCACTCCACACAAAATACATATTATTTTTCGTATAAACTCTTGTATACCATATATATAAACCTGACGTAGCTATCCTACTGTCCGGCTCAATCCCGTCTCATCCGTCTGTTCAGTCTCTTCCCGATCCGTCCCGTCCTTTCTCTTTATTATCCAACTTTCATACTGCCTTACCATTTTTATTTATTTATTTATTTACTGTAATGTCTAGATACGGCATCAACGTACCAATATTTTTTTATTCTTGAGTTTGAAAACAATTAGTATTGTTTTTTTATTTGCGGAATTTAAATTTGTCCCACAGCGCATCTAAAAGTATTAATTCAAAAAACAATGTCCTTTATGAAAACGAAAAATTATAATTAGATATAATTTGGTGTACTCCGGCAAAACGCTTCGATAGAGTATACCTTGTTTAAAACTGTTGCAATAATCTCAAAAAACAATGGGCTATTTTGGTAGATATCATTATTTTATTTTACATTTAACAAAATTACGTTCAAGACGCCGTATCTAGATAATATTAAATACACGATGAATTTGAATTTTGTTCTATTTCGTCAGCCGTGTATGAAACACAATGGAAAGATAGATCATTTTACGTTGGATGGTAGTTGAAGCTTGATCGTCTTTTACGTCTCCCGTCGAATAAACAAAGATCATCCAATATTGGCTGGACGCATCGCGCTTGACGGATAACCAAAAAAAAGGTTTTAGATCTTCCTTAGAAATTTTCCAATTTTCCTAAAACCTTCCCAGGACTTCCACGAATATTTCAAGACCATAATCAGCCAAATCGGTTCGTGCGTTCTGGAGTTATAGCGTCAGAAAGGAAACCCCGACTTATTTTTTTATTATAGATAAATTTATGAACGCACGCGTAAACGTTAACCATTTGTATTATTTCTGAACGCATGTCAACCATTAATAAAGTATTTGACAGGATGGACAACAAATATTTGACAGGTACGAAACAAAGTAACATTTAGGGAAAATGATTCATCTTTTATAATTATGTTTTCGTCGAGTTTTCATTATTTTTAAGATGTATTCTGCTATTCGGGGCGGGGACAAATCCAACGAACCAAAAACCATGAAAATTGGTCTAGCCGATCTCGAGTTATAAGTATTGTAACAAACCCGACTTTGTTTTATATATATAGACTAGCTGTGCCCGCGACTTCGTCTGCGTGGAATTTAACAAAAAAGTTAATTAGTTTATTTAGTACTTTTTTTTGCATTATTATTTTAATTATCAACCTTTGTAACGAAACCATACCGCGATCTAATTCTACGGCGCGGTGGCGCCATCTCTTAGCGAGCGGCGGTAAACTCCCGTTACACATTTATTTTCAGTTTTTTGTATTAGCTTTATTGAAAAATTTCTTTATATACAATATTTTATAAATGTGATTCGTTGAATTCGTTGGTGAAGTGTGTGAATTCGTTGGTGGGAGAAGTGGTGGGAGGCGCCCGATGTGACGGCCCAGTGGTGGCATGCGCGTGAGCTGACCGCGGGCATTGCAACATTACTTTATTTTTCTAAAATAAAAGCATTTTTCTAAAATAAATGTAGCCTAAGTTACTCCTTGTTATATCAGCTACCTGACAAAAAAAGTTCCGTCAAAATCGGTCCAGCCATTTCAGAGATTAGCCGGAACAAACAGACAGACAGACAGACAGACAAAAAATTTTTAAAAATCAAAGAAGATAAGAGAAGAGTAGGTGTCGTGTATATAACGATATGTAGTAGGACATTTTTTTTTATTTTCACTTTTAAAACAGACACTTCAATTTTATTTATATGTGTAGATAATTAGACATAATTACTTAAGCGAGTATTCAAGATACAGTGTACGCGATAGTATAACCCTATAAAAAGCCAAAAACGCATATATCTCATATTTCAAAGTATGTGAAAACCTTCTTACCTCTGAGTATGATTACTATTTTCTCCGGTCTGATTTCACGTCCTGGCGGTTCAAGTAAATCGTCGATCATCACTATGTGCTTAGCTTTATCTTTAGGTATCAAAGTAGGAGGTGCGTCATGTTCCTTAGGTCTTTTCGAAAGGCCGCTGCTTTCATCTCTATTATGCTCCCGCTTGCGAGAGTCTCTATCACGACTCCTGCTGCGATTTTTGCTATCATCCCTTTTGTAATCTCTGTATCGCTCTCTTTCCCTTTCTCTGTCCCTATTGTCCCTGACCTCGTCTCGTCTCATATATTTGTCGCGATCATCACGTCTTCTGTCATCAAATCTGTCATCCATTCGCCTCCTTTCAAAATCTTCTCTAGGCTTTGGACGAAAATCACTTCTAAAATCATCTTTTACTGCTCTTCTCTCGAACTCTGTATTATAGTAATCAGCTCTGTATTTTGGATAACCACCATACTCTTCTTCTCTATCTCTTATTGGTTTCCTTAAGAAAACCTCATCAGCTTCTTTTTCAAAATCTTTTTTCTTAATATCTTCATCCTTTGATTTATGGTTGTACTCAAAAATATGAACAGGTTCAATGAAATCTCGAGCTGTAAAAAATATTAATCTTATTTTATTTTAAATTGGATCTAGATATGAAGTCACTGCTAACACAACATTTTGGATGATATGACTGTCTATTGGTAGTATTTTTAATGTCAACAAATGTTTAATGCTATTAATATTGAAGCAGAGACAATTTTTATCAACATGTGAAATGGTTGTGGTTTTCATAAATTCATCAAACAGATTTTACAGAACAGATATTCCAATGTTTCAACAGTGCTTTGGAAAAATGAAAATGACGACAGGTTTCACAAATTCAGTCTTAAGGTAGCCGCCATACATGGGAGGATTTAACCTGGCAGGTTTGGCAGTAAAGTTGAATTTTACAAGTAAACCGGAGCATGAATGTTGCCCGGCTGCAGGTTTCCACATCTGTTCAGGTAATCAAAAAATATGAATTTTGATATTATTTTGCATTATGCTGTTTAACTGCACAGGTAAAACTAAGCATGTTGGGCAGTTGTTCTGTGCCAGCATGAGTATGGTGTTTTCTTTGCAGTAAAACTGCATTACAATAATTTCCACTGCATCTTGTTTTAAAAATCATTCTTTATAATAAAACAAACAATAAACCTATTAGCGCCGCAGCAACGAGATCTGTCGTCGCCTCTGCCAGGGCTATGGCTTCAACTAAAAGTTTAAACAATTTTACCTCCATGTGTACAGGCAACCCTGTCAGGTCCACTCTACCATGTATGGTTTTTATGTAAAGATTCATTAATATATCTTAAACTAATAATTGTGAACATTAGGACAAAAAAGTTCATACCTTTTAATCTGAGAGGCTTGTGTTCATACTCAACAATAATTGATGGTGTAAACAATGGTTCTTCAACCCATTTTGGTTGGGGTGGACGGTGCTCTTCATGTATAACGTTATTGCCTGGTGGAGGGTGTCTAACATCTGTGTCTATTGGCCCTCTAGAATAATTATTCATATTGTGGTTCACAGGTAATTCAAGCAGAGCAGGGATCCTGTTTGGTTGTCCATCAGGTTGCATTAAAGGTGGAGGGCCTGGTCTTAATGGCACATTCCCCATTGGTGGTGGCCTATTTGGTACATTAGGCTGAAAATTCCTATCATAATACTGTTCTTGCATCATATTGGGTTGTCTCTCATCTTGAATTCTTTTCATAGGTGGATATTTAGGATTAAAATCTTGTTGTTGAGGTGGATAGTTTTGATCTTGCCTATCATAAGGTACATTCTGCCTATTATTTGGTGGCTGATTATTATAATTTTGTTGGTATCTATCATGCTGCTGATTTTGAACAAAATTATTGTTATCATTGTAATAGGGTTCATTAGGCTGATGAACATTTTGATTATTGTTTGTTGAGGGCATTGAATTTGTCACAGTATTTCCACGTACCATAGATAGAATATTCATAATTTTTTCATCACCTAGTATACTGTTTATTCCTTGTGATATAGTTGAATAATCAGGTTTCTGAAATTGTGGTTGCTGTTGCACTTCTTCTTGGTCCTCATTAAGTTCTATTACATCACTTTCTTGACTAGTGGCTGCATTTCTCTCAACTGCAGGTACCAAATCTAGTCCCGGTATGCCTTTATCTGAAGAAGGTTTAGGCATAAAATCTGAATTATCGTCAAACTGAGGGAGTTGGGTATTTGGACTAGCATATTTATTCATATCATCATTCATTGTCTGATATGAATTATAGGGGTCTCTCTGAACAATATTGTTGGTACTATTTCTGTTATAAGATGTCTGGCCACCATGTTGATGGTTCTGGTAAGAGGGATTATTTTGAGACATATATTGCTGTGGTTGAAGATTTTGGTTCTGATAATGTTGGGGCTTTGTATCATGCCCAAAATTAATCTTATTGTTGCTCTTTTGACCTGGCTGGGGTCCGGCCGTGGTGTTAATTGGATGTTGTTGTTGTGGTGTTTGTGTATTACCTAACAATTTTGCTCTTTTCAGCTTCATCTGTTGGCGCCTCTCCATCAGCTGTGCTCTGCATGTCTCAAACTTCTGTTCATACTCTTTATATGCTTCTTTGTCAGGGTGGTTTATATTTTCTTTCCGCCACTTTTCTATTTCTTGTTCCCATTTTTGGAACTGAATGTCGAAAAGCTTTTCTTCTTCAGCTAATTTATTTAATGCATCAGCATCAATATTTGATGATGGTTCTATCTTAGAATTTGATTGTCCAGCTCTGTTTTGCTCAACCATTTGTGGTTTGACATTAGAATAGCCAACTGTATTCCTGGATTGACTCTGGTGAGGTGGTGGGACTGGGGCAGGCTGAGTCTGATTTTTATTGACTCCACCTGTTTGTCCAAATAGTGGTTGGTTATTCTCATGTGGAGGTGGAGGAGGCTTGTCCGGTGGTGGTGGCGCTGGTGGAGGTGCAGCATTAGTTGGTGGTAGTGGTGGCATCTTACCCATAGATTGGTAAGCCTGCATTTGCTCTGCATACTAAAAAATACAAAAAATATAGAATTATTTTAGATTAATAAAAAAACTTGCTAAAAGTAATTGCTGTTCCCAATTTATGGCACATCACATGTGTACACATATTTTTGGTATTTCTCTCATATCTAAGGGGAAAGTCCAAGTAAAATTTTCAAAAAATCGATTTTTTTTTGTCATCTGAAAATATGGTATATTGAACATTTACTGACGAGAGGGGGAAGAACAATTTGAATATTAGCTGAGTTATAGCTATTTGAATGGAGCAATGGGTAAGTAAATTATACTAGTTATTTTCCTGTAATAAAACTTTAAACACGATTATCTCGAAACTGTATTTTTAAAAACTGCTCGTGTTATAACTCAAAAAGTTATCGACCAATTTGTTTGAAATTTGGTGAGGCCTTTCTCTACATTACTACTGGAAGGATAAACCTAAAACTTTTGATATATTGCGTTGATTAATTACTTTTTAGGGGTTAAAATGTCACAAAAATAGCCCTAAATTGTAACTTTTTTTTCAAAGGCTTATTTTATAATGAATTTTACTATTATTTTGAACTTTTTTAGGTTTATCCTTTCCGTTATTATTCTATAAAAAGAAAACACTTCAATTTTTTTGTTTCAAATCGATAGATTGAGTGATAAATGCAGCAGGTTGGGACCTCACGCCATAGGCAGCCGACAGAAAATGATCCTGAGCCGCCATAATGGAAAAAAAAATTGTACTGTTAAAACACAGATCACTCCCAATAGATACCTAATGCAAGGCAGCGGTTGTGCGCCACACATATAAGCTATCAGAAATATATAAACCGATGCCAAATGTCGCGTCATCAGTGTCGTCCAAGTAGTGGACCCGCACATATCGTTGCACGTTGGCGAAAATTGCATTTTGGGAACATAATATTACAGTTAAAAATGATTTGTTCAATAAAATGGTGTGCAAAAAACTCAAAAAAATACAGTATCTAAAAAAACGCAATAAGTTTTCATAGATAACTAATATTCTTTAAATTAATTTGGTCCCGAGCGAGCTCAATTTATACTGGTTAATGTATCAATGTCAAACAGTCGAGTTCGGATGGAGAATCAACCGTCTCTTTTTCGCATAGCAATAACCGTAATAAGCAATCTTTTTTTGGCGAAATCACGCGTTCTTCTAGTGTTTGACGCATGTTTATAATATAAATTTCCCAGAAATATCGATATTTTAAAACAATAATGTAAATGAATTTTATTTAATGACAATGTCACAAAATATATATTGATTTAAATAACAATTGCAAATTACCATAATTACGTTATTTTATGTAATTTGAAATAGTTAAATTTGTAAACAAGGTACTTTTACAATATTTTTTTATTTATTTTTATCTTTGGCGTAATTAAATTTCCTTTTTTTCCTCTAGTTGTATACGTTTTCAATTATAATGGGAGGGTATTTATCATAAGTTTTAGTATACTAGAAAGAAAAGAAACGGAATAAGTTATTGTAGCCCTTTAGGGTGTGAGGTTTAGTTATTTACTATTTCATGTTTTTATATGATCTTTTATATCAACACTTAATTTGGGTATTTCGCCATTATGGTATACAAAAATACACGGTGAATAATAGAAATAAAACCGTTACATACTAAAGTATAAATCTTAATCCTATTTTATTCGTAGTTAGCGGTTGCCGGTTGGTATAATTTATCAGATCAGGCCGGTAAAAAAATATTATCAAACATTTAACAAGTTGGTAATCAAGTTATAGAAGCGATCATAACACATGAACATACTGGCAAATCGAACTATCGATAATTTTTTTTATTTATCGACTTATGCCTCATCTCTCTAGCGATGTCCACGTGACCGCGCTGCAATCCGCCCACCCCCCGCGCAGTTCCCTTCGTCGGCGTTTTCGGTTCAAAACAAAACTATCGTAATGCGGTATCTATTGGAAGTGATCTGTGTGTTAAAAAAATAAACATGCTAAAATTTCAAAAAAATATATTATTTTATCACCTTTAAAAATCCGTTTAAAAAATGACCGATTTTGAGGCTTCTACATGGACTTCCCCCCTTAACAATCTTACTACTGGATACTCGATATCAGTAAAAATGGCCCACCTGTTATATTTCGACTAGAAATCATTATTTGAGCTGGACTTTATAGTCGTTTGGCACGAGTTGAGGAGTAAAAATGGTCAGAGGTGGTAGGGATTGGGTCCCTGATTATAACGATACCACTCTTATTAAAAGGCAATGCGTAGTTTTAGAGAAATTAATAAAAATAGTTCTTAACCTCAAATCACATATTACGCAAAACGGAACGTTATTATAGGCGTTGACAACTATATCGCTATTACTAAATAAGTTATATTATCTGTGGTTTAGAAATTACATGAAATGGAACGTAAAATAAAAGTAATTGCGTTAAGTGTCAATGTCATTCAGTCATAAACTTCATTCCGTTTCCCCCGAGTTGCGTGAATGTGTTCTTTGAGCTCCGTGGTGATTATTGTGTGGATTTCTTCAACGACTTTGGCATATCTTCTGGACTTTGATTGTTTGCCTTCACGACCAACCTACGCTTTTACACTGGACACCTTTTACACTTTTTTTTGTTTTATTTGTTTTCAACAACACAACCCATTATGTCTGATGGTAGTTGTTAAACCGACTTTGGGTAAATTAGGTCGACTCTGTCACAAAACCGACATAGGGCACCCCGACTTCACCTAGACTTTTGGGTACCAACCCTAGAGTGTATATAAAAGCCGGAGGCGCGGAGGGAGAGCAGACCCCGCCCGCTCGCCTGCGCAGCTTCGGCTTGCTTTTCGCCTCCGGCGACCAGCCTCAGCCGCTACGGCTCGCACGGATGCCTATCTTTTGTTACGCAAGGGCGAAGGGGCTGCACTTCCCGCAGCGCCGGAGACGTTGCAGAAGCAACTTTGTTTTGAAAACAAGTGTTTTGAGGTTAGGTTACTTAAATTGCTATTTCTCAGGAATGGTGTATTGCCTTTTCACGAGAGTGGTATCGGGGGACAGTGGGCACCCCCCCTCCTCCCCCTCAACCCCTACTACCCCCCATTTCGTGCCAAACGATTCTAAAGTTTTCCCCAAGATTTAAACACATACGTATTTTTTCGTTTCGTCGTTAATTGAACGGTTAACGAAATATACCACGAAAACCATTTTTAACAGCATCAAAACTTTCTTAAACTTCGCTTTAACCGCTGTTTACACATGGGTAAGGTCATGAACTCTTAGCTGTATAATTTATCCTTCTCTAACTTCGAAAAAGGATATTTTTTGTTTCATTTCAAATAAATCAATCAGTTAAACAGGGACGTACTTAGATTTAAGCGTCAATAAATTAACAACGTAATAACATTAGGTGCAGTTGCATCGTGAATGGATTGACTATTTTGTTTGTCATTATTTTCCTTAGTGTCACAAATCCAAACTGAAAGATACCAAGAAATCACACTGGTCATCGCTTAAATCATGTAAGATTGCGAATTTAATTATAATTAGGAAAGATTTGGTAATACCTACATAACATTTAAATTTTCTAAATAATTTAGATTCATTGAAAAAATAATCTGATGACACTGATTAATAAAAAATAATATTTTTAAAATGATGGCCCAATTCGGCCCTATTAGTCAAAGGAAGCCGCCGGTCATAGTGTACTTTGTCGGATCCAACGCGGCTCGATTATTCTTAATTTGAGGTCGCCGCCGCCGTTTGTGAGTGCGTGCCGAAAGGCGGCAATTTCTTTGTCGGTAACTTTTAGCATTTTGCAAAAGAAGCCCGACATCTTGAGGTGTGTTCACACTACACACTTGATACAACTTAATTGGATTAAGTACTCCGATATAAAAGAAACGTTAAAAAAAAAAGATCTTATTGGACTGATACTGATACTTGCTCAAGAGCTTATAATATTATTTAAATATGTCATCAGCCGATCCAGTCAATTACAAATTGCCTATTTACTTTACTTATTATTGTATTTAACATTATTTTAATGTATTTTGAAAATAATGTTACTTTAAAGTGATAAAATTTCTTCTAAATTCTTATATGTACCTAGAGAAATGTCGTCTACCATTATAGCATAGAATATGCATATGAGACTTATTTGAGATAAAATTAGTCAAATCAATAAACACTAACTACTAATTTACTGCACTGGAGACCCCGTGCCCTGCAGTGGCACGTATATGGGCTAATACAGTAGTAATACTAATTGTTCAGATGAATTATTATGAACTCAAATAGGAAAGCTTTGTATCTAATGTGAACAGGCCTTTATCTTTCAAGAATCAAAATAATAATTTATTTTTTATTAGTTGAATTCGGATTGCGATCGCGTGTGCATGTATTAGTCGTGTGCATATTATTGTAAATTCGTTTTCAGTTATTTTGAGTAAATTTTATTAATTTAACTATGCTTTGAACATTACCCAATTTGATAGCTTTTGATGTAACTTACCATAATTATTTTTCTAATACCCGCGACACAAGATTTGTATCTTAGTGTGGGGTACTAACCCCCCATACCAGTCCCCCCAGAACAGTCACATACATGGGTACTAACCCATGTATGTGACTGTTGGCAGTATTAATTTAATATCTTTTTTATGCACCCTGAGCGTGATGTACACAATTGCACAACTTATAAGTAAATAATGAGCTCTGCTTATTTATTGTTGAATGTCTACCGTTCAGTTGTAAGGTTCAATCACTTTAGCTTAACATGTTAAGGGGTAGCATGTGTAACGTTAGTTTTTTTTTCTCGGCATCTTTCTTAATATTCGCTAGCGCCATACAAATCCGTCTTAATTAAGATTCCTTCACCATATACTATAATGTATATTGGCAGGTGCGCCGTTTTCTTGTCCACCCTGTATAACTTTTCAAGTAGTAGTCGTTTTGGGTAGTATTTATAATATGTGAATATTCAGTAAAAAATCATCCAATATAAGTTTAAAATGCATACCAACCTTCTCGCCATACTGGCTTTGCCACTGGGTGTACTGTTGGTGCCACTGCGCCCACTGCTGCCAGTTCTGCTGTTGTATAGCTGCCCATTGCTCTGGGGTCAAGGATCCCATGCTCATGTCAGGCGCCATGCCTACTGGCGCATTCCACTGACCAGTACTCGGCATACCCCACGACATTGTAGTTTACTTTTGATTTTAACTTCTTTAAAATATAGAATGCGCTATGTATCTTTACTTTTAATAAAATAAAGCATACTCAGAAATAGATGCTGTTCGTATTGTTATTTTTTTATACAGCGGCCATTTTGCTTTCAGCTAGAGTTATTGAGTGACGTGAAACCACGGTAAAGCTGTAATGACTAGTGATGTCACCATGTCGACATTCGATTGTATCACGGATATAAATTAATATAGTAATAATATTTAGGATTATGGAGATAATCAACTTTAAACTTAAACTAAATAAAAAACGGACATCATACAGTTATAGAAGCAACTGGTACTTAGTTTTCTTCGATGACTTTAACGTCAGTCTCAGTGATACAATTAGTTTAATGCCGCCTATGAAACGCAAGTCCGCGGGTTCGGCGCTGAGATAGATAATGTGATCCAAAAACATTTGTAATGGGTGTTTGTGAGAGGGAAAAGCCTTGTTAAAATACTACTAATACGAGTATTCACGGATTTTATCGCATAATAATTTTAACATTTTTAACTCTCCAGGGCGGTGCGACGTTTCGAGTAAATTACAGCTTTTATGGTCACGGGGCAGACAGGTGCGCCAGCAGTCTGCCTCGTGTTTTATTTATATGTGTAACCTACGCGTAAATCTAGCGAGAAGTCTCTTACTTATATTTCTTGATACTCACGACACCAGAAACTAGAGTTCATCTTAATGTACAGCCTGAGGGACTAAACAAATGTCCCTGTTCTGTTCGCGTGAATACGAAAATTCAAAATGTGTGGAAATGGTGTTTATTAACCAAAAGTCACGTGACTGCCAAATGTAATTTCAATAAAATTTGATGATTTTATCTTTTAGTTTGATCTTTGGCATTCATGTCAATAGGAAAGTTACATTTGTCTAGGCTCCCAGGACTATGTATGTGATAGTCGGGTGTTTTTTTTTCATTTACTAAGGACCCTGCCCGGCTCCACTAGGGTGCCGATACACTATTTTGAAAACATTCTATCACGGCTGTTCATCGAGGATAATCTATACATATAAATAAAATTGAATGTATCGTTATACACACGATAACCATAACGAAAATTATATAAAAAATATATTTGTCTGTGTTTGTTCCAGCTAATCTCTGAAACAGCTGGACCGATTTTGACGGGACTTTTACTGTCAGGTATCTGATATAATTAGGAGTAACTTAGGCTACATTTCTTTAAAAAATATATTTTATTTTAGAAAAATAAAGTAATGTTACAATGCCCAAGTACTGTCCTGTACGGCGCGCAGCTCACACGCATGCCACCACTGGGCCGTCACGTCGGGCGCCTCCCACCACTTCTCCCACCAACGAATCAATATCACAAAGCCTGTCTACAGATGTGGAGTGGAGTGAAAGAATATCTCCACTCAGGCGAAGCTGGGCCGGGCCGCTAGTGTAGGAATATAATTGTGAACGATTTTTTTCAAATCAGTCCACTAGTTCCAGAGCCTTTTCAATGCAAACAAACAATCAAATCTTTCCTCTTTATATTATTTTAGTTATTACTTAGAATCTTTCCGTTCTTAACCTTTTAGGCATTAGGGACCTTTTGACAATTTTTTGCCTACCCATTGGCCACTTAGTTTGTTGACTGGTTAGGTTGTATTTTAATATAGGACAGAAATATCTATTAATAAAGGATTTTTCTGTATATCGATAGTAAGATTTTTTCTTATTCTTAAAATACAATAAAATAAAATAAATAAATACCACCCAACAGTCACATACATAGTCCTGACTCCATATTAAGATCGAGTCTTTTGTCGTGGGTATCAGGACTACGAGAGACTTTTCGGTCTCACAAACACTCAGACCCGAAAGAAATATTTGTGGGCCGCACAAACATTTCTCTCGGTGCGGGGATCAAACCCGCAGGCTCTCGTTTCACAGGCAGCGTTTAACCAACTGTGCCACGGAGGCTATCAAAAATATATGATCACATAGGTATACGCAAGAGACTTTAACAAATATTTATATACTGAAAACAATACACCTATTATGTACAGTGAGTTTAGCGGTCTAATCTTTGGCCTATAAAAAGAAAAATATTACTTCTAAATCCAAAAATAATTATGTTTTTTTCTTTATTTATATTATTTCTTTTTACTGTTACATATCTTTACTCGTAACATTTTACTATTGTTTTCTCATTGATGTAATTGTTCGATTACATTATTTAAAAAACTTTATATTCATAGATTTGTTACAAAATTATCAACACAAATATTCACACGACTTCAAGGATTATTGTAGCTATATCGTTGAGAAATACTTATCAACATAAATAAGTATTTCTAAAATTTCATATAGTCAAAATTGACTTTTCAAAAATAATTAACCAACTACAGCTTATCTTCTGATCTTTTAATACCATATTTTCGTCAAGAAATTTATCAACGTTTTGTCTCGAACTGAATAAGTAAGTGAATAACTGACAATTTGTATCGATGGTTGATGTTGCTAGGAACATCACTAGGACGACGCCATTTTTGCGTTGAATTTGACTCTTTTCTGTGTCGTTACTATAAAATATTGTGTTTCATAAACAAGAACCATTTATTTTACGTTTACACATCGGCAAATTTTGATCCTTATGAATTATGCAACGTGTAAAACACAAGTTTTGTGAATTTAACAAAATATCGGTGGCAATTTTGCATGCGCGGGAAATGTGACTCGAGTCTGATATCATTCCTGTCTATTTATTATCAGAAAATAATTTAAAATTTGTGTAGACGAAAGTTTTTACAATGATACCTACAAAAAGCCGAAAGTTTAAAGGCATGAAACTGCCTAAGAACTTGGAACGCATGTACAAAGAAGGAAAATGTCGCGAGTGTGCAGTGGTGGTAACCCGAATGGACTTTGCCAAGATACTGGGTAAATTTACAAAAGTTAAAATACAATATGAAGCCAGCGGCACTCCGAAAGGAAAGCCCAATATTATTTCAAGGTGTCAAACACCGAAATTAAAAAGTCATGAAAATGGTGTGGTACATAAGCACAACAATGAACAATCTGCTAAAGATGTGAGCAGTTTAAGTAAGTCGAAAACAACGGGCACTGTTACACCTAGTCCTCTAAACAATGTACTAAAAGAAAACAATAGGATAAGAAACTCTGTAGTAAAAGACAAAAATTCCAATTATGAGAGCAAACAAACAGTTGGTTCCAACTTGAAACAATACGGCATTGTATTCTCTGACCCTACAGTTAGTTTGAATAATGATATTAAAAACGAAATTACCCTGGTGGAATTATTGCCTAATATCAATAACAACATACTTCCGTCAGAAGGCTGGTGCATAGATTATTTTCCCAAAAATGATGAACCAAAGGATGATAAAGTGTATGACAGAATAGCGGCTGAACTTGAGGACCTCATGAACAGTGGGAAACCACTTACTAAAACAGAAGATAAAGTTGATGATTTCCCGTCAATTATGGATATACTTAATGATAATGGCACAGGGACTAATAAGGCAAGTGACCAGGGAGGGCAAATAGATTTCAAACCTGATTTGGAATCTAATGATGTGGAGGCAATACTCCTTGGTAAATCTGATGAGGATACTAAAACACCGGACTCAACACCCATGGATGTTGACAATTCTGACATGAGTAGTTTGATTCCCGATGTGGAGCAGTTCAATGCTATCCAATCTGTTGATTCAAGTAATACTAGTTTATCTGAGCCTGCTGGTAATGATATTATTGAAAACCCACACAGCCCATCAATACTTGATGAAGCCCTCCAAAAAGGTATAGAAGAACATCTCCCACCTGGTAATCTCACTGAAACTAATCAACCAAATGACATTAAAAAATCAGATGGTATTGTTTCCGAGACCAGTATTAAGCCTAGTACTGACACGGACCACTCTGATTCCAATAAAGGATTGGAAGTTAATGAAATACATGAGCCAAAAGAAGGCAATAAGAATTCAACAAATAGTATACTGGCTTCAAAAGCTGCTTTTATAGCACAAGTTGTATTCAAAAAGACGAAAGAGGGTGAATGCCTTAAAACAGTAACTTGTCTGAAAAATTTAAAATACAGTGTGGAATTAGATGGAAAATCGGTTGAGTTTCTAGGGGCACCTAAATGCATTTCAAGCTTAGATGACTTACAAATTTTACTACAAATTGTAAATGAAAGTGAACTGAAAAGTTTTTATGTATTACAATAAGTAAATCAAAGACATCTCAGTTTTATTGTAAATGTGACAAAGATAAACATTTTCATTTTAATAATGTAAATTTATATAGTGCCTCTAAACACTGTGACGGTATGCAATACCTGTTGTAATAAATAATTAATTCCTCAGATACAAGTGCCAGTACATGGTACTTTTAAGAAAACCATGTTAATCTGTATTATTGGATTAAATAATGTTAAACTATCAAATGTTAATTCATGACTGATGTAATTTTATAGAGGTACAGAAAACACTTATGTATTTTACATAAAATGAAAATATAATTAAAATTAGTGATAAAAACTATCATTTTTAATAACAACTAATCATCTTATTTAATATTATTTTAGCTGTCAATATAAGCTGAAGACTTGCTTTGCAAATATCTGATAATGATGACTGAACTGTTAATCCCAGCTCAGGGAACTTAGATAAATATCAAACCAGTTCACTGTAAGGTATGCCAAAACTACATACTATTTTAACATGAACTTTTTAATAAAAGGCATTAGAGTCTATAATGCAATAAAATCATTGGTGATCAAAATTTTATGTTTACTGGTATTTTTAAGGTCTGACCATTTGTGTCAGCATTTCACAATTAAATTTTGAATTAATATTTCCATTTGTTTAAAATCTCATTAAGGGTGACAAAAGTAAAAAAATAAAAGAAAGTATAGGAAAGTTGCCAAGAAAAAATTGTTCTCAAGCTCAACATAACACTAATACACAGCTATCATATAATATATTATGAATATCATAATAATTATAAAACTACATAGTACATTATGTTAATATGTAGGATATACTTAATTCATTTTATTAAAGAGATAGACGTATAGGTGCATTGTTGTAATAAAAGAAGATGGAATTTTATTCCCTCATTTACATCCTAATAAATTAAAAGTATTTTATTTAGTAGGCCTCCTAAGAAATATATAACAATGCAGTTATAAGAAAAACAAAAGCTAAAGAAATGTAGTGCTTTATAATTTGATAAGTAAGCACTTGGTTAATTTTAGACTCTAATAAAATTATGAAAAATTGAAACATGTCAAACAAACCTTTTTAATTACTTATTTTAACATATTCTATTCCTTATGATTATATTCAGCATACAACCATGTAGTTATATGTTCCTTTGTGTTTGAGCACGACGAAAGTTTAATACAAGTATAATACAATAATGCTGAAATAATGAATATAAACATTTACTTTTAAAATTTCAAATTCTTATTTTTTGTATGATTCAGGGGACAAAAGTTGGCAACATTCATAAAACTGTCAAAATTAGCCTTGAAACATAAACTTGTTCGTTTGCGACAGGCCTTATATTGTTGCCGACTGTTATATGATTTATTGCTTCAATTTATAACTATAACACTGAAATGATATGGATACTTAATCGATTGTTCAGAAACCTATTGACTTTCAAAAAGCTTTGCAAACATTCAAAATAATAGATTGGCATCAAGACAAAGGAACTATCTAACACTCGATCCTTTTAAGGCACTTGGACAAAATAAATGCAATGCTAGAATTAACTCAAATACGAAACTTTGTAAGCGGATAACGCCCTATCGATAACATAATAATGCATATATATTTTCCATTAGTGTTACTGAGCTGTTTTTGCCCATTACCCAGTGCAACTGCTGAAATGTGAAACTATCGTGATTATTCGATACAAAATAGTTTTCGTTCGGTGGAACTCTTTAGTCTTATCTTCCTTTTGATACAATTCTACTTAGGGAGTATTTACGTTACGTAGGTTTAGATTGTAATTTGATTTCAAATAGATCCTATTCTTCTTTTATGTTATTTACCAATATTACTGAATCTAGTATAGAATAATGTTCGTAAAAATTCAAGGCTTATCGTAATTGTATGTAGATAATATATAAGACACTAAATATAAATATATAAATAGTAAAACAAATGTCTTTTATTTTATAATTTTACATATTCATATTCTTTGGTGAAAGGTTTAAAATCGGTAGGATAACTTGTTTGTGTGCCTATTTTAGTAACTGACAGGGTTGCAACGTCGCAGGCTGCGCCAATTATTTGATGCATTGGATAGTTTCTATATGTAGCTAAGAATGTTGCCAATGCGCCGACGAAAGCGTCACCCGCACCCTGCAATATTAATATAAAAAAGAGCTTAATATAAAATCACATTAAATATTATTGTAAGTATATTAATGATTGAAATAATTACCGTCGTATCTACAGGCTTTACTTTGTCGCAGGAAACATATATCGGTTGTTGGTCATCTTTAGATAAATAAACAGCCCCTTGTGAACCTAATGTTATGATAACACTTTCACAACCGGTTTCAATCAGTTTCTTCAATGCAATAACAGCAGTTCTGAAAAATAATGTTTAATATACATAGTACCTACCGAATATTTATTTCTATAAAAGACCCAAATCATAATAGCATTTATATTAACTTACGTAATGTTGGTAACTTCTAGATTTGTTAACAATGACGCTTCAGACTCATTTACACATAAGATTGTGCATAGCGGTAATATATCGTCGATATCATCACGAGCCGGTGCTGCATTTAACAATTTTATCTGTAAAAAAGTGTTACTCAGGAGGATTTAATGATTTCCGTGGCCAAAATCCCAATTTTGAAAATAGAGAAATAATTAAAGGAGTTACGATCCCAATTTTGACAAAAACTAAAACTATATACCTACTTGGATTTTTGAAAAATGAATAATCCTAGTGTAGGAATCGACCCCGATGCCATGTGCAAATCACTTCCTGATTTAATTCCTAGCTAGGTAGTAGGTAAGTATATTGATTTATCAAAATCAAGTATGCAATTTGCATTTTCATCAAAATCGCGCTAGCGACTCCTTTCAGCATTATTCGCTATTCCTCATCGTTTGGAATGTGGCCATCCATGCTAACTTAGATAATTAACCCTGTAAGTATATGTACAATGTAAAGTCAATCTGGAGAACTTTGCTGTTTCATAAAAGCATGGTTCGTCAGGTTTTATTGTTCTACTTATTAGCAATACATTTGCGTAGTTACCTAAAGTAATTAAACTGCTATACCTATGTTGCGCTACTTACTCCTTTGTTTAGCTTAAATGCCTCTAAGGTTGTTATAAATGGAGTTTCCAATTGCCCAATAAGTATATCAGCCTGTTCTATTAATTCTTTAGATTCTTCAACATCTGATATACTAAGATGATTATTGGCTCCAGGCACAATTACAATTTGATTTTCTCCGTTTTTAGCTACTGATATTTGAGCAATACCAGTTGTTAAATTTGGTGTAACATGGACACGTGATACATTTACACCAACTTTTTTCAAATGTTCTTTATATTGTATACCCCATTGATCGTCGCCTACCTAAAACAACAACCTCTACGTCATAACGAGCAAACCCTACTTAATTTCAATATTGTTTTATTGATTTAATTAAAAACTGACTCTGCATATCATAAACGTATTTCCCCCTAATTTAGCTGCAGCCACACATTGATTAGCTCCTTTGCCGCCATAACTGGTAGTAAATTTGCTTCCATGAAGAGTTTCTCCAGGTTTTGGGAGTCTTGAAGCATACCTATAACGAGATGTCATTTTTTTGGTCAAGTAATATTGATAGTTTGTCATAACCTTTGCTTTTTTATTAGGGTTTATACTGTATTGTATACTGAATGACCTTCAGCAGAGGCGATCACCAAATAATGTATAAGGCTCAGTTGCACCAAGTAACTTTGCCAATACCTTTGCCTATGAAAATGTCATCGCCATACATTTGAGATGTATTTGACCTTGCGAATGTATGGAATTGACAGTTTCAAGGGTAAAGGTATTGGCAAAGTTAGTTTGTGTAATTGAGCCTTAATCTTTAAATCTATACACCAAGAGCTATATTTAGTATCTACCTACCCAGTTTGTTTTAGTTCATAGTTATCAAATATATATATATTTTTCATTTTGATATGTGCTCGCATTGATAAATAAAAAAATAATACTTACGTAGTGAAATCAACACTACAAGAACCAATTACAATTATCTTAGGTGAAGTGTTTTTTGAGAATTCCGATTGCATTTTGAAATTGACGAGTACCTAGCTAACCCACAACTTCAAAGCACAATACAGCGACTTGTGAGTCAGAATGAAATGCGTTAAAAGCGATTCGTACTCTAACAATGAGCACTATCGTTGAAGTTTATGACACGTATTTGATATTAATTGATAACAAAATTAAATACAAACAAAAGCAATTGGTACATAAATCCTTATTTACAGGTTATTAGAAGGTAGAACTGACAACAACACAACATATGATTACATAAACCATGAGAGAAAAAGAGACGACACTAAAGCTGAAAACACATTGTAGGTTTTTGTCTTACGCATAGAGTAAAGAGTACAAAACTATGGTAAAGAGCACATCTTACATGGTTCGTACCATAGATTTAGTATAAAACATAGATCGGCAATGTGAAAGAGATAGAATAATTTAACTCATATGTTAAAGCGAGATGCATGATGCGACCATACGTTTACACAGAAGTAGCCTGCAGTGACCCAGAGTCGAAATATGTCAAACTAAGCGAGCAACAAAATTCGCTTATTTTCATAATTTATTTGATTTTACAGTAGCTGGTTATATTTATTAAACGTAGTTTATTATAGTGCATCGTGCAGTGCCAAGGTGTGGTTCATGCAGGCGTAAAAATCCGCAATAATTAAAGTTTTCACTGGTACCGGTCACTTTTGTACAATAATATTTTGTGACGATATTATAGAATTAAATGGAAATCCGTGTATACATATCGGTAGAAAAGAATATAGTATTTCATTATATAAATACGCTGAAAGCATCCATTGCGTATAAAAAATAATATCAAATACGTGAATTTACAATAATTTCAACCAAAAGTTGCTAGGGATTGACTGACAAATTCGATCAATGAAAGGTTGTCGATAAAATAGTCGATGACAACACATGTTTCCCTACATTTTTATGGAGCTATAGTATGTTGTGATAGTGTGCATTCTTCTTCTACCTGGCGTTATCTCGGCCATATTAGCCCGGCCATTATTATAGTATTCATTCTACAATATTATTTATTACTTTACTTTTTCTAATTTTTTTATATTTGTGGAATAATTATTATAACACTTCATGTGTGTGATTTATGAATTAAGAACCTGTTTCAATCTCTGCCAAGAGGCTGTCAATTTATAATAGTATAACTAGAACATATTCGATATTATAAAATATGCGATACTTCTATGCACAGTATCATCGTCCAAACTTTGAAGCAATATTATCCATTTATCATAACATTAGGTATAGGTTTCAAATTTGTAATTATCATAGGAAAAACATTAGTTTAGGTGACGTGATCGAGAAAAGCTTCATAGTTTATTAAATTGTCTCTTTCTTCAGCCACAGGAATGCGACTAATGAACATAGACCTTCCACAAGAATGTCTAAATCAGTTTGTTGTAAGCTGCCTGCATCCAACGACTTCCTACAAGCTCCTCCGTACACCTCCAACGCGGCCTAGCAGGCGTCCAACACTTCCCAATGTGTTACAAGTCAATTGATTTGAATAAGCATATTTTTTAACTCTAGTATACATATAGTAAAAATGTGTTTCTTAGACTTACGCGAATGTTACTCATTGAAAAAAACTAATAATCACGGATTTTGTTACAGACTGAGTCCACTCTGTGACTACGAAAGCTGTAAAGTAATCGAAACTTCGCGACGGGAAATTAAAAATGAAAAAAATAAACCGAAAACGCTAAAACTTTGTAAATTATAGTTTTATTTTATAACAGTGTTTTTTGTTCTCAGTTTAATTAGGTGTATGTACTATGTAGACATGACATTGAAAAAAATACTTTTGTTCAGGTGAACATAAAGACCCATACAAAACAGCTCAAACAAAATGTTTTCAAATAATATGACAATTTATCTTTATTTATTTGTGTGTTTATCAATCTGTATTGAAATAAACACACCAATAAGTTTCTGTTAATATATCATAAAATGTCGCATATATCCATAACATTTTATTTCACAACTACAGGCCGACGGCTATATCGATATCGATATGATAGTATCGAAAGTGCATGGTACACCACTATATGTCAAGCACACATGTAAACTTCACGCACACAATCGTAAATCAGTTTTGGTCGCGCTCAAAATGACACATTGCCGATCTATGTTAACTACATCTATGGTTCGTACCCACTCACACGTCCACGTCACTGTCACTTATTTTGACAAAAATCTTCCGATTCCCGCGTTTTCAATATTCATAAACATAAAGCATTATATCCTAGTACCTATTCTAGCTACAGGGAAATAAAAAATACCTTTAAGTATCTAAAACTATGCAGAATTATTAGATGTGACAATTATTTTACAAATATAATTCAAATGTGTTGTAAACAAATAATAAAAATTCTATACAGATCGAATTTCAATGGTTTTTCATTTTCAAATCATGTTTTCACCCATTAAATCATATCACATACCAATAAAATCCATTTGTAAATAAAGTATATACTATAAGCTTTCTTTTGATATCCATATTTTAGTACTTAAAGTTATTCTTATCTTATAAAAAAACAAAAAAATATACCCATAATCACATAACCAATTTTTGTTACGTTTGCGGTTTGCCATTATTGCTTAGTGACTCCCGAGTTCCGGGTTACGATTTAATGTTGCCAAGTAAGAACGAGATGTAAGAAAATAACACCTGGATGATCGATGAACTTTGATCGGTATTTTTTTTTTGTTTAATTATGTGTTTTAGAAATCATATTTAAATACAAATTACATACTGGTGAAATGATGAAATATGATTTTATAGACTATGTATGTAAGGGGCGTGCGCTTCTTGTAGGCAGAAATGCAGTGCTTTACTTGCCATACACAGATATTTTAATAAAACATTCGTACGTTTTAGATGACTTTAATTAATAGTAAATAAAAGAATAAACAAAATATCATAATATAAAAACGCCTAATATTTTATAAATAGCACGTATTTGCAAGCACCGTAACATTATGTTTGCCAGGAATTTAATGACAACGGCGCTGCAAAATAATGTATCCACAGAAGTAGTACTACAGACGGCCGACTCGCTTAACCCCTAGACTAGGGATGAGATATACTTGCAAAATCAAGTACCAGGGCTTCTAAGTACGAGTACGTAAAAATACTAGGGTTCAAAACCAGGGTCTAATATATTGTAAAAGTATTTTGTAAGTATGAGTCGGCAACCCTTCGCGTCCCAGCCGCGGCGCAGCGTCTATAAAATACTTACATAGGAATTCAATTCGTATTTCATAACAAATAAGGAGCAAAAACGCATAAATAAAAAAAATACTTTGTAAGTATTTTCTATTCACGAATACGATTGTGATTCTTATTTATACTAAGTTAAGGATAGTTTTTCTATGGAAGTATTTTTATGTATAGTGTTCCAAGTTCCTCGCGCACCGACGTATAGCGGCGCCTAAATTTGAAAATACTTGCATAGGAGTTCAACCCGTATTTGAAGGCACATAAAGAGCAAAATAGTATGAATAAAAAATACTTTGAAGTTTAAAGTATGTGTTATTGACAGATACGATTGTGGTTCTTATTAATATTCTATTATGAATCGTTTTCCTATGCAAGTATTTTTATGTGTAGTTTCCAGATCTCTCCGCGCATCGACGTACTTTCATACTTATAAGTATTTTCTGCTCGTACCGGGGCGCCGTAATTCGAAGTGAATACCTGGTAAAACCTGGTATCGTAAATACGTCTCATCTTTACCCTAGACTGTTGTTTGTCATGACTGTAGACGGTTAGACAGTCGGAAACGCCAGGCACGGCTTCAAGCAAAAAGTAACCTACTGTCATTGAAATAGGGTTCATTTTAGTGTGATATAAAAAAAATAGCAAAATAATGCAATTGATGTAACTTTTGGTCGGGGTCTAGTTTATTATAGCACGATTTGAGGGGTAAAAATTATTAGAGGTGGTAGGGATTGGGTCCTAGATTATACAGGGAGCGCAAATAAATGGCGCACTTGCTCAGTTGGGTACAAGGGCATAATATTAATATCGTAATAAAAAAATAATATTTGGAAAATACCTATCCGTTTTGAAGTTATGACCGTTTAAAGTTTTAAGTTTAATCACCACTTTTTCGCATAAAATCAGTTGGAATGGATGAAGAACAAGATTTAAACACATACGTATTTTTTCGTTTCGTCGTTAATTGAACGGTTAACGAAATATACCACGAAAACCATTTTTAACAGCATCAAAACTTTCTTAAACTTCGCTTTAACAGTTGTTTACACATGAGTAAGGTCATGAACTCTTAGCTGTATAATTTATCCTTCTCTAACTTCAAAAAAGGATATTTTTTGTTTCATTTCAAATAAATCAATCAGTTAAACAGGGACGTACTTAGATTTAAGCGTCAATAAATTAACAACATAATAACTTTAGGTGCAGTTGCATCGTGAATGGATTGACTATTTTGTTTGTCATTATTTTCCTTAGTGTCACAAATCCAAACTGAAAGATACCAAGAAATCACACTGGTCATCGCTTAAATCATGTAAGATTGCGAATTTAATTATAATTAGAAAATTTTTGGTAATACCTACATACCATTTAAATTTTCTAAATAATTTAGATTCATTGAAAAAATAATCTGATGACACTGATTAATAAAAATAATATTTTTAAAATGATGGTCCAATTCGGCCCTATTAGTCAAAGGAAGCCGCCAGTCATAGTGTACTTTGTCGGATCCAACGCGGCTCGATTATTCTTCCTTTGAGGTCGCCGCCGCCGTTTGTGAGTGCGTGCCGAAAGGCGGCAATTTCTTTGTCGGTAACTTTTAGCATTTTGCAAAAGAAGACCGACATCTTGAGGTGTGTTCACACTACACACTTGATATAACTTAATTGGATTGAGTACTCCGATATAAAAGTTACGTTAAAAAAAAGATCTTATTGGACTGATACTGATACTTGCTCAAGAGCTTATAATGTTATTTAAATATGTCATCAGCCGATCCAGTCAATTACAAATTGCCTATTTACTTTGCTTATTATTGTATTTAACATTATTTTAATGTATTTTGAAAATAATGTTACTTTAAAGTGATAAAATTTCTTCTAAATTCTTATATGTACCTAGAGAAATGTCGTCTACCATTATAGCATAGAATTTGCATATGAGACTTATTTGAGATAAAATTAGTGAAATCAATAAACACTAACTACTAATTTACTGCACTGGAGACCCCGTGCCCTGCAGTGGCACGTATATGGTCTGATACAGTAGTAATACTAATTGTTCAGATGAATTATTATGAACTCAAATAGGAAAGCTTTGTATCTAATGTGAACATGCCTTTATCTTTCAAGAATCAAAATAATAATTTATTTTTTATTAGTTGAATTCGGATTGCGATCGCGTGTGCATGTATTAGTCGTGTGCATATTATTGTAAATTCGTTTTCAGTTATTTTGAGTAAATTTTATTAATTTAACTATGCTTTGAACATTACCCAATTTGATAGCTTTTGATGTAACTTGTGTTATGTGAAATGTATAAGAAAAAGTGATTTATGCTACCAAACTGTGACAGTGTTTTCGTGCGGGTTTTGGCGGATCCTGCGCTTCCAGCTTTGCCTATCAAGGTCATTACGGTTTACATTACAAGGTCAGTTAACTATTTTGGTGGTCATTAATGACAACTAACCAGCCCATATGAGTCACCGACGGCCTCCGTGGCGCAGTTGGTAAGAACCGCCTGTGAAATGAGAGACCGCGGGTTCGGTTCCCGCCCCGAGACAAATAATTTCCGTGAACCATAATTATTTTTCTAATACCCGCGACACAAGATTTGTATCTTAGTGTGGGGTTAGTACCCATGTATGTGACTGTTGGCAGTATTAATTTAATATCTTTTTATGTACCCTGAGCGTGATGTACACAATCGACTTATAAGTAAATAATGAGCTCTGCTTATTTATTGTTGAATGTCTACCGTTCAGTTGTAAGGTTCAATCACTTTAGCTTAACATGTTAAGGGGTAGCATGTGTAACGTTAGTTTTTTTTTTCTCGGCATCTTTCTTAATATTCGCTAGCGCCATACAAATCCGTCTTAATTAAGATTCCTTCACCATATACTAATATGTATATTGGCAGGTGCGCCGTTTTCTTGTCCACCCTGTATATTTATCACTCTTATTAAAAGATAGTGCATAGTTTTTATTATTAGCAATTTATTTATTTATTTTAATAGTTACTAACCTCAAATCACATATTAAGCAAAACGGAACGTTATTATGAGCGATTGACAAACAAATCGTTAGTAATATTTCAAATAAATAGTCTATGGTGTAAAATGTCGAGAGAAATCGGCTGTGACGTCACAACCGTTGCATTGGTCCGCGGACCACTTTCGTGACAACACTTTTCGTACTCTCCGCCCCGTCCATATATTTTACGTCAATGGTCGAAATATACAAATGTGTTTATTACAAATATGACATTTTAAGTTGAAATAAAGTACACTTTTGCCTTACGTAGCTACAATTTTACCAAGGTTCCCAACTGGGCGTACCTGAATGGGAGGTACCAAAGATACGAAAAAATGTAAAGCCTCTTATATTGGATTATATTAACATAAGCATGTGTACTATGTTATAAGTAATAGAAATCTTTCATCATAAATAAAATTAGATATTATTAAAATTCTGACATTTGGTACATTGACTTTACACATTATTCATTTAAATATTTATATGAAACTAATATGAAGGGGTAGTAAATAAACACAAAAAACGAAATCGAACAAACATGAATTTAGATAATAATAAACATTTTCAATTGAATTAATAAGGATGCAACAACAATACATGTATTTATAAAATTACGAAGTGTCTACTGTTTGTGATTGTTACATTCATAGAAATCAAACAAATATTTGGAGAGAATATTTACATTTTTGATTATTGAATTGATGAGTAATGATTTCTTATAAGTTACGAGCATTATTTTCCAAATATTCAATTGTTTCCTTGACGTCACTTACACTGCACGTTTAATAAACGTATTCACTGCACATTAATCACTGCACAAAGCAATCCTTTCTGGTCATTACATATGCAAATTCACTAAAAGAAAATACAAGTAAATCTATCGACGCATTTGTTGTAAACAACATGGCGGCCCGGGGCGCAGACAGGCGCTGTTACACAATTAACGCTGGGCATGCATAGAATGGCTTAACACATCATTATTCGCCAATAGATGTCAGGAAGTCATATTTTCAGTTTGTATTTCAGTTTTTTTTTGCAACATTTTTTAAACATTAATCCCAATTATTAATATTCCTATTTCCTAATTAATATCCTAATTAATATATTAACATAATATTGTTCGGGTTCGATTCTCGCACCGAAACAAATTACTGTGTGAAGTAGAGGTATTTGTTTCGGGTCTGGCTATTAGTGAGACCGAAAAGTCTGTTGTAGTTCCTGATACCCACGACACAAGACTAGTTCTTTGTGTGGGGTCGAGACTATAAATGTGACTGTTGGGTGTGTTTATTTATTTATTTTATTACATTTTTGGATATTTAGGAGACTGTCCCGCCCTCACACCCGGCACTGCAACTCCTGTAAGCAGTGGCACGCAATGTAATGACATCAAGCATTGAAGCTCGGCGAGTCTCCGGGAATGTCTAACTTGTCTTTAACCCGCAACGAAATGAATCAGAAAGTTAAATTAATAGGAGGAGTTGGAAATAAATAATGTCCACTTCCCTCCGTGCAAAGCAGGTGACAAAACATTGAACTAAAGAGGTAAATCCTTATATCCTTATCCTCACCTCTTCTCCTTCACTTGTCTCCGGTCATGGCCAGTTTCCGGCCCCCGGGTTTTCTCGCCATGACCTCCTCTTCCTGTCTTACGCCTTAAAACCTAGCCGATCTCCTACCAAGGTTTTGCGCAAGCGTTGTTTCGCGCGGATGAATTTGGACAGGTTACGCAGGGATGCTGGGAGTTTGGGTTGGGATGATCTCACGTCAGCGTCTACAGTGGACGAAAAAGTCCGCATTTTTACCACCACTGTGCTTTCTCTCTACGAGACTCATGCACCCCTCAGGCTGATTAAGGTCAAACGTCCCCCAGCTCCTTGGATGTCTGATGGTGTTCGGATGGCGATGAGGCGTAGGGACCGAGCCTTTCGGAAGTTTAAGAAGAATCGTACGGAAAATAATTGGTGTTTATTTAAGTCTGCAAGAAATCGGTGTAACCAGATGTTACGTAATGCTAAACGCCGACATATCCTGGATAACATTTCCTCGTCTACCCCTGCCAATATTTGGAAGTTTCTAGGAACCTTAGGTATTGGCAAGGGGAAAGATTTTGAGTTTCCTGGTACGATTGGTTTGGATGACATTAATCTCCACTTCAGTAATGTTACATCCCTTGACCATCAAACCAAAAGTCGTACCCTGCATTTCCTCAACAGCCTTCCCCGTCATAATATAGACCCTTTTTACTTTTCTCCAGTAACGTCGGACGAGGTCAAAAAGATTATCCTTTCCATTTAATCCAATGCCATTGGCTGCGATGGGGTTAGCCGTCGCATGATTATCCCTATTCTTGGCATGCTTCTCCCACTCATTACGCATATTATCAATGCTTCCCTTGATACTGGAATATTTCCGTCTTCATGGCGGAAAGCTTATGTTTTACCCCTTCCCAAAATCCCTAATCCAACTCTTGTGAACCATTTCCGTCCTATATCTATTCTACCCTTCGTATCCAAGGTGCTTGAAGCTTGTGCGCTCAAGCAACTATCCAGGTTTGTATATAGTAACAAACTGTTAGATCCCTTACAGTCTGGATTCAGACCTGGACACAGCACTATATCCGCGCTCCTCAAAGTGACTGGCGATATTAGGCAGGGCATGGAGAACTGCGAGGTCACCGTGTTGGCTTTGGTGGACTTCTCTAATGCCTTCAATACCGTCAGTCACGAAATCCTTCTGTCCATCCTTTCCCACTTTATGATCTCGTCTGAGGCTCTGGAATGGTTCTCTTCCTATCTTCAGGGGCGTCAGCAGTCAGTCCGCCTTGATGACTCATCATCTAATTGGCGTGACCTTATTTCTGGCGTTCCTCAAGGCGGTATACTTTCTCCATTGTTATTCTCTATCTTTATTAACCTAATTACCCAAGATCTTCAATGTACGTATCATCTGTATGCCGATGACTTGCAGATTTACTCCCAAGCGAGAATAGATTGCGTGGCTACAGCGATTGACAAAGTTAACAGGGATTTGGCTCATATTAAAAACTGGTCAGATCGTTTTGGTCTGACTGTCAACCCCACTAAATGTCAGGCCATTATTATCGGCAGCCCAAGAATGATCTGTAGATTAGATACTGCACATATACCGCATGTTACTTATAACGGGACTGTCATCGCTTGGAGCCCGGTGGTCAAAGATCTTGGCATTTATATTGATTCCTCCTTGAACTGGCGTACTCAGGTTGCCTCAGTTTGTCAAAAGGTGACAGGTATACTTCGAACCCTCTATCGCCTGAAGAATTTCCTCCCCATTAAGACTAAAACAATGCTTGTTCAGACCTTAATACTTCCTATAATTGACTATGGTGACGTGTGCTATTTTGACCTGGATGCAGAACACCTCAACAAACTCGACCGACTTCTCAATAACTGCATTCGATTCATTTTCATTCTTCGTAAATATGACCACGTTTCTTCTTTCCGTTCCCAACTAAAATGGTTACCAATTCGCCAGCGTCGTTCTATGCATGTACTCACAAAACTTTTTTCTATTCTTACATCCCCTACTTCTCCCTCTTATTTTTATTTTATTTATTTGGAAAACAAACAAATGTACAATCTGACTTACAAACTAAGAAAAATAATTATATTTATAATTGTACATTCCACTACGTTTTCACAGATTACAAAATCTCTTATTTAACGTCTCAATTTCAATACTTAGGCAGTAACCATAATAAGAATCTTCGTTCAAACAACAATCTCCTACTCCATTGTCCTATTCATAGCACAGACTTTATCCACTCTTCCTTCTCTATACAATCTATTCTTCTTTGGAACGCACACCCCCTCGATATTAGGGCGTCCGGTACCCGTTTGGCATTCAAGATGAAGGTTCGCCAACACTTACTCAATAAATTGGCAGAGTCACTTTAAACATACTTTTCCTGTTTAGACTTTATATATGTATTATATATGTATTTGTATATCTATGTATTTTGCATGTATATTTATATCTATATATTTATTTATTATATATATTATTCTATCGTTCATTTTCATAATGCTAAATACTTGAATTTATGCGCCTACTATTTCACTCTCTGCACCATCCAAAGGTCGACTGGTAGAGAATGCCTCGGGCATTAAGTCCGCCTTTATACAACTATGTATATAAAGCATAAATAAAATAAATAAATGACCTCCCAAAAAGACTTTTACAGCCGGAGAAGCCAGCTGTAAAGCACCACGGAATTCATTATTACATTTAAATGGGACCTATTGTGTGAGCTGTTATACTTGATTCCAGTAATAGGTATGGCAAAAACGCCGGAAAGCGCGGAAATTCGTCCTAGTCTATTTTTGGATATTTCATTACAATATATGACATCATATTTTCAATAAACAATGATGTGTCGGATTTGATAATGGCAGCTTTTCAATAATTTTCGCCAGCCCCCAAACCATTTAAAATCCACTAAAAGCAATGTTTCCCAACCAGGACCAAACTACCAGATTTTGTGCAAAATCCACTAAGTTGGCAACACTGGTGAAAAAAAGCTTGAAAGATGGCCGCCCATGTAAGTTCTTGTCCAGACGATATTTGATACAGATGTTAACCGGTTTAAAACAAGGCGGGGGCCAATAAATAAGTTACTATCTACGTGTAATAACATGAATGGAATATAAATGACTTAGTCCTATCAAATGTTAACATTGTTATACCTAGTTTTTTAATGTATTTATTGATTTTGCATTAATGAAATTTTAGCGATCGAGACATGCAAAGCTGTTATCCTTTTTATAGTGTTTGGTTTAGAAACCAAATTATAGTTTATGGTAGATTTTTAAGAAAATGTCCTTAATTACGACGAGATTTGTATAGGTAAAGGTACTGGTAGGTATAGCGTAATCCATTACAATCAAAAATTGTAATAGTATTTAAAAATTACGAATAAGGGTAGGTAAGTGCTGGTTGAAAATTAAAACAAAATAAAAATAAACAATTATTATTATTTCAATCAATGAATAAATATTTAGGAATAAATATTGACAATTTCAAATCTATAAACTAATAATTAAAGATTTGTACGATTTATTTAGTTCTTTTTTTTTATTTGGCCCGGCATAGTAGCCCGGCACAGTGCCTCTGCCTCTGCCTCGGCTTCTGCCTCTGCCTCTGCCCGGGCCTCGGTCTCCCCCATTTCCGCACTGCCCGCTCAATGTAAAGTTCAAGTTAACTCTTAGCACTAGTGATGGTTTTTTATTTGTTTAATTGACACAAACTATGCATGCACTCTATCACTGAAATAAAAAAATAAAACACTCACGAGCATTCTTGCTTTTCGGTTGATGACCTAAAATTAAAAATGTATTTTATTATTATTCTTTTTTATTGACGTGACAACGTCTTAAATTAGGTTGCGGCTGGGAGTCACTTATGAAAAAGTGTAACGCCCGGTAACGTAACGGTGCGCGCGCAGCACTAGAGAATTATTTTTCAGTTTCACCCACTTTTTCCAAAATTGTCCCATAGCCCCCCCTGCCTTCCCCCACCCTTATTCCGAAATAGTGCCTATTAGCCTCTCCACGAAACCTACCCCCCCCCCCTCCCCTACCCCCACCCCGAAAATTTACCTCACCCCCCCCAATCCTATCTCGGCCAACATAGGTCGTAGACCCACCGAGTTTGGTATCCTCGGAACCGTCTTGGTGAGGGCTACAAATTGACCCCGCCAGAAATCCCAAATTACGCAAAAAATTACCCCCCCAAAAAAAAATATTTTACCTCCAAAAAATTAATTTAAGTTAGCCTCCCCACGAAACCTTCCTCCCCCCCCCCCTCCCTTACCCCCACCCCGAAAATTTACCTCACCCCCCCCAATCCTATCTCGGCCAATATAGATCGTAGACCCACCGAGTTTGGTATCTTTGGAACCGGCTCGGTGAGCTCTACAGATTGGCCCCAACCAAATCCCCAAATTCCTCCCTCTCTCCCCTAAAATATTTGTCCAGGCATAACTCCGTCATTTCTTAAAGTAAACCCCCCGTGTTTGGAGTCAGAGGAATCGTCTTGACGAGCTCGACAATCGAGAGCAGGCAAAATACGATTTTTCTTATTGACGTGACAACGTCTTAAATTAGGTTGCGGCTGGGAGTCACTTATGAAAAAGTGTAACGCCCGGTAACGTAACGGTGCGCGCGCAGCACTAGAGAATTAGGCGCATTGAATCGGCGCATGCTTGTGTCTCTGTCTTTGTCTTTCTCGAACGTTCTTGGCGTTGGAAAAACAAGAAAGCGTCACAATACAAGTTCACACGTGTGGTTAAAGTATCGTCAGCTGTGTCTGTAGTGAAAATATGGAGTGCTTAGGTTCGTCATTACATGTACAATGTTTTAGTAAACAAAATATATTTCTATAGTTAAAATTTGTGCAATTCTTATTTTCATTCAATTCCTTGTTCCTATTGTGCAATTTAATTATATTCATATCAATAAATATTCTACCGAGAAAAAGACGTTGTCACGTAAAATCTTCGCCCGTAAAACCGACTTTACAGGCAACCATTTTTTTTCAATAAATTTGTCCAATTGTAATATGTACTAGTTTTGTATCAGAATAAGTACGTTAGTAAAGCCGGGTACAATTTATAAGATGCGGCTGATGAACGCAGCTGAAGATATTTAGAAAATTGAAGATTCTGCCGCGCTGCGTCCAAGAGACCCTGAATATTGTACCACTCTTCAGCCGCGTCCGGCAGTCTTATAATTTGTTTTTGGCTTAATAGTAGATCATTACAATGTTCGGATTATTCGCAGTCGCGCATCTATACTTTATCGTAATGTACGTAACGGTTTGCGGTCCCTGATGGCGGCTTCCATTCCGTCTATATATATATATATATTTAATAGCCTAGATTGTGTCCCACTGCTGGGCAAAGGCTTCCCCTTTATCATTCCATTTGACCCTGTCCTCGGCGAACTCTTGTGATTTTGGCTCGAATGTATCCAACTCGTCTTTCCACGGTTTGGATGCATATTTGGAGAGGAAATATTAAAATATTTAAGCTGAATTAATAAATTAATTCTTTGATATTGAAAATTTAAATCACCATATAATTGGCTTCATCATACTTAATTTATAACAATCACATCCGACATCAAACATACCACACATTCTAGTTTGAACAAAAACTTTGGAACGCAAACTCTGATCTTACAAAAAATGGCGCGCGACTTTCTACGGAATACTGGAAATCAATTAAAATATTGAATAGTTTTGATATATTTTTAATTGGCACCTATTTATTCTTTATGATATGTTTTCTCTCTCTAACGCTTTATTTATCATTTTTTCATAGAATTAACACAGAAATATTTAATGAAAACCGACAAACAACGACCGTGATTTACTTTCGTGTCTAAAAAACTTCGAATCACGCGTCGAATATGGCTTATTTTTAGATAATTGATAATTACTAATGTAAAGGTATCTTTTAATAAACTATATAACAACAATAAGACAATTAAAAATCAATATATACATTTTTTAAAAATCCTGCGCACCACTCGTCGTTGTTCTTAACAACACACGTGTTTGTCTGTTTTTTTTTTTAATATGCCTATTGCTAATGTCTTTTTGGCCAATGTTACATTAAAGGTACTTTATTCAAGCATTATATATATTTTTTTCATAACGCTTTTTATAATATATTTTGAATTTAGGACGATTTTTCATTACTAGTGTATTTTCCTATAAAAATGACAGCTTACGTCAAAATTGGAGGTCGGGACGTTTGAGTGGGTACGGGTCGTCAGAGGGCCCACGTACGTTTTTATTTTTTTAATTTCATTGACAAAGGACGGTTTTCTCGTCTGCCAATGACTAAGCTTTTAGGGATGGAAGAGTCGATTTTTATGTACTCTTTATCTCATCTCTATATAAACAAATAAATTATATACTTTATTAAATGAAATCAATCCTAGTTGGCGCTTATTATAAACAGTTCTTATCTGTGATAACCTGTGGTACTAACACATTCGAGTTTGCAACTGTTTTATTGTCAAAAACAATGATTCAATTAACATTAAATCACACATCAATCAATTATATAATACTGTGATTGATTAAATTCTGTACACAAACATAGATTACATATTGAGAATAAATTTACTGTGGAAAAATGTTAAGCAACAATGCCGTGTACACATATTAGAAATACTTATGTATAAAATGTGTGAATTCCAAAGTAGGCAAGATCGTGTTTCGAGCACACGTCTTGTTCTTGTTGTCTTTTTTTTATATATTTCTACTACCAGTGTCATTTTAAAAGAAAACAAAAAAGAGACTACCTGAAGACAAATAACAAGGTTAACTTTTTCCTATTATAATTCCTAAAACAGCGCGTGTATTTTGAAATTTTAACATCAATAACTTAATATTTGATTGTATAAAAAATTACTCCGTTATCTTTAGTATGATACTTTATTATCTTTAGTACAAATAGGTACTGACTATTTGTTCCCATACTTCTTACTTTAAGTGAGCATATTTGTATTCTTTACATTTAACATTATAAATAATTTCTCTATTACGCACATACTCTGATCGTTTTTCTTCCATTTTTTAAATGAACGCACAGACGAACTTTTGGCTAATTACTGATAATTAAATAAATAAATACACTTAACAGTCACATACATAGTCCTGACCCCACATTAAGATCAATTAAGTGTTGTGTCGTGGGTATCGGGAACTACGAGAGACTTTTCGGTCTCTCAAACATCCAGACCCGAGACCAATACTTACTGGGTCTCACAAACATTTGTCTCGGTGCGGGGCTCGAACCCGTGGCCTCTCGTTTCACAGGCGGCGTCTAACCAACTGCGCCACGGAGGCTGTCAATTACGTCCAGTCTAGTATTTACAAACAACTGGTCAAAGAACTGCGGTGTTTATTTCTGTTAAGTCAAGTTAGATTACCAGCAACACCTCATGTAAATAATTAGAAATGTCCAAATTGTATTCAAAATTTTTAAATTGTATGCAGATTGAATAAAGAAAATTATACCTTGTACGTATTATAAATTCTAATTTAATTGTAAGTTTTAAGAAATGTTATATTAGTTTGGCTTAAAAAGCTGGTAGCCATATTTACAAAACCGATTGTTGTGTAAACTCAAGTTTGTCCACAATCGCAAATCGCTCAAAAGCGCTGTGGTGCACGGAGAAATTGTTATTTTTTTCTCTCTTCAAATTTCATTACATTGGACATTATTATCATTACTACTATTGGACTACTAGTATAAATGTACATTGTATAAATTATGAAAGAATATTTTAATGAAAGCGTTGTAGATATTTTTTACTTTCATTTGTAGTTCCTAATTTCACCACTTGTCAATTTATGTTAGTTGCGCTGTATGTCTCAGACGTTTTTTGTTTTTGAAGGTCATGCCCTCGAATTTCGACCGACAGTGTGCACACAACAAAAGAATCTATTGTTCAGATCGCTATACGACGCGTTGCTCTAGTATTTATGGCCGCTTCTTTACTCTATGCGTAAGACAAAAACCTACAGTTTGTTTTCAGCAACTCTGAGAAGTTATTTTCGCGAATGCTACCTACATAAATAGGCTAGGTTCTCCCAGGTTAAGAACTTTCCTATATATTATTTTCTGATTGGTCTGTGTATATTATTATACTCTTTGCTAAGAACGTAGTAGCTGTTGTGGTGGGTACTTAAATATTATATTATGAAATAGGTATAATCGAAATGAAACATCTTTTTTTTCGGCTTCGTTCTTATTTTCTAAAAGGTAAAAAATATTCACGTCTTGGTAGAGTTTTCTGATAGGTAACCTATTAGCTAGTGCTGTAAAAGTAACGAGAAATAATGTACCCGTATGTATTCGTTACTTTAACAATCAGTACTCGTTACTATCGTATCGTTACTTTACTCGTTACTTTTGATATTTCATATTTTTATTTATAAGAGCGTCGTATTGCGTACGGATACGGAATGACGTTGAAGCCGCGTCGACCGTCGTCGTACGTTCAGTATGGGATACAGCCATCGACTTATACTCTACCGATAGACGCGACGCGTCATAGAAACTATTTGTCCCGTATTTGTCAAAAGCTCAGTAGCGACATCTAGTACGTTTACATGAATATTACAAATCATTATCAAAGATTATTAGACAGAAGAGACAGTTCAAATCAATTATAGCTTTTCCTAATATACTGCCTAAGTATGAATGCTGTCATAGCAATTATATATTTTGTAATGATTTTTATTTACGTGAATAATTCATAAAAATTATCTAAATTAAACTAAAAAGTGTACAAGTTCATCACAGTTTTACAATATGATGATGAAACAACAGACAAATATTAGAGAGACCTCACTCTTTCGTAACAACGCGTAAGAATCTAAAACAATTTCAAGTGATATTTGTCTTTAATAACATTCAATGGGATTCAAATTCCAAAGTAGTCCATTAGGTAATTCATATAAAGAAATAGGCTCTAAAAACTGTCCACTGTTTCAAAACATACATACAACACACATATTTTGTGTTATTAATTAACAACATAAAATTAAAATGAAATCATGAAATCAATTTTTAAACTACATTTTTCTACATATCTGTAAAGGTATTTGTAATGTATTCGAATAGTTTATGCCTATTTGGTCAACTGATATGAATGTCCCATGAATAATCTATATCTTATATAGTTCGTCTCTCTCACCCGACGAGCAATTTTTGTGCGCGGGAATGAGACATACGATTCAGAAGCACATCTTGTATTTCTAATGAGCTGTACAAATATTTAATCCAATAATAAATAAAATATCTGTATTATCGGCATTATACTGCAATATTTTATCACTTAAATTGTATGCTTTAATTATATTGTAACTTCAGAAAATTTCGCTGTCGGTTTGACGGGGAAAAGTCAAAATAAATTACTTATAAACACAAGCAAAGAGGCGTACTCAAGGCGTACTGTTGCGCGGCCGTCACGCGGCAGACTGATTCGTGTGCGGTGCATGCACCGCACTTGGGTGGGACACGTTTGTTACAAAGAATGTCTTATCTAGTGTAACATTGATATCGATGGATACAGCATAGTTACTTTTACGTTACTTAAATGCGGAGGTTGCATGTTTTTTTACACGCTTTATATTAGCTTCACTTGTATGTTTGTTTGTAACCGACTCCTTAAGACGCGATTTTGACCCACTTTAAACGGACAGATTTCATTCAAATTTTGCACACCTGTCAAAGACCGATGACAATACAATAATTTAAAAAAAATAGATTTTTTGAAAAAAAAAATGGATATTTTGCACGCCGCTAACTTCCTCTGGAAATACAGCCGTAGATGGATGTTTTTAGTCAAAACAATTAAATAATAGTTAAAAAAAACTAAAATACACGCTTTAATAAGATATACAACTAAAAAAGTAAAAATAATTGATACTGAATTTAAGATAAGAGAATGGAGTAAAATACATATATTTTATTGTTACAAAGCGTGGGGTGCAGGAGGATAAGTAATTGTTGTAAACACCCCACGCTTTGTAACAATAAAATATATGTATTTTACTCCATTCTCTTATCATAAATTCAGTATCAATTATTTTTACTTTTTTAGTTGTATATTTTATTAAAGCGTGTATTTTAGTTTTTTTTAACTATTATTTAATTTATTTTGAACCAGTCTAGTATCGTCAAACGGATACAAGTGCAATTTAAGGATCTTACAGAAAAATACTAAAATTACTATTTAGATCACTTTTAGCAATGAAAATATGTTATCACAATAACACTGCGGTCCATTGTGAATCTACTAATTAAAAAGAAACAAATAAGTGTCGAATATATTAATTAATTGTTTCATGCTAACATCAATTGACAAAAATATAAATCAGATTAAATGTATACAGGAAACAGTTGGTTTGTTATTGTTCAAGTGTATTACGAAGTATGCATAGCGTAAACATTTAATTTAATAGAGGGCCCTGATGCAAAACTGGTAACTAGGAATTACATATCGGTATTTCACATTTTATGAAACAAACGTAAATTGTTTTATATGGTCCTTTTTTAAAATCACAGCATTACCCGCTCGCTTGTTTATCATAAAACGTACCTACATAGAGTTATTATTATCGTACCTACCAAAGAACAGGCCATTATGTACCTAGCTACTCGGACACCAAACCGTTTCAATTCACGCATCAAGAGTCCTTGCGCGAACCAAAATAGTCGTACTTGTTCGTAGAATCAAACTAACATCTTACATCAGTAGATACGAAAAATACGAGTAACGAAATTTATTTGTGAGTAACGATTCGGTACCGTATGTCAGACGGAGTACTCGTTACTCAGTACCGAATACATACGATTGGCTACAGCTCTACTATTAGCCTATTAGGTTGTTTTTACCTTTATTAATCTACTGCTGGGCAAAAGTCTCCCTTCTTCAATGTGTGGGCTCGAAAGCATCCAGATTGTAACGATATTGTATTTTGCCTTCCGAGACGTCGTCGGCCATCAATTGAATCAATGTTTTAGCTCACAGATCCGGATGCATTCAAACCACATACCCTGACCATTCCCACTTAATTTAGGCACCTATGCTGTTTTACGTCCCACATCTACTATAGATACCTATAGGTTTTCGCTGTTCCACTCTTTGTAGCTCAGTCTTAGGTATCGCCAGGATACTACGCTCCATAGCTCTTTGCTAACTTTGAGTTGCAGCGGCAAAATCCTGAAAAATTCACCGTACAATAAAAATGTGGATGACCTTTCGTTTCAGGGATATCAAGAGGTTGCCCTTCATGTACTTAGGTTTCATAGACCAGCTTTCCGGCGTTGAATTTAGAGATTTTGCCGGTTTGGGAAGAAGATAAGTTAACCCAGGTAGATATAATTATCGCCATAGTGTAGCTCGCCATCAACTTGTTTATTTTTTATGCATTTGTAATAACTTTATTAATTATTAAGAGTGTGGAGATGGTCGATAGAAAAGTTATCAGGCCGTACGTGTTATTACGCAAGTATTAAATCAAGTAGGTATTTTTGGTTCGAGGAGGGCGTGAGGGTAAGGACATCGTCGAAAAATGGCAAATTCTCTAGGATCTCACATTACATATAAGTTTGGGATGCCCAGGCCAAGTTGGCTCTGAAAATAGATTTAACAAAAGGTCAAAAACATGAGCCCCAAGTAAACAATTCTGGATTTTCGAATGCTTTATCACACAGTCCAGTCTAAATGGTGAAGTATAACATGAGGAGTTTTTCGAAAATACTTTTATGGAGTGTACCTACCAACAAAGCTTACTCTCATAAATGCACATTGTGCTATGTAACATATGTATAAGTTTGCTAAAATATGTAGAATAAGAATGCTTTAACTACTGTAATATGATGGTAAGGATAATAAAATATTCATATATTTTCACTTGTTTATTTGCTAAAGCTATTTGTTATATATTCTTATCTTAAAATATTAATTTCACTGTTGGTTTTTTGAATCCTCAGCGGCATCAATTTTTGGGCTGTCACTTTTGTCTTGCGATATTGTTTGTTCATTTTTACCAATGTTTTGTGCAATTTCTGCATATTTACTTTGTCTATAATCTTGTTTAGCTGCCTCTAGTAAGACATTCTGTATCCATAATTTATTGTTAGCTTGCTTTGTATGTAGATCCGGGTATGGATTTCCCCTTAATTCTAATACTGCTTTATCCAAATTGCGTGAATATTGTGGCTTTGGTGCTTTATACATTTTTGTAAATGACAAATTTGAGTCTTCAAATCTAGGAGCTAAAACTTTGAATAACTTATGTACAAGTCCCTTTTCAAGCAACCAAAAGTCTGCCATCTCCATTGTTGGTTTATGACAGTCCCCATGACGAATGGCTTCTGATATAAGCTGAAACAAGCAATAATTAATCAATAGAATTCATCAATACATTTACAAGAATAATTAGAAATAAAATCCAATATAATTTATATAGTTGTATTGTTTAATACAGTTCACAGGAAAATAGGTTTTGTTCCGCCTCTTTTACTAAGAACACAATTTAGATCGTTAATATGACTATGTATATAATAGCTATGCTAAATGTGAAACAGAACTAATATCAGAAGAATCGCAACTGATAAATCACCAGCTATGAAATGAGAAAATTATGGGTGCTCTTGTAGTTCTAGTTTCTTATAACCATGATACTCAATATTAGTGAGGGGCTGGACTTCCTATGTATGTGACTGTTAGCTGTATTTATTATTGTTTATTTATTTATAAATGAGCACAAAGAGTAAAGACAACAGGGCAAAGAGGAATTTGGTGAGTGCACGCTTTTTCTAGAAGAAAACCATTAAGTGTGGTGTTGTGGGTATCAGAGTTTCGAAAGACTTTTTCAGTCGCACAAACACTGAAATTCGAGACAAATACTTGTTGGTTTCACTAACAATTGTCTATAAATGAACCACAGATGCTGTTGAAAATCTAGTAAGCAGATTTGTTGCCGAATAACCAATTCGAAGAGGACTGTTGTAAGAAGTCTTATAAAGAGTTTTTCGAATGAAAGAAATAGAATAAACGATTTACCTATCTATCTATCATTGCCTTATAAGTATGAATGTATCGAAATATGTTTACCCTCTCGGCATATTGACGGGCTTCGTCTCCTCTATTATAATTAACTTCAATCCGTTCAAATTTTATTAATCCGGTAACAGTTTTACGCAACTTATCTATTCTGCCTTCAGGACCCTTTGGGCTTCGCAGTTTCCGGTGCTCGGGTTTTATCTTAATGCGGAGCTTAGAAACTAATTTTGATACTTCAGCCTGATTCATTTTAACGAAATTTATATAAAATTTATTTCAAAATATCTGTTTTATTCACAATTACAGAAAACCAACATATTGCATTTGAGGTTAGTTTTTTTTCATCTATTTCGTTGATTTCGTACTACTGTCACAAACTAAGACGTAAAATGATAAATTCTCATAAAATTCTGGATCATGCAGTCGATATTCTCACAGTATGCATATATACCATGGTTTTTTCGCATTAAAACAAAATTAACCTTAGGTAAGTATTTATTGAATTGTAATAACTTTAGAAGGGTGTTTTAAACAATGATTATTGAATAATCATTGGTTAAATACAATCATATAGGTACAATCAATAAAATTCTCAAGTACTTACTGTGTGCAGGTATTTTAATTGTACTAAATATATTTTCGCTACTAGAACAATAATCGTATAAATATATAACGTACATTTAAAAAAATTAAGTTCATCGATTAATGATTATTATAATTAATATATTAAGTTTGAAATGAGTAGGCTGTACTGGCTAAATTTCTTTGCTTTCATAAACAAGAAGATAAAGTGAATGTGTCAAATCAAATGTCAAAGAATGAATATTGAATTTGTATTTTGTTGACAATTCATTTGTTACTGAATGTTGCTTTAATTGTTTTTTATTTGTAAGTGGTGTAAATAGCGGCTTTTTTATTTTTACTGATATCTTTCTAAAATGATGTATCCAGCCCGTGACTTTTAATCTACTTGGCGATAGGAGGGTGTTACCAAGAAATAATTATTGAAATAAATAATGGCTTTTAATATAGCTATTTATCAAGATGCTGGTGTATACGATTTGCTGTCGGAACTTTGCAACAAAACTGCTGCAAAGTATTGCACGCAAAGCAGGATATCGCAAAAGAGGCTGGCGGCTAAAATGAGATCTCATTCCTATGAGATAATTCTGAAAAAGACTTTTAAAGACATGCCATCAAGTAAAGGCGAACCTATTAGAGATCTACTATCTCATTACTTTGTACTTCAACAAAATGCAAAAAACGTCGCGGAGTATAAAAGATCTGTAGAACTCAAAAAGATTATAAGTTCCTTAAGACATAATAATTTTGGCAAAGATACAGAAAACCTTTACAATGTTTTGAGGTTTCTTGTTGGGATGAGGAATGCAGTCAAGGAAGATTTGTCTACCGAACTATTTGAGGTTAGTTTGTTTACAATACCCATAGACTAGTAGTTGATTTTGTCTTTGTTATTTATATACATCAGGAACAATAAAAATGGTATGTGATGGCCCATTGTCTTGAATAAAAAGGTGGGGCTTGGAACAGGAACAATGTTCAATGTAGCAAACATATGTTAGCATTCACTTTAAACTAACATATTGATGCTACTTGCTCTTTCTTTTCTATTTCATATAATTTTCGCTCTTTTTAGTAAACACAAATTGATATTTTGTTTAAAGCTTTAGTCAGTTGTTTATCATCAATGTTATAGTGCAGGTTAAACATAAAATATAATCTTTCCTGGACTACAATTTGTTTGATCAATAAGTAAGTTATGTAAATTGTTAAGTTCTTTCAGATAAAAGTATATGTATATAATCAATGTCTATTCTTGCATATCTTTTTCTTTATAAGAGTTCTCATTGTGTATACTATTTTCAGAAACCTTTCTCATTTGGGTTGCTGAATGAGATGTTACCTAAACCAAAACCAGAACCTTTTGGATCACCACAGCCATATCCTTACTTCCCTTCTCATGTATTCGAGCTACCATATTCTTTGAAACGCCAAGGTGCTTTGTTGGACAACCATAAGTCACAGGTATATACAGAATATACAGTGGAAAGCTTTGATTCAAGATCATGTAAGTTTTTTTTAGCTTTATTGAGCCTTCTGTTAGGAAAATTTTAAAACATTTTGTTAAACTAGTTTCAGTAAACAGTAGAACCCATTTTATAGGTCTGTAACTCTTTACATAAGCTTTGATTATGTAAATATAAAGTGTTTTATATATAACAATGCTCTTTGTCAGCTGACATTTATTGTTGTTGACATTACACAATAGTTAACACCTTTTCAATAGTTCTGCTTACAAAGTTATTACAAATTCATGACATTGAAAAAGTCAATATATGTATATTAAAGTTGAACATTTTGTATTCAAGATTTGCCAGACACAGTGCAGCCATCATATCAAAACAGTGGAACAATGGATCTGAAGACATTTCTCAGTCCAATGTCATTGGCTTCTCTTACTTCCACACATATATCACCATATTCTGAGAGCACAATATTTAATTGCCCAAGATTGACAGCCCCAAGAGATCTGCAGATACCCAAATCACAGAACAATGTAAATGTCAAGGTGAATATTTAATATTGTGATTATACAAAGTTTCGGTGTTATAAATGTTTTCAATTGCAACATCATTAAATAACGTCAATTAAAACAAATTAAAATTATTAGATTTTATATCGCAATAAAATTAAAAAAATGATATTTTCAAAGAAAGTAAATAATAAAATAATTTAGTTAAAATACAACATGCTTTATATGTTTACCTACTTGCACTCAGTTGACCCAGACATAAGAGTGGCAACGCCGCCTTTTTCGTCACCACGTAACGAATGGTATCATTTGATTTGGCGCGGTGATTCCTTTGTAGTTTTTAGACATCATTTTATTCGTTTAATAACAAATGTAATAAAACATTCTCAATTAAGTCCCCTTTTACACAAATAAAGTAGGTCAAAATTGCTTCCCTTCGCCCTGGGATGTCCGGTGCTGCCCACAATGCGTGTGAGGGTTATCAAGAGGTTTTTAGTCAGTATGCTGGCGTAGGTATTGCTAGGGACCCAGTTCGGTAATTCGTAATGTATTGTGAGCAACGCACGCGCATTCGCAGAGAACAAGCGCGGCGCACTGACTAGGCGACGCGACGTGTGGCGCGGGACCCGACTCCCGAGTCGCCCTCGCCCCCGCCCCTGACCCCGCAGTGTTGCTAGGTTAGATTTTAAAAAATACGGGAATAGTTTCCTAAAAAATAGTAGATGGATGTAAACCACAGTGGATTATTATACTGTTCATTACAGGGATATTTATAGTAAGCGATAATACACATACATTATTAAAAATTACAAGTATTCTGTAAAAAAAAAGACTGTTAATCGCTGTATGTCTCACTATTCTATTTGTTCATAAAGTATTGGAGATATAATAAATAAATATTAAATACTCGCAACAGTTAAATACATAGTCATGACCCGACATTAAGATCGATGTTAGGTTGAAAATTTAAGGATGTCTCGGTGAAATAAAAACCCTATAAAACTATTTTATAGTGCTAATTTTGTTTTTGTGTAGTTACAGAAATAGGTTTATTATTTATCTTATTAATCATATTGCAGTACGTTTTATACTTACTGAATACTATGTTTTGTTACTTGACAGTAAATGTAACAAATAGTTTTAGTTTAATTACGGCGCACCTTGCAACACTGCCCAGGAATCACCTTTAATCCCAGATTTCGAACTGACAACGTCGCGTCGCGTCGCTGAGCTATTATGAGTTTTAATATCATGAATATGGGGTCTAAATTCAATTATTGATTTTATTTCTATGCAACTAATAATAAAAGTTTAAAACCTTGTATTCTTTTGCGCTTGACTTTGTGTCAATGACCTAACCAATTTGCTACAGCAGGTGGTTAAATATGAAAAACTAAAAACCTATCCTGTGGCTAAACGAGTGATGATAAATTAATAATATTTGGTGTACGGGCTGCTGATGCGATACCCTGTATGTGGTCCAAAGGAAAGAACTTATGTCATCGACATTTTGTATACTTAAGTATGTGATATGTAATACATATGTTATGAAGTTACTCTTATTGGCATTGTACCTGAAACCTTGTAAAACCTTTTAGAACAATGTAAGTTACAGTAAAGAAATTAACTGAATTAAAATGTTGTACAAAGCTAATAAACGCTCAATGGTATGATAGCTAATTGTCATAAATAAAATAATATAATAACAGAATAATAGTTTGTGTCTTATAAAATTTAAATAGTTAAGTGTTTTTGATGTGCCCACGAAACCAATATCAAAATGTTACTTGACAAAAAAAATATCTTGAGTTTAATTATGAGCCTTTTTTCCAGATATGGATTTTAAAGCAATAACTAAGGATTTTTCTATTTATAATTTATTAATAGTGGTGGTCATACATTTTTCTAGGTTTCATTTGCCAGCACTAATGTGAAGTCAGAGGTCCAAGAAGTTTACAGAGCCAAAACTGATGATGAGTCTATTGACATTTGGGATCTAGCCACACAAATTGATAAGGATGTGCCTGATGACATATGGGAAATAGTTTGTAAGTAGTATCCTGTTGTATGTGATATCTGCGATACACTTCGTGCAGTTAGCAACCAGCGCATGCATCGCAAATAGAAGGTGGTGTGGCATTCGCGAAAACTAGATTCATTTTAAATTCTTATTTTATTAAGTGATTTATCATTTTGCCATCTGTGTCTTCTATAAATAAGAAATACATGCAACAATTGCATTCACAGTAATTACCTCACAGTTCACGCTATGATCGAGTCTTGTGTCGTCTGTTTCACAAACATTGAGAGTATATAGAGATATTCAGTCTCATAGAAGCCCCAGCCCGAAACAAATACCTGCAGATGACACAAACATTTGTTTCGGTGTGGAGATCGAACCCGCGGCCTCTTGTTTAACAGCCACACCACAGCGTCTAACGATATTTTCGCCAAAAATTAAGCTTTCCATTATCAACAAGTGCCTTATTAATTTTACATTAAATAAGTATATTCTTATTTACGAAATACACATGTTTGTGGACGGACGATCTAAGGTCGCAGGAAGTCGCTGGATGCAGGCCGCTTCCAACAGGTCATTGTGGAGATCATTGGGGGAGGCCTATGTTCAGCAGTGGACTTCCTGTGGCTGATATGATGATGATGATGATGATGATGATGACATGTTTGTATTCTTTTTTTCTATTTGTTTTCTTTTGTTTATTCTTTGTTACATGGTGTTATAATAAAGAGTTATTATTAGTATTATTAAAAATAGTGTGTAATTTTTTCAAGCTAAAATGCCACCAATAAACGAAAGACAGTTGATAGCGACATCGCCTAGAGAAACGGCGCTGTGGCGCCGCACATATTGTGATGTACTCTCCGAGCTGAACATCATATCAGAGAAGCAATTCATCAGACATATCATGTATTTAATAAGTAAGTTAAATTTGATTATTAATAAATAGTTGCTGTGATTTTATTGTCTTCTTTTCTGTCTGAAATATTCTGTTATATTGGATAAATGATTTCTTAGGTTTACGCGAATATTACTCATTGAAATAAAACTATTATTTACGGATTTTATAGCGGATTTGGTTTAATTTTTACATTTTTAACTTCCCGACGTTTCGATTACTTTACAGCTTTCGTTACAAAATCAGTTCCCGACGTTTCGATTATTTTACAGCTTTCGTAACGAAAGCTCGGGAATCAAAAATGTAGAAATTAAACCAAATCCGCGATAAAATCCGTAAATAATAGTTTTATTTCAATGTTATATAGGTTTAAAATAATAGGCATATCTTCTTTAAATTGTTATTAATAATAAATTGTTTTATTTTTCAGTTGGTGTTGAAACAAATTCATTTCCTTTCAGTGAAGAGTCAAATTGTTTTTATATGAAAGATAATTTAGTTCTCGAAGGCATATCAAAAGAACGTCTGAAAGGCTATGTGACTGATTTACTGCTTGTCGGCACATACTATAGACGGCTGTATAAGTTTGCCTTTAATCAAACACTCGAGGATCATTTTCATAGCAATGGACTTGTTTATGAAGTGAGTATGAAAGTTGTTGCAAAATTACCCTTATGGCATTTTAAAATACTGGTGGTAGGTCTCTCATATGTAAGCAGCCGCTAAAAAGTAGTGTAAACGCACTTTTGTGTTCAGGTTCGAAGGACATTGTAGCCAAAGTAAATACTGGACATATTGAGATTGTATGTTATGTCTCAAGATGGCGAGCTCAGTGGCATGCCAAGCATTGCTACTGTCGATGAGCAGTCGTATGGTTTACCATCGAGCGAATGGCATGCTCCTCTCGCCATTTATTATAGCGAATAAAATTAAATAGGGATGTGAGATGCGATTTTTTTTATTGGAAAAAAGATTAACATTCTACAACTGATTGCCAGGTTCACAACTCTAGTGACATCTGTTTGTTCACTAATTCCAAACATTTATCGAAGATTAAGCCTTCCAGCCTTTGCCGAGGTTACAATTTCAAATATAAGTGCATCGAACTTGCCTTCATTTTTGTAACTTGGGCTCATTTTCGTCCATTTCAGGCGGCTCGTGAAGTGATAAGAAGATATTTATTAGACTTTCGTCTGATGGCAACGGAAATATACGAAGAATGCACCAAGATGAGCTCTGAAGATATCAATTGTATGCCGACATTGCTGCAGATATTGTATCACATGGAACCACTTAAATATGAAATAGAAACTATCGTATCTATTTACAAAATGATTGATACAGGTATATTACGAAATAATATAAATTACGGAATTTTTGAGTGATTCAATGACACAGAATAATTTCGTTTATAATTTATGACCAGCCACTTTTCATTTCAATACGTACATACTATATGAATTGCTAATCCTGCAAATCTAAAATGGTTATACATACAGGGTATCTCAAGACTGCTACCGAAAACGAAGCCGGGTGGTAGTTTTAGTGGCTACTAACACAATGCAATTAAAATTTCGCATAGAAACGCGACAATTAATTTTTATGATTTTTTAAATATCGTCATTTTGGGGTGGTAAATCCATAGTTTTTGCTAAAATAATAATTTAAACTCTTTTATACCTTAGATTATTTATAAATAAAAGGGTATACACTATTATTTTAGGAAAAAATGTATTTACCACCCAAATATAGCCATAGGAAAAAATAAACAAAAAAAAATTGTCGCTTTTTTTTTAACTTTTTCTGTTGCATTGTGTCTGAAGTCGCTTAAACTACCACCCGGCTTCGTTTTCGGTAGCAGTCTTGATATACCCTGTAGTTGACAGTTTATATGCGATTTCATTACGTCTACTGGAATAAAACTTATGTTACATCATTGATTTAAAAACTAAGGATAGGCCCTTCAGTACATTGGGTACGTCAAAAAGATGCCTGTGAAAATCGCGCCATCTGATGGTTTTTTACGTCAATGGCGGCCATGAAATCGTTTTTCAACAATGCTAAAATAAATGTTATACTGACTTAAAGTTATATAATTTTTACTTGGCGTTGATAAGAAATGTTATCTTTTTTTTGTGAACTTTTGGTCATCTTTATTGCAACCACGACGATACAATTAGGCATTTGTCGACGACTTACAGACCGGTGCGCTGTGACGTCACAACCGTTGCATTGGTCCGCGGACCACTTTTGTGACAACACTTTTCGTACTCTCCGCCCCGTCCATATATTTTACGTCAATGTGTTACACATTGAAATAAAACTATTATTAACGGTCAGTCTGCCCCGTGACCACGAAAGCTGTAAAGTAATCGAAACATCGGGAAGTCAAAAAATATTAAAATCATACTAAATACGTTATAAAATCCGTAAATAATTGTTTTATTTCAATCTTATAATTATTCGTAATTTGCAGACTCAAAAGCAACAATACCGCACGGCGCTGAACTAATGTCGTACTTGTTCAGTGAGATCTCACTGGTGACCCACGAGAAGACAGCACTCACTATGTTCAACTCGCTCTTCAGTATCTGCAAAGTTTATTTCAAGTGAGTTATACATAATAATATAAGTATTTTATTATCAGGTATACAACCACCTGCATACCATAGCGATTTATAAGAGTTTCTATGTTATGTAAGTCCGCCAACCCGCACTAGGCCAGTGTGGTGGACTATATGGCGTAACCACTCTCAATCGTACTCTCGATTGTAGAGGATGCTCGTGCCCTGCAGTGGGACGTATACAGATTATCAGGTGTATGGAAGCCACTTCCGGCCTTATTCATAAATGTCCCATTGAACGACTTTTGAATTCAGTTCGAGTGAAGAAGACAACACATACGCCATTGAGATATCATAATAGAGGGGCACTGCAAATAACTTGTAACAAAAATGAACGGTACCATACCTCCTTCTGTTTCTGTCTCTGTCACGCCTACGCAGAAATATCATTTTCCCTCTCGCTTCGTTGGGTTCCCGTGTGCACGCACAATGAGCAGAGATTTTGATCCCGTTCTCCGCTCTAGTATAATACCTCAATGACATTCGATAATTAAAATAGATTTATAAAATGACCGTTTGTTGTTACAAAAAAATGCAATTATTTTATAGGATTATTGCTGTATTATTTGTAGTTTTTATAATTAAGGTTTTTAATGTTTCTCATACAGATTTATAGAGAAGTTTATATTCGAAGGTGAGCTAGACGATCGATACAATGAATTTTTCATACGAAAAGATTCGCAATACGTCAACTGTCGATCAAAGAAATATTGGGACAAAGGGTTCCACATTAGCCAGAGTTTGGCTGTCCCAGATGTTCTGAGGCCATTGGCGAAGTTTATTTTGCTCTGTGGGAAATCTTTGAGACTGTTGAAGCATTGCAATCCTAGTGTAAGTATTATTCGTAAATCACTAATTGAATAGAAAGAAAAATAAAATATTACGCGTTTAGAAATGAAGATATTATCGGTAACTTCGACTCAAATTTTAATTATTTTACATTTTCCTTTTTTCATAATATCTTCAACAGTTGTAACAATAGCATGAAATATAGACAGCTAATAATCATAGGAAATGGCAGTACAAAGTAACTTCTTTATAATGTGTATCAATTTACTATCGAATACGCCAGTTTTTAAAAAGTATTTTATTACCCCAGGATCCTCTAGTATTGCTCATCTCGTCAGACCATCCATCAGTGAAGTGTTGCACGAGTTTCGAAGAGCTGGAGAGACAACAACAAGTGTTAGATGTGTACAGAACAAGGTGTTTGTTTGTCAGCGGGGAACTCGTCACGTTCGATCAGATACTGCTCAAGAGAGAGGCTGAAAGAAAAGCTTTTACAGAAATGGCGTCTTTGAAACAGGCAGAAACGTTGGAGAAAATTGTTGGTAAGGAGTAGCAAATACTATCTGTCGGAAAAAAAATAGTAAAAATAGTATACTACAGTAAAATATTTAAAAAATTGCTAATTTCTAATGGAACTCGAAAGAGAAAATCTTATATTCAAATGGTTATAAAGATTTAAAATTAAAATATGTAGAATGTAATGTAATAAAATGTACATAAAATATTAATATTAAAACTTACCTTGATAGCGGAAAGAAAGCGATTGGCGCAGTTAATAATAGCCGAGAAGCAACATTCCCTAAGGGTGCTTGAAGCGGCCATGGCCGAAGCTAAAGCTGCTAAACTTAAAGCAAAACAACGAGAGAAAAAAATATGCGTAATGCAACAGGTGGCTGACAAAGTAACCGATGAAGTGGATTCGAAACTGCGAGACATTGAAAGGTAAGACATTTTAATAGAATTAAATTGGACCTAAGCAAAATCATGGCTATTAATACCATCTTTATTTTTAGGAATAAAATTATGGAATATTACTCACGCTTAAACATGGAGGTAGAAAAAAGCAAAATGCACACAGAATGGAAAATAAAACGCTTACAACTTGATCAGAGTAGAATACAACTCCTGTCGACAGAAGAGCGCAATTTGAAACGAGAAAAATTGGAGTTGGAACATCAGAAAAATGAAGAAATAATGGCGATGTCAATTCAAAGCATCGAAATGAAGTCTGTAGATGAACAGGACTCTAAAGCAGGTACTGCGGAAGACGTTGATGATGATAAAATGACAGCTTCAACATCCTCAATAGTAATGGCCGAGCCAGATGAGGTGAAAATAACTGAATGCGAAGAAAATAGAACTAAAATGCAATCATCGAGTGATGTTTTCAGGTCTATATGCAATGTAGCTAAGAGTTTCTTTGGAGTTTCAAAAAGCAACGATGACAAAAATTGTGATAATTATAAACATCTCGATTCTCAAGGAAATATCGTCACCGCTGAAGTCAATTTTAACACTCAAGGTACATCAAGCGAAGTAATAGGAAGTCAGGTCAATGATGACATCATGCAATATCAACGGATGAGACAAGAAGCTCTCATAAACAAACAAAAAGTCATGGCACACGAATTCGGACAACTTGATAAAGAAAACAATCACATAAAAGAAACACCAATCATAAATATAGCGTCTGTTGATGAGGAAAATAACGTGCAGGAATCTTGGATGCCGTTTATGGAAGCCAAGCGTAACAAAATGAAAGTTCTTGGAGCTGAATTTGGGATGAAAACAGAAGATAAACCAATAGTAGTGGAGCCGAGAACTGACGCCCAAAAAGAGGCTTTATTGAATAAACAGAAGATTTTGGGCGTCGAATACAACCTTCCAGCTGAAATTGTTCCTAAGAAAGAACCAGCTAATGTTGCTCAAGAAGAAGCATTACGTAACAGGAAGAAAGTGTTGGCTTCGGATTACGAAGACAGTTTGTCGACTCCGAGACGCGAAAGTGCTAAGAGATCTGGCTTGACTTTAAATCTAAAGCCTTATGGACAGGTACAAGAGAGTAATAACTTGGGAGCAACGCCTAATACTGGTGCGATTACGCCCGGAGACCTGTTTCCTAGGGTGAGTAAAATTTATATATTTTATTTTAGATTTCTAAATACTTTTATTAGATATTCCTTCACTTGAACATTTCAGTAAACTTGTAAGAGATTAAAAATATATAAATACGTGTCGTTTTAAGTCATTGCTAGTCAAATTTATCCACCACAAATAACTTTTTAGTGATTTTAACATTGAGCGTTGGTGCTAATTGCATAAAGTATAATATCAACATTGTCTACGATTGTAGCTGGATTTAGAAACGCCAACAACAGCAGACGTTCCAGCGGAAGGCCCGATGACAAGCGATATTTTCACACCGAGAAATGATGGAAAAGATTTAGAATCTGCAAAAGTCAACGACGAAAAAGAGTTTTTGTCAGCAGATGGCTTCAATTTCCCTCTTATTGTCGATGATGAAGCGGTAGACACTGAGGTCATAAGCGACATACAAACTGCAGATTCAGCAGACAATTCGCCTACAAAAAGCCTCGATATCGATATAAAACATCTGAAATGCAACAATTCATTCTTCAATATACTCGACGGTTCATACAGTTTGGAAAACTTTGATCCGTTTGGCGTGAAGAATTTGAGGAATTATTCGAAAGATCACTTCACAAGTAGAATGAATTTGGAGAATTCACCGTCTTCGTACACCCATCCGGCGATCATTATGGAAGAGGTGAAGAAAAAGCCGTATTCCAATATTTTTGCTTCACATTTGGGCGTTGAAAATGACGAAGATGAAAGGATTAAACATTGTGATAATATAGCGACTTTGACTGCTTGTTTACAAAGATCTGTGATGTTGCCTCTTACGTATCAATTAGAAGTGGTCAATAATTCAATTCTGACATACTTCTTAGTGAATTTGGATATGTACGAACATTTGCGCAGTTTGAAGGATTATTTCTTTCTAATGGACGGCGAGTTTAGTAAAAGCATCTGCCACAATCTATTCGCTAAATTGTCCAAAACTTTGAACCCGCAGGAGTTGTTAAATTTCGCCACGCTACACAATATTCTTGATAAGGCACTTGGATCTTCTATATCACGTAAGTATTTGATAAAATTTCTTTACGTACCTAAGCGACGTCGGTTTATAAAGGTCTTAGTAATTTTATTAAAAAATAAATCAAGATTAGTAATTAATTATTATGGTATAAAGAATAGTTTCTGATATTACTTAGATTTGAATATTTTTATTGTGATTTAGATGTTCAGCTCGCTTACTCTGGATTTAAATTCATTTGAAATTACTATTGAACGCTACGGTAGCCCACACATTTGGTTCAATTTTAATTAATTGCTATGACATTTAATGGAACTTAATGAAATGAACTCAAAAAATGCTTAATGGTGGATTATAACCATGATATTCTGTTCTCGTATAAATTGTAAATAAAACACATAAAATTTGTTTTTCAGATGTCCACAAATTTTCGGAGAACCTGTCCTTCACCATAACAGACTCTCCGTTGAGTTTCCAGCATAGTTCGCCAGACGTGCTACAATGTTTGTCACTAACTTATTCAGTGAGCTGGCCTCTCAATATTATACTGTCGCAGGAAGCTTTACTGCGATATGCTAAAGTATTCCAGTTTCTGATAAAAATGAGAAGAACTTTCTGGGTTTTGGGGGCTGATTTTGAGGTAAGGATGTTTTGAATTTATTATTTGGTAATCTAGCAAACTATCTGGGCCCGCGGCCGAGCCCCCTCCAAGTCGAGCTAAAAAGTGGCATGGCCGTAACATCCTTTTCTCGAAGCAATTCAGACGATTTTCAACCCCCTATAACTTCGTTGTGGCTAAAGCATGAAGCCTGAATTTTCAGTTACTAAGCAGGCATTGTGTAAACACGGTATATTTAAAATTTCATTCAATTTAAACCAGTAGTTTAAGAATTATAACTTATCAAACTATCGTAATTTTGTCACTCACTGACTGACTGACCGATCATCAAAAGTCGAAGGCACTTCTAGCAGACATAGAACCTTCAAATTTAGAATGTAATTAGTGTTTAGTGTCTAAAGTAAGGGAAAATTCAAACATTTCATAATTTGTGTCTAGTTTTCTAGATAGACCAACTGCGTGAATAACTTTGTAATCCCATATAAATGTATAGGATTACAAAGTTACATTTGCAGTTAATGAATCATTGTACCCGTATATAATTGAATAATAGTTGTAGATAGATATCTATATATATGAGGCATAACAGGAGGGGATATAGAGAGGGAAATGGTGTATTCAGCCCATGAAACTGTACAACATTCCTCTAGAAAAACATGACGAAGAAAAACTTGCAAATAAATAGACTAAATAGCTCAAAAATATCAATTACAATGAAAGAAAGCACATTAATAATCAAATCCGCTATATTTGTGATAAATTGATACCTACAAAAATAAGAAAAAGCCATCAGACAGAGGCTTTAAGAAAAATCGTTAGTGATATTCTAGAAGTAAGAAGTATTAAAAATTATTTACGTTTTAAATAAATAGATCGACTTGGCCAGCAGCATTATGTATAAATTGTACGATACATTATGTTTTCATGCGATGGCCAAGTCGATCCATTTATTTAAAACGTAAAGAATTTTTAATATTGATATGGTAATAACTAACGTAATAACTTTATATAGAAGGTCCCTTAAGGACTAAATAAATTAATCGACTTGGTATTACATGCATCTCACAACTTTTTGCGGTAGAAAACCTGAGCTGCGAGACTTGGATTTTTTTACAGGATGTTTTTGATGGGATTATGGCTTTACAACACAACACGCCTAAGCGCCAGGCTTAGATGAGGCCCAAGGTATGACGAGGGCCTATAAAGCATTTCACATTCATTTATATTTTGGCAAAATTCAATATATGGAAAAAGTGTCGACAACTGTTGACTACAACTTCTTCCCAAACCATTTTTGTTCATGATAAGATGCGTTGGGGTACCTATGTAATAGTAGTGCGTAAGGGGTAAGAACGCATACTTATAAAAAATAGTAGTTATTAACCCTTAAATCCTTGCATAACAGGGTGAACAAAGCAACTTTTAAAAAATATTCTGACAAATTGAGACCCTCCTCCTTTTTTTGTTGTCGGTTAAAAATCTTTAAATCCTACAACGGTATATTGTTTAATAAAACGAATCTTTATATTTTCAGGGTCTAAAGCTATCAGCGAAGCTATCAAAGCAGCATTCACGAAAACTCCTTCGTTCCCCGCAATACATCTCTACACAAATATACAGACATATAATGGCGTCAATGATACGTGCTCTCGACAACTACATAGTAACTACATGCATTCTATCTTCTTGGACGGAGTTTGAGAATGATTTGAAGAAGGCAAGAACTTTAGATGACTTGTATGAGTGTCATGTGGTTTATATAAAGAAAGTGCTGTTCAGATGCCTTCTAAACAATAGATCCACCCCCGTCATGAAACTTTTGAATGATATTTTCACGGTTATATTGAAGTTTAGCAGAGTTTTGAAATCTGGGTAAGTTATGTCATTTTATTTATGCTTTATGTTCATACACAAAGATTAAGTGATAATCAGGCGAACCATATGCTCGTTTGCCTTCTATACCATAAAAAACAATATACAATAATGTACAGTCATTGAAATTCTATTGGCTAAACATTTGATAGTCAGATCGTTGATATTTTCTCATATATAAATAAATAAATAAATAAATACACCCAACAGTCACTTACATAGTCCTGACCCCACACTAAGATCGAGTCTTGTGTCGTGGGTATCAGGAACTACGAGAGACTTTTCGGTCTCACAAACACCCAGACCCGGAAGAAATATTTTTGGGCCGCACAAACATTTCTCTCGGTGCGGGGATCGAACCCGCGGCCTCTCGTTTCACAGGCGGCGTCTAACCAACTGCGCTACGGAGGCTGTCAACTGTTTATATGGTAATATAAACAGTAAAAACAGAAGTAAATGATACATAGTTTAAAAAATCCTGAACAAATGTCTCTCAATGTTTATAGGCATTTTGGTTACAATTTACCTCGTTACCATTTCGAATCTTTTATTTTGTCACCTTATTTTTTATATTTTCAGTGAGTGGCAGCAAAAAGAGCTGAACGGGCCCTTCACACATTCCAACTTCACACAACTAGAGGAATTGTTCCATTTATTCGAGAAACTCGCCAAATATCTTCACAAAGTGATCACCAAGTTGATGGAGTGCGGCTATCAAAGACACTTGGTCGAGTTACTGACAATGGTCAATTTCAACGGATACTATAATATTGAAAAATCTAAAGAAGAGAACACGAGTGTGCAATCCACTTGACGTATATGTTGGCTGTAATTTGCTATAAATTACGCACAAATATTGATTGTTAAAGGGACAAAATAATGAACTGGGCATCAGTGCGGTTTTAATATGTTACGTATGGAAATAAGAAGCCTAGTGTGTGTTGTAATGAAAAGAGTGTGTGAGCCGTAGTTAACAGTTAAGGCCCTTTTCTACACACCCCCGTCTAATTAGCGAATTTCCTAACTATTAAAAGTGTCAAAACCTGTAAAAAATATATCTATTGATACTTTCTAGAACGTATGGTAGTAGTTAGTCGATGTTATGAGTTTTAAGTTTCGGCTGAGAAGTATATTTTCGTTGTTGCCTAAATATTTTGATTGTTAGAAGTACACAAAGTCGAATTTCAATTCAGAATTAGTAGGAAGGTAGAAAAATTTAGATATTATTAACAATTTCCTTTGTCGTTAAACATTGTTAGTTAGTTTACAAAAGTTGTTTAATTATGAAATCAGCCAAAAAGTAGTTGGAATAGATTAGAGTCTAATCATTAAATTGTTAAATGATTGGGCAAGGTTGTTTTTCGATGTCAAGTAATGGAGTAATTTAGGTAATCGGTTAGAAAAAGTTAATAGCATTTAATGAGTCTCATTGTTTTAAAGAAAAACTACGATCTACTAAATGTTCTGTATGTCGAGATTTCAATATACATTTTAGAACAACTATTCTTCGAGAGTAGGATATAGGTTTAAAATAGATAGGAACAAGTATTTGGTTAGTCCATACTGCGAATTTCGAAGTAGTACTCTAAAGACAAAAACAAATTTAAAAAATAGATACAATACAAAAAAATACATTTTTTTATTAAATAAAGTCGGTTTTACGGGCGAAGATTTTACGTGACAACGTCTTTTTCTCGGTAGAATATTTATTGATATGAATATAATTAAATTGCACAATAGGAACAAGGAATTGAATGAAAATAAGAATTGCACAAATTTTAACTAGTAGAGCCGGTTCCAAAGATACCAAACTCGGTGGGTCTACGATCTATATTGGCCGAGATAGGATTGGGGGGGGGGTGAGGTAAATTTTCGGGGTGGGGGTAAGGGAGGGGGGGGGGGGGAGGAAGGTTTCGTGGGGAGGCTAACTTAAATTAATTTTTTGGAGGTAAAATATTTTTTTTTGGGGGGGTAATTTTTTGCGTAATTTGGGATTTCTGGCGGGGTCAATTTGTAGCCCTCACCAAGACGGTTCCGAGGATACCAAACTCGGTGGGTCTACGACCTATGTTGGCCGAGATAGGATTGGGGGGTGAGGTAAATTTTCGGGGTGGGGGTAGGGGAGGGGGGGGTAGGTTTCGTGGGGAGGCTAATAGGCACTATTTCGGAATAAGGGTGGGGGAAGGCAGGGGGGGGGCTATGGGACAATTTTGGAAAAAGTGGGTGAAACTGAAAAATAATTCTCTAGTGCTGCGCGCGCACCGTTACGTTACCGGGCGTTACACTTTTTCATAAGTGACTCCCAGCCGCAACCTAATTTAAGACGTTGTCACGTCAAAACAAAATTTTACACTGTATGTAGCTAAGATACGAGTCATATGATGCCTATTAGTTTTTTTCTTGCAGTTATGTGCCAACAATTCTTTTAAACCACTATTTTAAATTATGAATCTCTGTGTTTATATTTGATGTTTGATAAAATAAGTTTTAATTTTATCAGCAAAAGACTGAGTTTGCCTTATCTCTTACGTTTGTAAAAATAAGAAACGAGATATAAAGTATGTAAGAGGTGCACTACTTATCTTCAAATAATTTATTTAAAGCCCTATTATATTTTTTAGGGCATTAAGTTTATCAGAATCCCAACGATACATATCAATTTTCCGTTCATTCTTGTATTACCGGTACAGCACCCACGAATAAGTCGGAAATAAAAGTTGGCCTTATAAAAAATATATTAAATAATTTGTTTGTTTAATAAGATGTTTAAAAATATGCTGGGTGTGGTAAACAAATGGCTCAAATTAGTTTGATGTTTTCGGATGGTAATGAAAAGTGCGTCATACTGTCATTAATATAAATATTTAACTGTTTCAAGCCTATATTGTACAAAGTGATTAAATTATTTTTAATGTTAAGTTAATATCCATATTTCATATTCTATATCGTAATTTATTTTAATTATATCATCATTAAAGCACTCAATATTAATCCTACCCACCTATTAATCATTGTGATAGTTTGCCTTTAGTTAACTCATTGTATTTTTTACGTCTTAATATAATCATGATTGTATATTTAACGTCGATACGACAACTTTCGTTAAATCATTGTTAACCCAAAACATTGCTTCTATGTGTTGTTTAGCTTAGAGCTTGTAATAAAATGCTTTTCTAATAATGTTTTATTAATTATACATTTTATCACAGCTTACTATCAACTATTGTTGATGATGCTATTGCATATCAATCGTCCTTATGTAATAATTCCGCCTTTGCCTATTATGAACTCAATACTTCTTAGTCATTCCACACATATATGTAGAAACGAAATAAATAAATTAATAACACCCAACAGTCACATACATAGTCTTGACCGCATACTAAGATCAGACAATATGAGAGACTTTTTGGTCTCTCAAACACCCAGACCCGAAATAAATAACTGGATCATACAAATATTTGTTTCGGTGCGGGAATCGAACCCGTGGTCTTTCATTTTACAGCCGGCGTCTAACCAATTGCGCCATGGAGGCTGCCATATAAGTATAAATACTATAAGTATAAATTATATTAAATCATTGACGTAAAATATAAGGACGGGGCGGAGAGCGGGAAAAGTGTTGTCACGAAAGTGGTCTGCAGCACCAGTGCAGCGGTTGTGACGTCACAGCGCACCGGTCTGTAAGTCGTCGTAAAAATGCCCAATTGTATCGTGCGTGGGTGCAATAAATATGATCGAAATTTCACAAAAAATAAAGATAACATTTCTTATCACCCATAAGCAAAAATTATATTACTTTAAGTCAATATAACATTTATTTTAGCATTGTTGAAAAACAATTTGATGGCCGCCATCAAATCATTCGGCGTATGTATTCTGCACGACATAACTTTGTACTTTGTAGCGGCGTATATTTAGGAATGCGTAGACCTAAGCTATAGTCGAACTGATGCGGTGTAATTATTTGACATATTTACCACTTGATTTACATATTTTTGATCCGTAGCAAATTATACTACTAAAACTACCTATAATGCAAATTAAAATGTGTTCCATTTAATAAATAGGCCTACTAAGACGTTAAATTTTCAGATTTATAATTTTTTATTCATTTTATTTCATTCTTTACTATGATGTTTTTTCTGTTATTAATTTGCACACTATATTTCACATATTATTTTAATACATAACTAATATACAACATATTTAATGATAAAAAACATTTTTCCTGATTTATGGATATACATAGAAATCAAATCAATTTTTTATAATTTAACGTTTAAATAACTACGACGAAACAAAGTTACGTCGACGGTCGGATCCTTTAGCACACTACGTAGTAACATGAAAATCTAACAGATGGCGCGATTTTTACAGGCGTCTTTTTGACGTACCCAATGTACTGAAGGGCCTATCCTTAGTTTTTTAAATCAATGTATTAAATACAAATATGACTGTTAATTTTATTTAAATTTCTCATTTTAAGGTGGACGTTTCATAACAGAATATTTGTTAGAAGGTGTTGAGTCCTTAAGACATGTTTAAGTTTATTTTATTCCAATAATTTAGAGCATCCTAGACAAAGTGGCTTTTACTTTAGCAGAAAAGAATACGATGCTCATTGTATGAGATTGACATTCGCCATCGACATTAATTCGATTCCACGTTTAGAAAAGAATATTGGTAGACAAATGTCCAAGTAATCTGTTCGTAAAAACGAAACATTAATCTATTAATAGAAATGCTAATCAAGAAGCGCTTTTGAAAAACGAATTCGGCTTTAAGCGTTCGACACTTAGCGCACGGCGCACGCCAAGACCCTGTAGTAACGCTACAAAATGGCGAATAGGTATAATACTTGATCAGCCGGAGCGTCTGAGGCCGATGCATTTCGTGAAAATGTTGTGATAGTGCTCGTGTGAATTTTGTTTTATTTTTCTTAAAATGCATGCACTTAGAATGTTATGGGCTGCGCATAATGAAGAAATGTGGCTCAGACGCCACGAAAGACGTATTTCTCGAGAGTGTTTGGAGCAAATTAGTGAAATGCCGGATGAATTATTTCATGAAAGATACCGACTCGACAAACAAACTTTTAGGAAGCTTTGTCAGGATTTACGTGATCGTTCTCTATTGCGAGGGACTAAAGAAATTCCTTTGGAAATCAAGGTAAATGCATTAATATTATCTAGTTTTATTAAATACATGGAAAAATATTGTGTACGTATATCTTTAGAAATACTATAAGTAATAATTTAGAATAATAACTATTTTGACTGCCCCGGTGGCATAGTTGTGTTACGGTACGGTTACAATGTTCATGGGTTCGAATTTCGGATCGGACAAAGTGATTTTTATTTTTTTATCATTATTAGCCCGGTGTCATGAATAGGCGTGACGACAGTATCAAAATATCAAATATTTTATGATGTTAGGGGGAAAAACATATTAGAAGGTTTTAAAACGTTGTTTTAGTTTTAATCCAGAATTGGAGATTAACAAGATTTTCAATAAAATAAAAGTATAAAATGTAGCAATCGGCCATTTTGACAGAAACGCTAGCCACGACGCATGACGTCACGCCTATGTAAACCTGCCGTAAACATTACCGATTACTTTAGAAATGTGGAATGTGAACTTTACCGGAACCACTTATAGACTTCAGAATTCATTTTTATCAAACGAAATATGATTTGTTTCGTTAACTTTCTTCGCTGCGCATAGACACAATGACATGTTTACCTAGTGGTGACGTTATAACGGACGCCATGACACCTACTAGCTTTTTCTGTGCACTATTTAAAGATTATTAGATAAATGGCTTAAAACTATGTTAAACCTTTGTTAATTCTTGAAATATAAATTATTTCGTATATAATAAATGTGTATCTATATTATAAAACATGATTTTAAAATAATTCGTCTTGCCTATTAGTGCTCGATATGGCGATAGGTTCCCCCACTATCACATCATGGGACGAAACATACAAGGCAAAATGCGGGTATCCTGGCACCTCTACCTACCCCTCTTGGGAAAATATATGAGTTAAATAGGTTTAACTTTTAAGAACTGAATACATTTTATGAGTGTAAATATGCCGTTTTAATTAAATTAACCAACAAGTAAATAGATAAAAACGGCCTTAATTATTCCCTTAACTTTCTTTACAGGTCCTGTGTACTTTGAGCTTTTTGGCCACGGGGTCTTATCAAAGGACAGTGGGTCTCACGCAACATTTGACGCAACGAACAGCAAGTCGTTGCATTAGGCAAGTTGTAGAGGCACTCAACAGTGATTATATGTTGCGAAATATAGAATTCCCCGAAACACTGCAAGAAAGATCGGAAATAACGCAGGAGTAAGTCACATTTAAGGTAAATAATAATATACATACCTTATTTATTAATTATTTATGATTTAATAAACTGATTTTAGATTCCAAACAAGATTTAATTTGCCTGGCGTTCTTGGTTGCATTGATTGCACACATATAGCAATTGTTAAACCAGATAAGGATGAACATCTGTATTATAATAGGAAAGGATACCACTCTTTAAATGTACAAATGGTAAGATAAGGTCGAGTACCTAGTAGTCAGTAGATACTAAATACGAGTTCTATTTTAAAAAATTTCAGAGCCGTTTGTTTTTTCAATATTTTAGAGAGATTATTTTACATTAAGGCCTGACTGAGTCTTACTCATTAATTACTTTTTAAAAAAGTACTAGTCTGGTTTTACAGATTTGTGATCACAATTTGAACATATTATATGTAAATACAAAATATGGTGGAGCCACTGATGACTCCGTTATATGGGGTTCAAGCCAAGTCGAACCATTCATGCGTGAACTGTATAAAAGTGGTGAACAAATATGGTTATTAGGTAAGCTTATGTAGTAAATTCGATAAAGTATCTTGTACAGTCACGAGCATAAATATATTACTATGGGGAGATTAGCAAAAATATCTGTCCCAAGAATAGTTCAATATTATCTGTCTACACGTACGCAGCAAAAATATCCGATGTCATCAGGCAGCATAATAAAGTGGCATCAAAATTATGTGATGAAACATGTACATCAAATAATTGTGATAACCTTTCGAAGCAAAAATATATAACGTTACAAGTGGCAAAATGTTATGATCGATGTTATGATCACTCGTGGAGAGCAAAAATATGTATCGTTTTCTATTTCTGTAATTTACATTGATTCCTCACGAAAAGCATAAATATGTATAGTATATGTACTGCCGAAGCAAGTACAAATCAACTAGGTGGCAATAATATATTTTTTTTATCAAGAAAAAAGCTATTAAGCTCCCTGGGGTACTCGGCCTCCCGGCCGAAAGGGGTATATCAGTGTCACTGGCCTTCAAGCCCGGCACAATGTGGATGCTGTGGCCGAGCTGGGTCCCTAGTAATACCTGCGCCAGCGTACTGACCAAAAACCCCTCGAAGACCATCACATGCATTGCGGCAGCATCGGACGAAAAGCGCCCCGATTTACGTACGCGTTATCCATTATAGGGGGCCTGGACGACCCCCACTTATAACTATTTTTTGGACGCCCGATTAAGGTGTTACGGGCGTCCATAACAGAGGCTTTATTGTAAGTCTCGAAGTCGTTATACGTGAGGGTGTATCGCCCCCGCAGTTTGCCCAGCGACACTGAAGATCCTCTTTGGTCACCTCTAACGACGTGGCGGAATTCTGGCACCACTATAGGGAAAAGACGCCGGATCAGCCGTTTATTACCCGGCGCCTTCTTCTTTGCAGCTACCATTTTTTCTTCGTCCAGCGCGTCTCTTAACTTTCACTTAATATAAATTACAAATAACTAGCAATCGGGCCCGGCTTCGCCCGGGTGCAGATAGCATTTGAGTCCAGTCCACATCAACAACATATTATTTCGGGTACTAACTATATTTCCCGCGCGCCGTCGACTATATTCCCCGTCCCGTTATATAATGTTTATGTCCCGGTTCATTCAATCTCTTCACGAAAAGCATACAATCCTGTCCTCTCCTATCTCGTGCCACCCATTCGAATTTGAAAGAGTACCAAATATTTATATTTTAGTCCCTGAATCATCCCAGGGTAACGCTACGATTTTTCGGGATGAAATATAGCCTATGTTTTCGGACCGGACAGATATATTATATTGATGTTAATGTGCACAAAGGCTCGGCGCTGAGTCCATTCCTCTTCAGTGTTGTGCTCGAAGCCATTACGTCTCACATCCAGGTCCCTGCGCTCTGGTTGTTGATGTATGCCGATGACATCGCACTGGTGGAGGAGGACCGGCGAATTTTGGAGCGTAAGGTTAATTGGTGGAAGGAGACGTTTGAGAGCGGTGGTCTGAAGTAAAATGTGGCGAAGACCGAGTACATGGCTTTTGGGAGTACGGACCCCCAAAGCATCGAGATAGGGAACGAACTTGCCGTGAAGACGGAAAAGTTCAAGTATCTTGGGTCCGTACTGCATGAGTCCGGTGACATAGACCTTGACGTCAAAGCCCGTATAGGTGCTGCTTGGTCTAAGTGGAGGGAGGTCTCGAGCATACTCTGCGACCGCAGGATGCCGATGAGGCTCAAGTGCCCCATCTATAAAAGCATCGTGCGGCCGGTGCTCCTGTATGGTTTTGAGACGTGACCTGCCCACAAGCAGCACGTCCAGGAGGTCCACGTCGCAGAGATGAAGATGCTGCGATGGATGTGCAACGTTACGCGTTTGGACAGAATCCGTAATGAGCACATCCGTGGCAGTCTTGGTGTCCGCAATGTGGCAGATAAACTCCAGGAATCCCGCTTGAGATGTTGTGGTCACGTCCTAAGGAAACCACAGGGTATGTCGGTAATGTGTGCCTGAGCCTAAATATTCTCGGACCTCGACCAAAGGGCAGACCAAAGAAAAGCTGGCTAGACGTCGTCAAGGAAGATATAAGGGTCAATGGCCTTACTATGGAGGATGCCGAAGATCGGGCGAAATGGAGTAGAATTTGCAGGAAGGTGGACCCTGGCACCGGCCGGGATAATGCCAGGTAGAAGAAGAAGAAGAAATTGTAGGGATGTCAGATATTATTGCCATCTAGCTGATGTCACATATGTATACTGTTCGTGAGGAATCAATACAAATTACAGAAATAGAAAAAGATACATATATTTGCTCTCCATGAGTGATCATATCATTTTGCTACCTGTAACGTCATATATTTTTGCTTAGAAAGGTTATCACAATTATTTGATGTACATGTTTCATCACATAATTTTGATGCCACTTTATTATTTTGCCTGATGACATCAGATATTTTTGCTGCGTACGTGAAGACAGATATTATTGAACTGTTCTTGGGATAGATATTTTTGCTAATCTCCCCATAGTAATATGTTTATGCTCGTGACTGTATACATATGAGAGAGTATATCAAGGCTGCTATCGAAAACGTAGCCAAGTGGTAGTTTAAGTAAATAATTTTTTGCAAAAAAGCGCCGGTAAGTTTTTGCCTATCGTAATTGGGTGGTAGATACATAGCTTTTTATGAATTATTATTGTACATCCTTTTATTTTTAGAGACTATGGGTATGGTCGCCGGGGATTATATTATTATCGAAGCGAAAAATATGGAGTTGGTTTATGATAGTTAATTTTTTTTAGTTGCTTTGTGTTTGTAGTCACTGAAACCACCCGGCTTCGTTTTCGGTAGCAGTCTTGACATACTTTGCATATGCAGCATGAAACAATAATTTTACTAAATAAAATTGTTTTAGGTGATTCCGAATACCCTCTCAAGCCTTGGTTATTGACACCAATATTAAATGCCGTACCTGGCTCTAGGGAAGAAATTTACAACACCCGTCACGTCCAAGCGAGAAAGTGCATTGAACGATGTTTCGATGTACTAAAAGGACGCTGGAAATGCTTATCAAACCGATCGCTTCATTACCATCCTCATGTTGCCAGCGATATAGTGTCAGCATGTTGTGTATTACACAACATTGCAATACAAGCTCAGGTGCCATTACCAATTGATGTTTCTGAACAGCATGATGAGGAATCGATTGCCTCTACTCCCAGCAGTGAAGAAGATCTCATGCGTGGCAGAGAAATGCTTAACATCTTAATTAATAGTTTGTAGGTAATAGATTTAATAGTTAATAAATAAGTTACATAGTTATTTTAAGTATATTTTTAGGGATAGTAAATATTATGTTATATAATTATTTTAATTATATTTTTATCAGTAAAATATATATTTTTTTATTTCTATATTTATAAAGTTTGGTAGCGTCCGTGGCGCAGTTGGTAAGACGCCGACTGTGAAACGAGAGGCCGCGGGTTGGATCCCCGCATCGAAACAAATATTTGTGAACCACAGTTATTTCATTCATTCTGGGTGTTGGGACAAAAAAAAATCTCGTAGTTCCTGATACCCACGACACAAGACTCGATCTAGTGTGGGGTCAGGACTATGTATGTGACAGTTGGGTGTATTTGTTTATGTTCATTCGTATTCCTACTACTAACTAAATACAGTTCAGTCTAATTGCTTACATTTCGTAACGCTAAATAATACTCCCTTGTAATTCGATATGACTTTCTCCTAGGCACCAACAAGGTTCAATGCAACAAAGGACAGGACATAGTAACAATGTATAATAATACGATTTAAATCATTATAACAAATCTCCGCGCATTACTTATATACCATAACAAACAACTCAACTAAGAAATCCTTCTTAATTATACCTTTTGTTAATATACAGAGTCAGTCCTCTAGATAAAATCATCAGCTCAATAAAGTGACTATTAAATTTAAATACTTGAAAATACATAGAGTATGAACGACAATATAATTCGACCAGCGATGAATACAATAAACACAACTCACATATTATGTCATATGTGCAAACAGTCCTAATCTAACGGATCTGCGGGCGGTGACCTGTCACCTGGTCGCTGTATTACATCAATAGCACGTTGACAAAGATGGATTAACTGATGTAATAAAGTGTTATGAGTTCGAGCCACCTCTATCCTCTCTGCATCTAGTTGAAGCCTTTGCATTTCTCGTTCATGGAGGCGTTTGTCGCTTGCTATCTCATGCTGAATGCGGCGTTGCTCTATAGCCGCAAATTGATCTGCCGCCCGTTCAAATGGAGTCAGTCCTTTGTTCCTTCGCGTTCTTAGATATACCCGACATGGAGTATTAGGATTCGAATGCGGAGAAGCTGAGGACTGTCGTCGATTGTTTCGTGATGGTGACTCCACTGAGATAAAAGAATTTATGGCAGTTGAAGGCGGCTCGCGTGGTGTGGACGGAAGTTCTCTTGAGGGTAATGGCGCCGATGCTTCAGTACCTGATACTGCCGTGGCGATAATTACACGCGGTGTTCTTTGTGTTTGGAATAATTCTGGAGTTGAAATAACTGGAATTGAAAATGATAATTGTTTTACCAAGTATAGAGGTATTACAGCACTATTTTCTATAAACTTGAATTAAATTTCCTATTATTACTGAGTTTAGTATTTCCACATTTTTTTTTCAATTATTTCAATATTATGCAACATCATTTTAATTGGCAATCATTTTTGCTAGTATGATTAAACTTACTATTTTCGACGTGGTGCTCAGGTTCAATGTCAACACTATTATTCTCTTGACCCAATTCAATCTGAATGGTGTTTTCAGCATTATTCATTGGTTGACTTGATACCCGCTGGAAACAGTATATGTGTATTAACATTTTTACTATTTACAATTAATATAATAATCACTATTTAACCATGCCAAACAATAATAAAATTTATCATTTTAAAATGTTGAGGAACATATTTAATAAGGTATTTACTTAGCATTATACATATACTGTATAAAGTGTAAAATTCATTAAACTCAGTAATATTTTTTTCTCCTAGAAATACTACAAATAAGGTGACATACAAAGGTTTGGACAAGTGTACAAAATAATAATATAATAGCATCAAGGTATCCATACAATATTCAATCGTAAGACCTAGGATAGGTACATAAAAGTATTATAAAACTAACAATAAAACTTTGCTCCCGAATACCAGCTTGCCGAACCGTTGCAGATGATCCAATGACTGCCACCACTCTTTCCTCTAAAGCAGTTAAACCTCTTCTTCTGATTGGAACAGCACCAGTGCCTCTGGCTTGCTGTCTTAGGCATAAATATTTTTTTTTGGTTTTGGTCTTCCAGTCAGCCCAAACCTAGTAAATGCAGTTATTTAAAAACAGTGCTCAACATTGTTAAAATCTATTACATTGTATACTAAAATATGTACTTTTTTCCATTTATCTGTTGATTTTTGAATACCACCACCTAAAGAATTTAATAGATTTGTTAATTTTTTCCATAATCGGTCGCTTTTGATCCTTCCTTGTGGACCCGGCTGGGGTTTTGAGAGGTCCCCATTTCTAAAAGATAAACAATCATAAGTGTTTAACAAAGTTATGTATAGTGCGACTAGGTGATATCATTGTTTAGGTATATTATAGTCTTTTAACATTCCCAAGGTGTGTAGGAATATTGAATTAATTTGTAGATTTATATACATGATAGTTAGGTATATAAAGTTAATAATACCTTTCCATGAAGTCTAATAATACGGAGAATTGTTCTGGAGTAGCTCTTAACCTCGGTTCCATTACTAAAATAAAACAATAATTATGTATTATTATAATGTAACACTTAAAATCATTTATGCACATATACACAGGTATAATAAACAATTATTGTACTTGCAAGAATTATTGTATTGTTCTCATTTTTACATGCCCTTTTTTTTGTACTAAACAATATTTTATTCCATGCAGTTTTTTGTTAAATTCTATCCTATTTTATGAAATTGGTAAATATTTCATTTCACATATATTTAAAGATTATAATAACTAGGTACTTACAATACTAAAAGCAAAATCATAAAATAATTGATCAAACTGTTCGTTAGTACTTACCAAATACTTTAAAACTTTTCTGCCTTGTTTTCGACTTTTGTATGGAAACGTAATATTGCTATGGTAGTCAACACTTGTAGATGAATTATTGTGTATAATTAATTAACTTCATATAACATAAATTAGGTACTAATATTTTAGTAGAAAATCTTAACAAATTTAAATAAATCACCTGGAAGTTCAAACTTAGCGCATTTCACAATGTTGAAATGACGTTCACCAGCGAAACAGTTTTTCTAATGAACGAATCGGCTAGGCGTTCGCTAAGTGTTTTTACTTTTTACGCTTGGTTAGCAATTTTTTTTATCTATGACGCTGAGGCGTTAACGATTACAGAAAAAGAATCGATATGAAGCGTTTGCCACTTGTCTACGCCAGCATGTCATTGCCCGTATAACAGTAAGTCGCTTACTAGTTCATACATTGTTTTTTCTTAGGTTTGAAAGATTTGTCCTCGTTGCAGTAGATGTCACTGTTCTCAATAACTTTGCTTTATCCCTGAAACTTTAAGTCTTTGCTTTCACGATGATACTACGACTGAAATTTTGGACACCAATTAACTTAACAATTTGCCCTTCGTTTTGTCGGAATACCACGGCTAAACTGTTATTTTAATTGCCTAAATAACTATGCTAAACACTATTACTATATTTTCCTAAAATAATTTATAAAAAGCAACTCAAATAAAATTCTCTGGCTTTGGAAATTACTAGGGAAATTTAATTGAAATAAATATAATTTGAATATTGACGAGTCCTGAATTCCATGTAACGTATTTCGACAGAGGGCGCTAATACCCTTATACTGGCTATGGACTTATCCCCTTAGATACAACGTACTCTGTGTCTTATAACAAAGTTTGAGGCTTATATGTATATAACGCCATCTACACAAAGGTGTATGAACTTAAATGCAAGATATTGTTCAAAATTTGCGCCATCTAGTATGGAGTAGCAAGAAACGCCATCTCTTGGCTATTGAATTAGACTAGCTCAACAACAAAATGCCAAACTCTTTGTTTCGTATGTAATAATATGCGTTTTTTATTAATTTCAATAAAATAATAATCCTCAGTGATGTTATAGATAATAATGACAATATTCTGGCGGCATATGCTAGTGCGTTTCACTGATAATACAGTGATTCAATGGGTACTTGTAGTTGACGTTGACGGTCGCAGCGACAGTGGCGCCAACATTTTCCTTATAATCAGGGTGTGTTTTCACGTATACTTCATTCTACCGCAATTCTTCCTAGGGTGAACATCCTTTCCTAATTGGTTCATTGTGCGTGACATTGAAGTGAAAGCCAACATTCCACATAAACCCTCGTATCGGCCCTTCAATATCAATATTGACCTGAATTTACACCTGAACAACCTCAGTTTTATAAAATTTTACCATCCGTGGAAAGCGAACCCTACGCGAAACTATCGATCGGAGAGCTATTTGCCGCGAACGGAGTCAAGTCTTTCGCCGCGTCGCCGACGATATTGCTCCAAAAACGTTAAAACTCAAGAGTCACCGTCGCCGCCGCCGAGATGGCGTTCATGATGCCGGTAGTGAAGAACGACTGGGACATATACAACTCGCAGCGGTCGCGACGGCCCTCGGAGTCAGCGGAGAAGGCGGCGCTGGGTGGGCGCGTGCGGAAGGTGTCGGAGTCGCGGTCGGAGGGGCCGGCGCTGTCGCCGCTGGGCCGCGCGGCGCTGAGTCCGCACCGCAGCGCGCCGGCCATGCGCTCGCTGTCGTACTGCCGCGCGCCGCCCTCGCGCGTGTCGCTGCGCGCCGCCGCCGACAGCCCCAGCAAGGGCTCGGCTAGCCCCACGGGCGGCGCGCGCGAGGAAAAGTTCCACACCAGGTTGGTGGAGAAGCTGAAGCGGGCGCTGAGCCGCTCGGACTCCCGGCGCGAGGAGAGGAGCTCGTGAGTGACCGAGTGCTTGTGTGCAGGGCGCGCGCCGACTCCCCCGAGCGGCACTCGCGGTGCGGCGCGTGCGTGCCGTACCTGTGACGGCGCGCGCGACGCCCGCAACGCCTGCGGGCCGCGCCAGCGCCAGCGCCGACACACCATCTGTGATACGTATAAGTTGGTGACGAGTTGAGTAGACGTTGTGATGTGCTCACTAACCGCCTAAGGTGTTTCCACCGGGATTTAACGTTTGAACGCATCGACGCGATAGTATTAGAGGTATTATCACACATTCGGATCGCTTTTCTTGACTGTTGCATGTTTTTTTGTCATAGTATCGTGTTGGGTCAACAGTGTTGTCAGTATTAGAGGGGGCTGTATGTTGTAACTTGTATATCAAGACTGCGTTAGTTTAAGTTCGAGCGCCGCCGGGAATACCAAGTGTTCGGGCGGCGGCGCGTGTTAAATGTTAGTTTATGGCAGTTCGTGAATGATATCTGTGATTAGGTATTTGTAAGTGAAGTGTTGTAAATCATAATTTGTTTAGATGAAAGGCTATGTTCGTGAAGCTCCTACCCCTTTATTAAGTTAATTCAGATCAATACAGAAATTTTGTCGGTTTAAAAACAAATGGAAATTAAATACTTCATGTTATTAATTTTTATACAATCTAAAATAAATTGTAGTGGGATTACAATTGTATGTTGCTTTTAAACAGCAGTAGGGTTGCAACACGTAACGCTACGTATTTTAGTATAACCCTTTGTGTTGTAAGAGTACCTTCCTAAATTAATATATGATAATATATAATTATAACATAATGAGAACTGTCGATATTTGTGAATGTAAGCCACGTATTGTAATCGTTGATAGTTTAAGTAGTTAGAAAGAAAAAGGCCCCGGAACTACTTCGATTATGGCTATAAGAATGTTATATATTTTATTTGATTTTATATTACGTTGAATTTTACCAGGCTGTAATCGGATGATCCGAAGTCTATGAAGATCCAATTGAATTGGTAGTTTAGGTAAATTTATTGGAAATTCTAAATTTATATTAATATCTCTATGAGATTAATTATAATTTTTTTAAAAGTTCCTCGTAAGGTTTGAGCTGCCATACTAGACGGTTTCATGTAAACACAATATTTAATAGTTTTTGTATCCGCCATAAATTTCATTGCCCAACCACTGTATGCTGTTTGCGAATTTTATAACCTTACTCAAAAATGTATGTAACGCAATATGTGTCTATTTTGATTTCAAAGTATTAAACAATTAAATATAAAGCTTAATGGAAACATTTCTTTCATTTAACCTCTCGCATATTTTGGTAAATAAAATGTGTGTATGTCCCTTTAAGCATTTGGCTTTGAACTTGTTGTATATTTAGCGGCATGTATCGTCGCGTCGACGTCTGCTGCCAAAATCTTGGCTACGTGTATACTTGGCGTCACAACAAAAATAACACTATAGTGATAGTGGTACAGTAGACAAATTATAAACAATTTGTACTATCAATATTATTGATGTGCTATTGAGCGTATTGTCTTCATTAGTTTGACAAGACAGCAAGTCTCAACATTCGATATTCTTAACTCTATGTAGATTCTATAACTTACTATCAGTCATTAATATGGGACCATAAAAAATATTACACATTAATTAGTAGTGTCGTTGTTTTGTGTTGACAGCCTCCGTGGAGCAATTGGTTAGACGCCGACCGTGAAATGAGAGCTCGCGGGTTCGATTCCCGTACCGACAAAAATGTTTGTGCGACCGCACAGTCTCTCAGTAATTTCTGATACCCAGACCACAAGACTTGATTAATCTTAATGTGGGGCCAGAACTATGTATGTATGTGTGTCTGTTGGATGTATTTATTTATTATTTCCTTACAAGGTAGAGTCTTTAATAACAAACCTATTTACATTTTATATGATAAAGTCCACCTCTTAAAATATAAAATACAATATTCTACAACGGATACCATTGTAAATTGTAATTCAAACTTTACTATTTAGACTTCTTATAGGGTAGAGTCATACCACCCATTGCTTTAGTATTCTATTAAAGGAAAGAAATACATATAAAGAAAATATATTATTATTATCTTTGGTCTATAATGGAAAGGCCCTTGATACTGACTAATTAAGGGCATCGTCCAAGCGCAATAGGAATGTATACATCATGGTAATTTTAGCTTCTTACGTCACGCGTAGGTAATTGTGTCGTGAATTCACACAAATATTTTATTAAGGTAATATTTTTTCTCGACAACATTTAGTTGGTTATGTAACATATCCCATATTTTTTATACGACATTAAAAGCTTTCAGACTTCGTGAAGAGTTTATTAGTTTAATGGATGGTTATGTTTTTTTCACGCTTATGTCAATATTCTTTCTCTTTGTTCCTCACTGCTGAGGATTGCGACCACACGTGATATTCCTCCATCGTATTCGGTCAAATATTATTCAAATATTGTAATCATACTTTCAGATATAATTCAATGCAATAAAAAAAAAAGAGATATACACGAACTCAATGCCACTATTAATGATAAATAATGTCAAATAAAAAACATCATTTTAATCTCGTTCTCAAGACCTAACATAAAATCCTTCAACATTAGAATAATTTTATGAACTAAAACATTTAATGTCAAGTAAATAGTTCTCTATTCCTATTCCATAATATTTTCTCTTCGTAAAACCAATAGAGTAACTATTTTATTGGCATTTATAATGGTAGAATTGGCGTATAATGTCTCTAAGTGCGACTGTCCATCCTTACGCCAGTACTGATGCACTCTCTCTGAGCCGGTCGATAAGCGTTGTTCTCGAAAGTTCTGCGATGCAATAAGCGCTCCTTAGCGAACTGTCGCCGCGAGACAATAGAAAATTGAACGATACGGGTCCTTAATGGAGTGCCGCTGTTTTTGTTGAAGTATTTATAAACATTATCGTGGATTTCATATGTTTGAATGGAATATTAATTATAGATTTTTAAGTTACATTGGCCCTAAACATCATTGTGGATTGCATGTATTTAAATGGAGTAAAATTATAGATTTTTAAGTTACATTGGTCCCTCAACTAATGTAATAGTGGCGTATATGTATATGTATGATATGTCTAGTCCTAGGTTCGATTCTCAGGTTGAAAACAGTTTGGTGTGAATGCTCATTCGAAAGGTAATATTTCATATGGATGATTCTAAGATGTCGACACTCGCACTGTTACTGATTTCGACTGATACACACTAAGCCGGTCGATAAGTGATGCGTTCTCGAAAGTTCTGCGGTTCAATAAGCATTCCTTACTCCTTTCCGGAAAGCGGGAAACAGGTTGATCTTCCGGGAAGGTAGAAAATTGAACAATATAATACGTAATGAAGACGAGACTATTTTAATGCAATAAAATGGTAGTAAGTAATAGTAAGTAGGAGAATATAAAGAAATAAATACACCCAACAGCCACATACATAGTCACGACCCTACAATAAAATCAAGTCTTGTGGCGTGGGTATCAGGAACTACGAAAGACATTTCGGTTTACAAAAATCTACACAAACATTAGTCTCGTTGGCGGATTGAAGCCGCAGCCTCTTTTCCGTAGCCGGTGTTTAACCAACTGCGCCACGGACGCTGTAATATACTGATTCACTCTCACTAAGCCGGTCGATACGCGTTGTTCTCGAAAACTCTGCAGCGCAATAAGCGCTCCTTAATAACGTCTAACCCATCTCACTAGATAATAGAAAATGGAACGATACACTTCTTAATAGACCCTCGGCTATTTTATTGCAGTGTATATAGAGGTTTGTAAATACATGGACATTTGATTTTAGATCTTTGTTACCTAGTTGTTGGTATTTTATTGCCATATTGATGTAAGGAACGGTCCCATATAAGAATGTGAACATAAGTTCAATTTTCAGATTGGAAAATGGTTAGTATAAATGTGATTAATATATTAGAAAATATTACCTCTAGTAATGCTGGTTCTAAAATTATGAGTCAAATATTTCAGCAATAGCTTTCTGCAAGAATTTTCAAACCAAGATATCGAACCGAAAAACGATACTCCGCGCCATTAAAAATTCATAATATAGAAATGACGTGAATTTTCGAATAATTTATAATAATGCAATAAATGAATACGACGTAATTAAATTTGTCACAGCTGATAAAATAGTCTTTGTTAGTACGTGCATTGCACTTAGGTTTATCAATGATCTTTCTCCCATAATATCGGCCCAAATGCAGTGATAGCATTTGGCGTAGGAAATTTCCTTAAATACAACCTACTGTTGTTCTTTTAATTGTTAATCCCTTAATATTGTGCGTGTTTAAGCTAAGGGGTAAAGGCTAGAGTAATTTGAGTAAATAAATTTATATATTTTTGCAAAGACAAATAGAAAATAATGTTAGTATTTCTAAACTAAACAGTATTTAAAAAACGCTACAATTTATTTTTGTTAATAATAATATATGAGCCATTCAAAAAAGTAATTTGAACTGGAATCACAATATATGTATTTGCATACATTAGTATCGGAATTTTGAAAACATAACCATTAATAAAATACGAGCAGGTATTACACCAAAATATGACCTTTAAATAAAACATAGAGATCTATGAATGATTAAAAAACAGGTTCATTACGTAATTTCACAGATATTTGCAAATTATAATACGTGTATATATACCAAAAATATTTTGTATACATTTCTGTCCTCGTCCCTAATTTCTCCATCATTCCATAGCTTATCCTGTAGATGAAGTAGTATTATGATATTGAAGGAACGACTTGGTGCAGTCTCACTCGTGCCTGAATACAACTCTATTATTTATCTAAACTTATACCACAACGAGGAAAGATTTGATTGTTTGCATTGAATGGCGTCTATTAAACTGATTTGAAAAAATCTTTCACCAATAGAACTCTACATTATCCTGATGAAAATAGGCGACAAATAAAAATAACAATAAAAGAAAATTTAAAAAAATACAAAAAAAAAACATTAAAATTTACAACATGCATGCGGCTGAATTATTCCGTCACTGCTTATAATAAAAAGTGTTTATATAAAATTTTAAAGCTTGTATTAAATATTCTCCTCTTTGCCCTCTGTAATTCGCTCTACTCTTGAATATTCGCCCCTCTGCCTACTCGACCTACATGAAAATAGCCCGTTGCATAATTAATTACATTAGCATTATCAAATAAAATAAAATTGCCTGAACTAAATATAGACCTTTCTTTACTATGAATTTTACCGTACTGAGTGCACACGAAATGTATTCTGTTTTATTCTATATTTGCATAATGAAGGACCTGTTTTAAGTAACAGACGCTCCGATGTAGTCCTTTACTAGTCCGAGATAATAATTAAAAAACAGTAGCAAAACCAAACAACACCATGAATTAACAAGCAATGCATAACATTCCACTGCGCTCGCCATCCAGTCATCCAGTCATCGTCCAGTTGTCTGGTTAAAATTTCCTTCAAACCGGAACACAACAGTCCATTTACACTGCTATTTGGTGGGACAAATAAGCTTTGCGGTGCTACCAACCCAGACGTCACACACATATGAAACTTACCATAAGCAAAATTTATTTTATTTAAAAAAAAATTGTCGAATAAAAATGTGATCGTATCAGAGATTGACTAAGAAATTATAGGTCCATTATTTCGATCATATAGTGCGGGTGTTATTATATAAAATTGCATAAATGAATGCGTTGCAGGAATAGTTGCAGATATTATACGGCTTCGGTAATGCTTTTACCGGCGCTAATTAGATCGGTTTAATCCTGTTATGTGATATGTAAGTACCTGCATATCGGAAGTCTATCCGATCCTATATTAAGGTCACCTATAAATGGAATATTGAGAGGAAGTTATACTGAATTTGTTTACCTAGATTGAATTGCAATATAATTGGCGAAGTGAAAGGTCACATGATGGATCAATAGGCTTCCATTTCGCTGTATTCATTGGCATCTGTGTTGGATGATAAGCGGTTTAATAAAACATTTTTGTTCATTTATTATGTCGTCTATGTAATGTTAATTAATAAGTACTTCAATAATACTATAGTAATGTATGGCCTTTTTTGGATTTATTATTAGTTCACCACGCGGGACGCCACTGACCTAGTTGGAGTTGGTAGACTTTACATATTTGTGAAATTCTTGAAAGAATTTTCATGTCTGCAAGTTTCGATTTGATCTTTTTCTTCAGCCTGACTTAATAATTTATTTTAAATGAATTTCATGTCAGTGCTAGAAGTTAATTTGAAATGGAAATTATTCCAAAAAAGTACGTCAGCACTGTCCATTTCTATTGTTTATTTGAGTTATTTTGAATATTAACGTATCTAATATTTTCACTGATAACAAACAGCGAAAAATGGACTGCATTTTATTTGAATAGAATATACTTTAATATTTACCTATTCATAACTTGATCGACCTTTTTAGACGCAGACACCCCACATACACAATAAGTTAATAATATAATATATATATATATAAATTAAATATTGTGATAAGACGAAAAACATACTTTTTATAGTACAAATATAATCAAGTCTTGACTACCGATATAAAATGAACTACGACATCAGTGCTCACGTGCGCTCATATTTTATACATTGATAGCGTTTTTTATTGTGTTTTGGCACCACCAGGCAATCGTTATTACTGGCGGGTATCAGAACAAAAACACGTTTAAAAAAGATTGTTTTTTTAGGTATGTTACAGTAAATGATTTTATATAAATTACCGAATGGCCGAATTCATGTGTTGTTTATAATAGTTTACTAGTTGCTAAGCGGTCATGTCGTCGGTAATGTCTAATGTGTAAAGAGGAACTTTTAGTTCAAATGAATAATATGTATATCAATCTTTAAAATAAACTAAAGTGACCGCATTTTTTATGATATTTGGAGCCTATATTTTAGATAGACATCCGTAAACTCACGCCTTTTTTCCAGAAGGGTTAGGCAAAGGTGCTACTAGAACACCCACATTTCACCTTGTGTGTTCCGTCCGTGGATGTAATAATGAGTAGAAAAATATAATGTCACTGCCCAGCCCGGGATTCGAACCTGAGACCTCAGCTTTACAATTATACCGTTGTATAACTATACCACCGAGGCAGTGTTTTTGATAGAGTTGACGAAATACGTGTATATCTTAATAATAATTTAGATTTTAATGGCTAATTTACCATGATTTTAAAATATACTCGGGATATCCACGTCTCGTGTTTTAACATGCATTATCCAATTTGAATTCAGATTGTCTTTTGACAGCTATAAACAAATATCCAATTTAGTCGAATATGAATGTACGTCAGAAAAAATTCCAATCCTGTTAAGTTTATCCTAGAGAATGTTCGCTTCAACTGCGAAAGTGACTTTGTAGTACGTCTGTAACATTGCGTTATTCGCATTGGGGGCACCGGGCATACAAACATCTTAATTTAGTTTTATTGACGCAGCTTCTGGTCTGGAACTGATTAAGTGACGTAACACATTTGTAAGCAAACACTTTGGTACACTTGCTTTCGACAGTCGGCACGTGGTCACAAGATTAAAGTCTAAGTACTGCTTTATTTATGTATTGTTTATTTCCAAATAGAATATTTAAACTTTAAAAATAGTAACAAAATCACAAAGTATTTTTATGGAATAAACATTATTTTGATCGTGCCAAATTATTTTCGTGGTGTATTTATTTATTTGTGTGTGGGATCGGAATGGTTTTTGTTAACAATTATTGTTAGTAAAAGCTGCTATGAAAAATAGTAGTGAATTAATAAATCGATTTCATAATTATCTTTGTCATCATCGTATTTATAAAAATCTTTAAGAAGTTAAATTACAAATGTACGCACTACTGAACGTCTCCTCAGATTCCTAAAAAGGTTTTTTTCTTAAGGCACTGGGCTTTTTCAATTCTTAGAAAAATAAAACATTGATAAATAGTAATTAAATGTTGAAGAACGTTATTAAATAGTAATTACATCTTAAATAAACCTAACATTGATCTAGTTTTATATAAATACTACTAATTGATTTTATATTTAGCGCAGAATGGACACAATAAAGCACCTAGTATTTATCAATAATTGATTCTATATTTGTAACAGAATCGACACAATAAGGCAGAGCGTCGTTGATTATTTTCAATTTCATTGTTCGTCTCAGGTTCGCGAGTTGTTCGCTTCTGCGAGTGTCCGCTGTAGTGCGGATAACAAAAACTGGTTAATACCGGATCGATGGAAGCGTACCGCCACTAATTCAGCTGGTTCGGTTTTGTCACTTCCATTGTTTTGTTACCATGGATTCGTATTTTCCTGGATATTATTATCTAGGATGTAAGGTTGTGCGTTTGATTCGGCGAATCAAACGCACAACCTTACATCGGTTGAACAATTTATTAGAATTGTCCGAGATGGTAATTAATTTATGGATGGATTGGCGCTAAATTACCTTTGACATCTGGCACAGAAATGGAGAGACTAGGGAGAGAGAGACGAGGGTGGTAGGGGTCACTTTACTCACTAATGATTAGATGGCCCTCTGTCTCTGGTCGAAAGAAACATGAATTTATTAGTGTATCTTATGGCATTAATATAAAACATTGGCCATCGATGTATTATGCGTAACTGTATACTGTATCAGCCCATATACGTCCCACTGCAGGGTACGGGCCTACTCTACAATCAAGAATACGATTGAGAGTGGTTAGGCCATATAGTCCACCACGCTGGCCTAGTGCGGGTTGGCGGACTTACATACCATAGGAATTCTTATAAATCGCTATGGTATGCAGGTTTCCTCACGATGTTTTCCTTCACTGTTTTAGTGCGTGGTGATTGATTATTATCAATACACACATGACTCCGAAAAGTCAGAGATGTGCCCTGGGATTCGAACCCGCGACCACCGTGAACATGTGGGCAGCCGCGTCTAGTCCGTTTATCAACAGGCCACCACGCACTTAATTATAAGATTATGTATAAGACAAGACAGACAAGTATATCTTTTATGCCAGTAGATAGAAAGTAATTTCATTTTTATTAACTAATGGAAATTTTTACAATAATTAGATACTGGTACGAACATGAGAATCTTGCAGAGTACTGTCGTGTGGTCAGCATATTCTTTGTTATTGTTTACGAAGTATACGTAAGCCGCACAGCCGACGATGAAACGATTTAACACACAAGCACTTTCTTCACGTGTGCCTCTCAAATCGTTAAATTTTATTCGTTTCGGCAATAGAAGAGATTAACCAGACCAGTGTTATAGTGTCGAATAACGAAGTATAATCGTATTTAGATAGTTTATATCTATTTAGACGCCAGAATGCTTAGCGTCAGGTGCATATTAGTCACTTTGCAGAGGTAAAATAGAAAACAAATAGTATAAGTTTAGCCACACGTAATGACGATATAAAAACATTATCATTTTTACACGCTCTACATTAGCTTCACTTGTATGTTTGTAACCGATTCCTTTGGGCGCTATTTTGGCCCACTTTAAACGGTCAGATTTCATTCAAACCTTGTAGATTTGTCGAAGACCGATGATAATACAGTAATTTAAAAAGTATATGTCATTACCTTAACCAAACCTCGAGCATTTTTTTGAAATAAAATTTGAATGAGTAATTTACGCGCAGCTTCTTTTCATCCTTTGTTAAGATACCCGTAGAAAGATGTTTTTAGTCAAAACAATTAAACAATCGTTTAAAAAACTAAAAATACACGCTTTAATAAAAGACCCAACTAAAAAAATAAAAATAATTGGTAATGAGTTTAAGATTAGCAAATTTAGTGAAATTCATTCATTTTATTGTTCCAAAGCGTAGGGTGCTTACAACAATTATTTATTCTCAAGCCTAGCTTTTTAAACTATTATTATTTTACTGACACTACAAAGTCAAAACTTTGTTCCTAAAAGTCAGTGAATTGCAATTTGTAGCACAGCAATGACGGGAATAAATTGAATATCTCTATTCTCCGTAAACTAAACTTGAGTCTTGAAATGGTATAGTTCTGTTTTGGTTAATTTAAGCCGTGCTTGAAGCATAAATCGAATCAATTCAGGTTTAACCAGAATGATTAGACTGTAATATGGAAAATTTACGTGTATAACGAAAGATGTGAAGTTTTTATCATTCACAAGAGTATTTGAATCAATTGTGTGAAATTGACAAGTGTCTCATATATTCTAGTGCCCATGAAACACGACTTGTACTTTACGTTTACTTGTTTTTTTTTACTATACGTGTCATCACTAAAATTTTCTTTAATTTATTACCAAAATAATATTTAAAATACACTCAGCATGTGCAGTGTAAACCAAAGAAAATATTTGTTGGATATTATAGGATATAAATGTATCGAGATTGATAATAGCGAGTCGATTGCGTCTATTATCATTTTTTTTTTTTATTGCAATGAATGGCGTGCCGAGCATGCCGTTCGCCTGATGGTAAGCGATTTGACCGCTCATGAACAGTAGCAAAACCAAACAACACCTTGAATTACAAAGCAATGCTTGGCCTTCCACTGCGCTCGCCATCCTGAGACATAATATGTAAAGTCTCAATATGTCCACTAGTTACTCTGGCTACAATGTTCTTTAATCCTAAACACAACAGTGCATTTAAACTGCTGTTTGGTGGGAGAAATAGACATTGCGGTGGTACCCACCCAGGCGGCTTCTCACATATGAGACACCTACCACTAGTGATAAAGCTTTCTATCTATGTTATAAATCACTTATCTAAAGTATAATAATATTCTAATTACGTAAGCAACACTTCACCTGTCCAGGAAGTTATGGAGAGCTCGCGTGAACACGTGGCATGTCTGCAATGACCGCAGCCTTGAAGGACGGGTGTCGGATCACAGGAATTTGTGCTATTTATATAAAGCGCCTGATATCAAATCATTTATAAATTTATTTGATTTTTCTACCATCACATTATGCTGTCAGGTTTTTTTTTGTATTTTATTAGCCCATATATACGTCCCACTGCAGGGCACAGGCCTCCTCTATAACAAGAGAATGATTGAGAGTGATTAGGTCACATAGCCTTCCAAGCTGGCTTAGTGCGGTTTGGTGGACTTTACATACCTTAGAAATTCTTACAAATCACTATGGTATGCAGATTTCCTCGCGATGATTTAATACACCGTTATAGTGCGTGGTGATTAACTATCAATACACACAGACTCGCGACCACCGTGAACATTTTGGACAGCCACGTCTGGTCCGTTTGCCAACTGGCCACCACGCATATTGTCAGGTAGTTTGCTTTTCCCTTCTTAATATTGGCATAAAACAGACACTACAATGTCTGATGGTCAAAGCGATCTAAAATAAATAGTGTCAATGACATGAATCTATCAACACTGATTTGAGTATGATACTTGCTTGATGATTCTACATATAATATAAAAATAAGTCAGTGCTTTTTATATTTCATACGTCAGGCAATGGGGCAAACGAGTTACCTGATGGCAAGGGATCACTGCCGCCTATGAACATCCCTAGTGCTTGTATCGTGGATGTCTCGCTGATCAATCAAATCAGGAGGAGAGCAAGAAAGAAAAAATGAGGGAAGAGTAAAGGGGAATTTCTGGCAATCTCACTTACCGAACGAAGCGCGACATCTAGGCTGTCACTTCACGTCGATTGCGTGAGACAGTACTACTACTTAGGACGAGCCTGCCCATTCATGCTGAGTCATGACTGACAATACCGTGTTCTGATACTTCCAGTTATCTGGAGTAAGTTTATCATTCTAATTACGTAAGCAAGTAAAGTAGCAACCCACTTCACTTGTGCAGGAAGTAGGGAGCTTGTATGGACACGTGACATCTCTACGCTGACCGCAGCCTTGATGGATGGGTGTTTGACCACAGGAGATTATGCTATTTATACTCAGGACATCTGATATCACAAGACCTTACAAAAACGTGATTGAGATATTTCTGTCATATTATCTTAGTTATCTAGGCTGTTCTTTTTTTACTGGTACTTTAGAGTGTATATTGTTTTATAAATCGGTATGGTATGCAGGTTTCCTCACGATGTTTTCCTTCACCGTTATAATGCATGGCGATTGACTATTAATACACACATGACTCCGAAAAGTCAGAGGTGTGCCCTGGCATTCGAACCCGCGACAACCGTGAACATATTGTCAGCCGCATCTGGTTCATTTACTAACAGGCCACCATACACTTTTATGTATGTACATATTAAATGCATAATGATAATTGCGTAAGCCCTACACTTCACTAGTGCAGGAAGTTGTCGAGAGCTGCCTGAGGACATGTGACATCTTGCACACTGACCGCATCCTTGAAGGACGCGTATCGGATCGCAAGAAGCTATTTATACGTAGGACACCTGATATCACAACACCATTGTTAAACGTGACTGAAATAACTAGTGTGCCCGCCTTTCTGATGCTTATGGCATTAAATCTGTCAAAAACAAAATATACTTTGTTCGTGTTTTCATTAAATAGATCCTTTGAATTAAACATTTATGCTACAATCGTTTGCGACATTTTGTATTTGTGAAAAAGAAACGGCACGAGAAACTTCCCCGGCAATAGGAAAGAAATCACTTCAACTTTTGTAGGATATGAAAGGTTTCCGTTTTTTCATTGAGGCGCGAAAACATAAAAATATGTGTCAGTTTGCACACCCGACTGAAGTTTTCACTAAAACGGGGAAATGAACAAAATAATACAATAATAATAATGAAAACATGAAAAAAATATAACACTATTATGGCTGGCAGATTGTTGCAGCTACACATATATTTTCTGTATAATCTTGAATGTGGCATAATAATGTAAAATGTCTTCATTGATCGTTAATACTAGATTATAGATTTCGTTGTAAGTTGGCAGCGGACTTTATAATAATCTATTCTTACGGAGTAAAAAAATAAAATACTACACGAACTAAATTAATTGTATTCAGGATGCAAGAACCCACTTGTTTGTAACTTACACATGTCTAAACCGAGATAAGTTATCGCTACATACCGAAACAGTTTTTTAAGATCATGTTTACTTAAACCTTTTATTTATAAACTATCTCGAACGTAATAAGCAATTAGCAATTATAAACAATATGGTAAAAAATTAGGTATCCATAATCGAATTTAAGTCCAATTCACACGAGGAGAGTTTTTCGCCTCGAAGATACGATCATCGTAAGGATATAATAAAGTTGCATCGTGTAAACATTTTTCAACCCTATAATCTTATGGCGATTATGTTATACGAACTCTCCCCGTGTGAATAGTTTTTTACTGTTTTTGAACTATTTGGTAAAAGTGTAAAGTAATACAAACATTGGGATAGATTTTTAGTGACCCATCCCGGCCGTAATATCCGCAAACAAGTTGGGCAAAAGGCCAATGTTTCTAGAATACCACTTTCGATTTTCCCCGGGATACCGATACGGGAGTTTAAAAGCTCTTCTCTTGAAAAAAGTAAAAGAAAAATTAAGCGTCTGGACGGATAAGATCATACCCCTACATGAAACCTAGGCTAAATGACTAAATATATAAAGGATACTACTATTAATCCAATCTACACCTTGTTCAATATTTATGTAATTGTAAGTTTAGTAAGTGCGTGGTGGCCTGTTGGTAAACGGACAAGACGCGACTGCCAACATGTTCACGGTGGTCGCGGGTTCGAATCCCAGGGCACACCTCTGACTATTCTGAGTCAGGAGTGCAGTGGGACGTATATGGGCTGATACAGAAGTGTAGTAAGCTTATCTATACTAAGAATTATGTTTTAAAAATAACACATTTGTACCATTTTCCTTGTTACTGTAGAGATTACAGTATCATAACTCTCATAATGAGAATAGTTTATCTTAAAATATTTTTCTGGTCATTTTCTTATGAACATACATAATTGTGCATTTGTAGCTTTAGTGGAAACTATAGTGAACTCATAAATATTTGACGAGAATTATACCAGTGAAAGTACTTCTCGTATTTCTGTTATAGATTATTGTGTGTATATGTAATCCCATATTATCTATACCATTTTATCCCAAAATAATAGCTTTTAAGTGAAACCTTTATTGTCGTCAATATTGAATATTTAATGAGTGAGTGATTACTAATACGGTATCAACTTCACTCTCAGTTCCGTTATAATCTTTCGTGTCATATAAACAATTTATTATTTACCAGAATACGTTACAATTATATCTAATTTATTTAAGTACATTACGATAATTGCAATACTATCTACTACTGACGCACATGCATTTTTTTATAATATGCATTCGCATTAATTATAATGACAGTAAAATGTTTGTACCTGGTAATACAACATGATTTATAAAACGTAGTGATAGAGTAGAAATCGTAAAGATGTAATAATCGATTATTTGCTCGTTTGTTTTAAAAAATATATATTTCACACTGTGTTTTTGTAAGACACTGGTACATGCCGCCATTTTTTGGCGTGCCAATTATATCAGTTCAGAGCTTCGCAGCCACAGTCATAAAATACAAAATATATATTTATTTTACTTTTGGTTTCCCAAAACGTGGTTCCAATTTTGTTCATTCGACTCGGTCACATCGACAAATTACGCGTCTGGGACAATGCTACTACGCCCCAGGGCTTCGCGACGCACCGCTTGGAAATGCTCTTGCTTATACTATAATATTATAATTTCAGCGTTGCTATTCTTTAGCTCAACATCAACGGCGAGTATATTACTCACCTTCGATTTACCGACGATATTGTAGTCTTGGCAGAATCGCTGGAAGACCTTAGTACTATGCTCGAAGACCTTAATCGAGTCTCCCAACAGGTGGGTCTTAAAATGAACATGGATAAAACGAAGATCATGTCGAATATCCATGTTGTGCTCACCCCCATTGGAGTTGGGGGCTCGACTCTCGAAGTTGTAGACGAATATGTCTATTTAGGACAAGTGGTCCGGTTAGGCAGGTCCAACTTCGAGAAAGAGGTCAATCGTCGAATCCAACTCGTTTGGGCAGCGTTCGGAAAACTTCGCGACGTCTTCTCTTCCAAAATACCTCATTGCCTAAAATCGAAAGGCTTCGATAGTTGTGTGTTACCAGTGATAACATACGGCACCGAGACGTGGCCTCTCACTGTGGGCCTCATTAAAAGGCTCAAAGTCACTCAACGAGCCATGGAGCGGGCTATGCTCGGTGTTTCTACGAGATCGAATCAGAAATGAGGAGATCCGTAGGAGAACCAAGGTTACCGACATAGCCCATAGGATTGGCAAGTTGAATTGGCAGAACCGATGGCCGTTGGGGCCGAAAGGTTCTTGAGTGGAGGCCACGTACAGGCAAGTGAAATTTCGGACGCCCGCCTACAAGGTGGACGGACGATCTGACTATGGTTGCAGGAAGTCGCTGGATGCAGGCCGCTTCCAACAGGTCATTGTGAAGGTCTTTGGGGGAGGCCTATGTTCAGCAGTGGACTTCCTGTGGCTGATATGATGATGATGATGATGATTCTTTAGCTAGGTTTCCTTATACCAAACACGCTCATAAATACATGGATTAGATTACCATGGCGCTTCCTGTACCCTATCTAAAACTATACAAAAATGTCCTAAGGCGCCCCATTATATCTGAAGGTATAATGACGGCAGACGCCCAACCACGACCTACCCTAACGTAATTAGTGTGAAGAATGAATGGGCTTATAATTTTCCGACCGCCGACTGACTGACGTCAATCTTTCAAGAATAGGTCTTTTAGACCGCCTTACTGTCCCTAGTATGGGTTTGCAGAATTTTACACTTTTGAAAGTTAAAGCAAAACTATCAGGTAGGCTTCCTAACAACGTAAATAAATGAAAACATGGGTCATGTCGATGGATCTGATATACGAACTATCGTAGAGCTCTCAATCATTTGGTGGATTTGAAAAGTGACAGGTATTGAATATTGTCCACGATAACCGCATAATATTACGTCATATTATTAATAAGGAGGACTCATTTATCAAAAATATCTAATCAATTACAACTTCTTGTGAAGTGGTGTTACAACTCGACTGTCGACATAAATTTATTTGATCATCATTTCATCATTATTTCATCATCATCATCATATCAGCCACTGGAAGTCCACTGCTGAACATAGGCCTCCCACAAGGATCTCCACAATGGCCTCCACTCAAGAACCTTTCGGCCCCAACGGCCATTGGTTCTACGAGCTATGTGCCCGGCCCACTGCCACTTCAACTTACTAATCCTGATAACGTTTACAACTTAATTATTATACAGGGTTTAAGCGACTTCAGAGAAGACTTCAGACTTAAATTAAATGCTTTAACGGTAGCGTTAATGCATTTAATTTACAGGTTTCCATTAATTCAGGTATATAGTGACTATCAGTTCAGTTATTCATTAATTTCTCTTAATTCATGTGCGATTGGCTCGGTGGTGTAGTTGTATTACGGTAAGTTTACAAAGCTGGGGGTTTGAATCCCTGGTCGGACAAAATGATATTAGATTTTTGTATTCATTATCAGCCCAGAATCAGGAATTTGTGACCGATACATACATGCTATGATAGGCTTGCCCCTATCCCAACGTGGAATGGAACATATAAGGCGGAATGTGTGTAGGACACAGGTTGCACCCCTGCTTAACCCTTCTGGGGAAAAGGCGTGAGTTTATGTATGCATGTTTGTCTATAGTGCTTTTTATTGTTTTCACTATAATATGTTTACTTATTTAGACATTAATGATAACTATCACCTTTTTTTAAGCCATAAGAAAAATATACTTTACAACGTCGTGTTTAGTGCCACGGAATCGGAAGTAATTAAGATCCGACCTTAGTGATAAAAAGTGAAATTAAAAAATATAATTTGAGTATAGCGTGTACTTTTGTGTGAAATTGCACTTGATTTAACGTTTATTATGTTTTAACAACACTCAGGTGATACATTATCTATTATAATACAATTTGCTTATTGAAACAGACATGTAATAAGGTTTACAAAATTGCGCTAGTTATAAATACAAGTGAGCAAAAATGTTTCGCCCTAAACATAATATGGTTATTAATTTATTTAAATCCTTTATTGTACACTAAGTTAACTTAATAACAGAACATTATATTACATAGTGGTACAAAAGGCGGTCGTATCGCTCGAGGCAATCTCTTACCGAGTACCTTGGGATGAACAGTAAGAGATGGAAAAAAAGAGAGGGCAGTCAATAGTGTACCAAGTAAGATAAAGATTGACTAAAGAAAAAAGAAATTAAATAAAATCATATATGCAAAATACGTGACATACGAATATAATTACAAAATTAACAAACATAACATATATTAGATATATAAATAAATATATAAATACATGTATATGCATATACAAGTGCACAGATATCATAATAATATATACAAATACATACATACAGGGTATCTCAAGACTGCTACCGAAAACGAAGCCGGGTGGTAGTTTTAGTGGCTACAAACACAATGCAATTAAAAATTTCGCATAGAAACGCGACAATTATTTTTTATGATTTTTTAAATATCGTCAATTTTGGGTGGTAAATCCATAGTTTTTACTAAAATAATAATTTAAACTCTTTTATACCTTAGAGTATTTATAAATAAAAGGATATACACTATTATTTTAGGAAAAAATGTATTTACCACCCAAATATGGCCATAGGAAAAAAATAACAAAAAAAAAATTGTCGCTTTTTTTTTGCAACTTTTTCTGTTGCATTGTGTCTGAAGTCGCTTAAACTATCACCCGGCTTCGTTTTCGGTAGCAGTCTTGATATACCCGGTATATACAAACAATCAATCACTTGACTAATGTAGTAGTTAAAGGGACAGGTAGTGTTCTTTAACCATTTTCTTAAAGGACACCAATGTTCGTGCCCGTCTCACTGCATCAGGAAGTGCATTCCATAATCGGACTGCTTGTACTGTGAAAGACTTGTCAGTATTGTTTCTGATGCTTTTGAAGTCTAAAATATATACCAAATACGCACTTTACCATTTTGCGGTAGGTAGAGATCATAGAACACTTAAATTATAACTTTTTTAAATGTTTTTTATCGCTTCTATAACGTCTAAACGAGTTCAATAACCCCTCACAAATACTTATTGGTTATTGAGTCCTTATTTAGCGTTTATTAGACCTACATATAAACATCCCGTTTGCCCTTAGGGGTAAATATACAGTGCATATGGATCTCCAGCTAATCCTGATCATTTCCGCTTCATTATTTCTTTTATTACCATGAATGGTAAAACGAGCATGTCCTTCGTCTGATGGTAAGTATAACGACCGCACATGTACAGTAGCAAAACTAAACAACACCTTGAATTGGCATTCCACTACGTTAGCCATCCTGAGACATAAGATTTTAAGTCGCAATTAATCCAGTAGTTACTCTGGCCACAATATCCATGAGAATGAAACACAACAGTGCATTAACAGTGCTGTATGACGGGAGAAAAACTGCGGTGCGTTTTGTGCGGTGAGAAAAATCTCTCACATATGAGAGACAACCACCACCACCAGTAAAAGATTTACTTTCATAAATCTCGTCGAACAATGTGGGAACTGATCTGTTTTTAGGATGTCGTCTAATCGGCTACTTTCGGTTCATTGTTTCGATTCCACTTTTTTGTCTTGTCTAGATTATCCGTTGTTTTCTTTGTATGGACTCTACCTAAGCTTTCCTTTCATTAGTTTATTTAATCAATAATGTGTAACGTACTTAATACTTGGATTTCTCTCTAATTCTATTTTTATATTCTAGTAATAATTCTGTTATTGGTTGTGATACCAGAAATACAAGGTAATTTAAAAATGCATAAACAAATATCATGAGCCATAAAAAGAATACAAGACGCAATATTGTAAAAAAGTAATTAAACGCTGTTCACCATAATAATTTATTGCGTTTAATCTATTTTTCTAGAACCTTGCATAATTGCACAACGTCATTAATTAGTTATACATGGACATTTTATTAAGTTATTAAGTTCATTTCAAATCGATTCTAAAATTATCTAGTTGGTAATTGGACATGGAACTTTTTGTTCGTAATATCTATTAAATTGAATTAATTTTTAACAGAAGTGCGTGGTGGCCTGTTGGTAAACGGACTAGACGCGGCTGCCAACATGTTCACGGTGGTCGCGGGTTCGAATCCCAGGGCACACCTCTGACTTTTCGGAGTCATGTGTGTATTGATAGTCAATCACCACGCACTGAAACGGTGAAGGAAAACATCGTGAGGAAACCTGCATACCATAGCGATTCATAAGAATTTCTATGGTATGTAAGTCCGCCAACCCGCACTAGGCCAGCGTGGTGGACTATATGGCCTAACCACTCTCAATCGTATTCTCGATTGTAGAGTAGGCCCGTGCCCTGCAGTGGGACGTATATGGGCTGATACAGGATACAGAATTTTTAACAACTTCTTTAGTACCAAATAAATAAATTTCTTAATGAATTCTTAATTTTTTTGCTTTTTCTTGTAAATCTAAAGTATTATGATTACCTATTAAAAGTGTGTAACATTATTGTAATTCTATATGAAGACTGATATGAGATATCTAATTGGATATCGGTGATTAGCCTTTTAAAATAAAACCAAAGCATGACTAACACAAGAAATTATTTAGTAATTAAGTATATGCATTTAATGTACTATTCAAGGAATAACAAATTTCAATGAGTTGCATGTTATCAGCATAATAAAACGTATGAGGTAAACGAGATACATGTAGATAAGACATGCGTCATACAAAAATATTGATTTTGACATAAAAGGCACGAGATTTGAATGCCACGTACCTTGATATAGGGCAGATGTTAGTGTATTTACGAGGCTGTATAGGGTTCGTATATTCGAAGAATTATGCTGTATAGTAAAATGTAAATAATTCTGTATTTCAGCATAATCTATGTGCGTACTATAATGTCAGAATTTTCCGTGATATTTTGTTTTATAATTTATTATAACGGATCGTATGATATAAAATAAAGTGGATTGAATTTGGAAGTTATTATAAATATCTTTACATCGATTAAATGAATTTTGTAAAAACAAATGAATATAATATATCTTTATTGTACATAAAAATAAAACAATAAAGTACAGATATAACAAAAAATAAGACAACCATCAAGAAATTAAAACATGACACGCATTCAGAAAAAGTTCGTTTTTTTTAAATCACACACATACTTAGCTATGAAGGTTGGTCCTTGATGCTAAGAGCCAATAAAAGAGGTTAGATTTTTTTATTGAGAACGTGAAAAACAATATTTGTTATACACACAAATAAACCAAACAAACAAGGTTCTCTTCATAGAGCTGTCCTTACATAACATTATTATTCTTCTCAATCAAGCATATCTTGTAACGTGTCATAATAAATGTCGGACGAGCGATGGTAATACGCTTGCGCGTAATAATGAACTCGCCTCAAGCTTCAAGGACTCTCTAACTCGTTAACTAGATAATATTGGGCCTGGTAATGTATGTGATTTGTTGCATGTTCTGTTATTAATTACGGTGACACTGGCTTACCTGGCCATTGTATTTTTCCAAGTTTCATCATCAGCGTAATTATATATCATCAGGATGTCCTCTGTTGAATATAGCTCTCCACCAGATTACCTAATTTATGTGTTAAAATTAGAACTTTACTGTCATTTATATTGTGCCGTGTTTGGCCAGTGTTAAAAAACAATATATAAATAAATACACCGAACAGTCACATCCATAGTCCTGACCCAACACCACGATCGATTCTTATCTCGTGGGTTTTAGAAATTATTAACAGAGTTACTATATAATATCTGCTCTAGAAGCTTCCTAGCTCTATATTGTTATATCTCTTAAATACTGACCTACGTAAATACTTGTATTGAATTAATTTCTAAACACGATAACTCTTTTGCGTCACAAACACTTCTCTATTAGCCATATACGTCCCACTGCAAGGCACGGGCCTCCTCTATAACCGAAAGCACGTTCGAGAAAAACAAAACACTTAAAACTAAACTAATAAATTGTCCAAGTGACTAAAAAAATAACAATAAATATTAGTCCATTTCGCGTGCAATAATCAGATAACATTTTCATTACAGCAACGTCACACATATGACGTCATAATGGATAAGTTCATCGCAGGAAATTTCCACACGGATCGATTCATGCGTGTCGAATACAATACGTAGTGTAATCGTACTTAATGGAAAACGTTTGTAATGAAAACACCGCTGTAGGTGTGTTCCTGCGGTTTTCGTGATGTTTGTGCACTCTTTTGTAGAATATTTATGTTAAATGACAGTAAAGATTGTTTATTGGGAAAATATCTAGATTAATAAGAGAATGATATAGTTAATAATGAAGCTGGTGGTTAATTTTCAGGATTACTTTTTCAAATACCAGCGCTCATTTTCATGTTTTTTTTCCTAGTTGTTCTTATAAAAAGTCTTCCTATAATTTAAATTGATGTTGTATAAATAAATAAATAGTTGCGACTTCCAAGTAAGCTATAGAATACTTTTGGTTTTATAGCATACTAGTATTAGATTTTCTCGTCATTACGTCTTGGAAATTTTAATAAATAATAACAAACGTCGATTTTTGACAACTAATGTACTCGTATACTGTAAAGGTACAATAAATAATGAGAAACTATTTTTAGTTTATTTGTAATATTAACTATACAAAAGCAACCTAATATTTTATAGTGTTTTTTTATTGACAATAATATTGGAGTTTATTAGAGTACTTAAAATATTTATATTACCTATCCAATCTATTAGTGTAAATTCTGAAAGGTGAAACAATGGATACTTCATTGGTTATTTTATCTCCATATTTCATAAGTATCAGAGACACAATATTCATTAGTAGTACGTTATTTTAGCACAAAATTTATCTGTTTATTATTTGGAAAATCCCATATTAAATTAATATTCCCATGTTTCTGTGAACACACGCCAATTAAATTAGTAAAGACATGAAACAAAAACATGTGCTAGGAAAATAATTTGTGAGTAGGGTTGTACATTTCGTGCAAACTCTACCACTCAAAAATAAAACAAACCTATTATATATCATTGGAAATTATTTGTCTAGGGTAACTAATATTAAATGTGAGAATAACTGACAAACAAAAGTGAATTTACAACATTAAAAATAAAAATAAATATCTATAGTACAATATTCCGGCAACGCATCTCTATGCCCTATGGTGTTGCAGATGTTCATAGGCGGCGGTAATCACTTACCATCAGATGAACTGCATTATCCTTTGCCCTTCATAACTTAAAAAAAAACTAATCAAGTATTTTTTCAGTAGTAGTTACAGGGTTACCATTGTCAGAGTAAGATTTACATTGGTCCGCGTACTAGGCAAACATGAATCGCGGGCAAATATCTATAAAAGAAATATCGGTTATTCCTATATTTGCTCATTGTCAGGTCCGGTATCCCTAACATAGTTAACGGAAAGTTTAATTTCCATTTTTTTTTTTTTTTTTTTTATTGCATTGAATGGCGAGACGAGCAAGCCGTTCGCCTGATGGTAAGCGATACGACCGCTCATAAACAGTAGCAATATTCCACTGCGCTCGCCATCCTGAGACATAAGATGTTAAGTCTCAATATGTCCAGTAGTTGCTCTGGCTACAATGTCCTTCAATCCGAAACACAACAGTGCATTTAAGCAGTGTTGTTTCACGGGAGAAATAGACATTGCGGTGGTACCTACCCAGATGGCTTCTCACATATGAGAGACCTACCACCATTTGGACTCGTGATCAACTATCATAGCCGCTAAATGACTCTTAACACTGGTATGCAAATGAAACGTTTTTGTTTGTAATACGCAGTTTGTTGGTTGAAAATTAGTGACAATATGTTTTAAATGTAAGAAATTTATATACAGTTTTGTATATTTGAATGATAGAATATATCCAGCATATAGTCTCTACAATATAATAAAAACCCTTGTATTGTATGTGAATAGTTAGTATTGAAAAGGTTATAGCCATATCTTACTATAATTCGAAAGGTGTGTAAGGCTGTAAGACTTAATTTATAACCAATGTAAGATGGGGATTAGGGATAAATAAAAACAATATATAAACGCTACAAAGAATACTTCATTCTTATTAGATCTGCATCCTGTATGAAATTAAGCTGAGTATGTAATAAAGACTACGTTATTAACGTGACGAAATGTAATTGTTGTCCTTTGCCTAGTGACAACGTAATAATCACCTGATGTAGTCCTTCCCGTCTACGTAATGTAAAGTTTCCAATAACTCATTACGACGTACTTTGTTATGTTACAATTCACATGAGAAATTATGACTCAAATTAAGCGGCACAGTCGTACCATCCTTTTCTCGAAGCAATTCAGACCATTTTCAACCCCCCATAACTTCATTGTGGTTAAAGCAAGAAGCCTCAATTTTCAGTTACTAGGTAGGCATTGTGTAAACACGGTATATTTAAACATTCATTCAATTTGAACCAGTAGTTTAAGAATTATAACTTGTCAAACTTTCGTAATTTTGTCACTCACTGACTGACTGACCGATCATCAAGTCTAAGGTACTTCTAGCAGACATAGAACCAAATAAATTTAGAATATCATTAGTATATAGTGTCTAAATTAAGGGAAAATTCAAAACATTTCATAATTTCTGTCTAGTTTTCTAGATACACCAACTGCGTGAATAACTTTGTAATCCCATATAAATGTATAGGATTACAAAGTTACATTTGCAGCAGGCCAGTAGCATTATGTATAAATAGGGTATTTGACTATGATCAAAATATGAAACATATTGTTAATATACTAACTGTAAATATTTTTTAAACCATATTAACTAATAAAATATTTAAAACAATGTTGGATTGCTTTAAGAAATCATTTTAAAATTAAATAAATTTTCGAGCTTGACCACGTGACTAAAAACGCACGCTATTGGTTGCATTTAGAGTGACGTCACTTTCTTGTTGTCAGTCGATTTTTAGAACATTTCCTGAGCGTTTTCCTTTGTTTTCGCAGTAATTTCTGAAATATTGATCCCATTGCGCCGCTAAGGGCACATTGCGAACTTTATCTGTAATATTTGTACGATGGAAACTAAAATAATATAAAAGCTGACAGTGGAAACATAGATGCAAAAATAGACGCGATAGTGGTCGGACTAACTTTTTAAAAACAACCCTGACTTTTACGCTGCCCAATTAAATTATTAATGTAAACACTTATAAACATACCTATGTAAATATCACTATTAGTTATATTATAAACTAAAGCATTTTCAAGTGGTAGGTGTCACATCTATGAGAGGCCGCCTGGGTATATACCACTGCAATGTCTATGTCTCCCGCCAAATAGCATTTTAAATGCACTGTTGTGTTTCGGATTGAAGGATATTGTAGCCAGAATAACTACTGGACATATTGTGACTTAACATCTTATGTCTCAGGATGGCGAGCGCAGTGGAATGCCAAGCATTGCTTTGTATTTCAAGGTGTTGTTTGGTTTTGCTACTGTTCAGGAGCGGTCGTATCGCTTACCATCAGGCGAACGACATGTTCGTCTCCCCATTCAATACAATTAAAAAAATACTAAGCTAAAAAATACAAGAAATTATTGTATTCCACTATTATATCATATAATCATTCCATTATTATACGAGCGAGTTTTAACCACTTTACCCGAATCTTGGTGTTCTTTGTAATGCTCACGAACATTTTATTCGGTGTTTTAGTAGATGTATTCGTGCATTTTGAGACTACATACCTGTATTAAAGGATGGGAATAATTTTTGCATCTTTTGAGGGAGCGGCTCTGTAGTATTTACAAATGAAACAGCAACGACAATGATTCAAAGTGTAATGAATTTTCAAAAATGACACTTATAACGAAGCGCCTGCGGGAATTATCATAATATAGGTATGTTTATTTATTTAATTGATATTAATAATATACTAGAGCGTAATTATCGTAAATAATTAACTTAAAACTATAAAATTAATAGAAGAGATGCCGCAACAAATTTTTAGCTGTAACCTGATCAATGTTATTCTTGATATTGAATCAAAATGTTTGTTTTGCAAGAAAGTGACGTAATAATATCACGTGACCCGCATATATGGCGTCCATAGCGTTTTGGCGGTCTTATTTATCATTCAAACTTTAATCATGATTTTTATTGAAAATATAGCAGTTCACAAAGAAATAATCAAATTGCAAGTGTATTATGGTAAAATGAACAATTTGAGATAGTTTCCAAAAAACAGTCAAATACCCTATTGTACGATACATTAGGTTTTCATGCGATGGCCAAGTCGATCTATTTATTTACACCGTAAAGAATTTTTAATATTGATATGATAATAACTTACGTAATAAATTTATACAGAACGTCCCAGCAAGGACTAAATAAATTAATCGACTTGGTATTACATGGATCTCACAGCTTTTAGCGGTAGAAAAACTGAGCTGCGAGACTTGGTTTTTTTTTACAGGATGTTTTTGATGGGATTTTGTTTTCTAATAATAATGGATATTTTTTTGGAAAGATCGTAGTATCCCTAACTGTTCCGACAGTCCATTCTAGTGAAATATTTTGTTAATATTTTAGCTATTACAGTAACATGGAAAAGCTTTTTAGTTGCCTGACAGCAACGGATTCATATATTCTTAGATATACTTAATTCGTTTATTTCTGACCAAATGCATAATTCCTGAAGAGATATATTGAATTATGTGCAGCGAAAACTCGGAGAAGAGATAAAATAAGTATGCTTTCGATAGTTGAGCGGTGTAGGATTTCCAATAAGGTTTTATGGTGGTGATAAGAATATTCCTTGTCTATTTAAAACCCCTTTGTAATGTAAATCTAACGCGATTCTAAGCACGTTCGCACGGTGAAGTTCCCATAGAGTTGGCGACATTTGGTTTATGCCAGTAATTATTTTCCATTACACACTCATCGTAAATACTTACTTTGGATTTAAATTTTCGTAAATATATGTTATTTATATATAGTTGTCCAAGAAGATACCATTTTTGAATAATTCAGAATCATGTGGGATGCTTTGTTTCACATGTTTTTATTATTTTGAAATAAATATATTTGTACACATACACAACACTTTATTGAGCACCATAAAGTGTAGAAAAATAACATAGCAAGCTTACAAATAAATGAACAATTGGCGGTCTTATCGCTAAGAGCTATTTCTTCCAGACCACAAAAAAAGGATATAATGTTGCTGTATCCAAATGTAAAGACCTAGAACAATGCGTAAATAGTCAATGTAAATTTTCCGACCCCTAAATGCTCTTACGAAAAAATATTTTATAAGTAAATAAAAATATGTTTACATCATAAATTAAGAAATAACTTGTCCTACCTTATGCATCCGTCTCGATTTACTATACTTCTTAAATAAATCACGGTAGTACCTAACATGATTTCAAGTGAGCAATTGATTATTCTACATTAAAGAAGTGTATAAGGTAGTAGTGCTGGGGAAATACGAAATTTACTATTAATCATATTGCTTATATACGGTAGTTTCCCGTATGATAATTGACTAGGTTGCAAAGACTGCACCGACAATATTTCTCGATCTTTGTCTCACTATAACTATCAGTACATCCAGACAAATTTAGCGCTAAGATACATATACAATATTTTATCTAATTCAGACGATTAAAAATCTTGAATCGATTCGCAAAATCAGCCTACGCTAATACTAGATTGACGGGAACAAAACATGCTTATTTAATACTCGTACAATTTGGTTGCTGGGCAGCCAATGAGTAAAATTTAATTGTACAACAAATAGATCTGTAAATGCAACGATATCTTTTAATTTGTAGTATTTATTGTACAACTTAATCCATTACAAGTTAATAGAGTCAATAGCCTTATAATTGCATTTAATAACTTTTTAAACCCTAATTTACAGTGTGGTTTACTGATAATCGGATTTATTAAATATTAAAAACTTCAAATGTCATTGGGAAGTAGTCAACATTCGTCGCAATTTAATTTATAATTATATTAATTTAGTATACAATACCAATACATAGTTTACGAGTGGTATAGGACATTCATATCCGCTCGACTGGCGATAATCACAATAAAACTAAAAGCTTACCAGTCCATAGCAACTGTCGTAAATATGTTGCCGTCTGCAATCAGTGAATGTATATCTGTTTTTCTATCTGGTATTTTATCTAGTGAGGGATATTTTTCTCTATTTTTATATTAGATATTCGCTGCAATGGTAAAGGAAAACATCGTGGAAAACCAGCATATCATAGTGATTTGGGAGAATACCAATCTTATGTAAAAGGCCGCCAACCCGCACTAGGCCGGCATAGTTGACTGTAAGGCCTAAACCCTCTCAATCGTACTCTCGATTGTAGAGGAGGCCTGTGCTCTGCAGTGGGACGGAAAGGGGCTGATACATATACAGATATTCTCTATCTGGACTATGTTACTATCCAACACAGTGTATAACATATGTATGAGGGTGTGTATAAAAATATAGGTCTGACCTCAGAAAGAATACTGTGTTATCTCATTATGAAATTTTATGCAAATCTGTAGGTGCTTTTGAAATACTCACAAAGAACTTATTATTTTGCATATGAAAATGTAACATAACACACACATTATGAAGCTTAAGATTATTTCTGCGAAGGCTGATTTTTAGAGTTATGAATTGTTTCTCATTTTTATTATTTGACAAAGGGTGACAAAAAATAAATTCATAGAGTAAATATAACTCTTGTTGTTAAGGGATGTTTTGAGAGCTCGACGTGTTGAAGAACTCCGAGGCACTAGTAATATTATTAATATGAGCGATGCAAAAAATCTTACAAAAGTCTACTAGAAGAAAAATATATTTTTAAGACTCATACACACAATTACATAATACCCTTCTAAATATAATTCGGCTATTAATATAGGAAAGTTACCTATGTTTCAATGTACGTACGTTAGAAACGGTTATTTTCCCTTCACACCTACGAGTTACAACGAATATTCATTACGTAGTGGAAATTACCGAAAACTTCATGCGTTCGGTCATTGGGAGTCATACTCGTTTGAATTGCGGTCTCGTTCAATGAGTTGATTGTTTGCATTGACAAAAAAGACTTATGAAATTTTATGGAACAATTTTTGGATATTACTAGTTAAAAGTATCAAAACTACATTATTCGAAGTGTTTATAAATTATTTTCGATATCTTATGATTGAATCTAAGGAAATGTTGACTGCCTCGGTCGAGCAGTTGTGCTAATTTACGATTGCAACGCTCAGGTCTCGGGTTCGAATCCCGGTTCGGATAAAGTGATATTGTATTTTTCTATTCAGTAGTAGCCCGGAGTTAGCAATTTGTGCCCGATACGCTGATAGGCCCTATCACATCGTGGGATGGAAAATATGGCGAACTGTGGGTGTTCTGGTTGCACCTCTGTGTGCTCCTTCCGGGAAAAAGGCGTTAATTTATCTACGTATGTTGAAAATTTTGTTATTATACCTTTGAGAGACCTGAAATACGAATGAAAATGTTGAAAGTTTTAATACTGTTTTCTGGAATTAACCTGAAATAACATTAAAAAGCACTGAAGTCAAAACGCTAAGAAAAATGTTTACGCGACTTTTCCTAGTAAAAGAGGAAACGATCGGATATAAAATGATATCTGAACTAAACCTTGGTTTAATGTACGAAGCCATTAGACAACTCCGGTCATTGACCCTAGTGGGTGTATGTTGTTAGAAGCAGTAGCGTAAATAAGACGATCGATCAGATAGTTTTGACGATATGAAGAGAGGATCAGGCGAATTAATTTCGGCGATACTCTGGTGCTGTGGGTGCTTACCAGCTGCGTTGATCACTTCCCATTATATTTTACTGGTGGTTGGTAGGTCATATGTGAGAGGCCGCCTGGGTGGGTACCATCGCAATGTCTATTTGTCCCGCCAAACAGCAATTTAAATGCTCTGTTGTGTTTCGGGATTGCTGCCAGAGTAACTACTGGACATATTGAGACTTCACATTTTGTCTCAGGATGGCGAGCGCAGTGAAGTGCCAAGCATTTCTTTGTAATTTAAGGTGGTGTTTGGTATTGCTACTGTGCATGGGTTGGATCGCTTACCATCAGGCGATCCACCATCATAGTCAATCCCCGCACCGAGACAAATTATTGTGTGATAATACATAGTTTTTGGAAGTTTCTGATTCGTATGACACGACATTAGTATCATACTTTACGGTTAGGTCTAAGTGTCTATCTATTGAGCTTATTATTTAATTGTTGTTAATATGAGTGAAAAATTAAAACATTATACATTAAATTTGCTAATCCTAAGCAGTTCTAGCTATCTTTTTAATGTGTAATCGGGGGAGATTTCCAATAAAGATTGAGAGAACAAAGCCATCCTCACGACGAAGTCTTAAGCTATCATAAAATATTAATTAACCATACATTATAATGCAGTTATAATATTTATGGAGGTATTTATGATGTTTATGTATTTTCACGGTATATAAATTATATAGGGCGCCGTAAAGTGATAATTACTGACGTATTCAGACGTATTGTTTTATGTAGTGCGTGTTAAGTTTGTTTAAAAATTAACGTATAGGTGAGAATGTGCAAAACCATTTAGATGTTGAAGAGCTGTTCCTTGATCTAGTTTAGTATATTGGCTTTATTTGGAGCTACTTGGTCATTTATTGGATTCTCATTTTACACAATATTCGGCAAAATCAACGATATAAGCATATTTTCTTTCCAAGTCCTGATAATTCATTTGCAGTTTAAAATCATCATAACAGTATGCACCTTAGGAGTCGAGCAAACAGGAAAAATAATATGGAAAAGGTTTGTCATAAATGTTAAAAATCAAGTTAAAGAAGAGTAGGATGCACTTGGGCAAAGCTGGTCCGGATAACTATACAGTAATAAAAACCCAAAACCACCTTCCTATCACCCTTTAAAAGTTATTTTCTGTTCCATAATGCATGTCATGATGGAAGTTTTTTGCTTTTGCGTACAATGAGTCTATTGTTGTCTTGTTGCTCACTTGTCATTTACCGGGTATTCCCGATTTAAAATTGATAACGCTTAGAAAAACAAAACACGTTTACACTGTCGTGTGACCCGAACGTGACGCTGAAAGTACAAACTCATCTGTTACAAGATAAACCGAGATAAACGGCTTGGTCAATATATCTGCTATCCTCAATTTATCTCGTGTTTTACTTTTTCTAGAAGGATTCCCACGAAATAGGAGTGAACATTTTGAAGGCCTATGTTTAATTTGGTATTTTTTGCGTTAAGACGATAGAAATTACTCGTATTTTTAGGCCTCTTATTGGTATAGTATACCAATTATGGACACGGTGGCTGTTAATTAAGACATTCGTTTCTTAGTAAAACCAAAACTAGTGACAGTGCGAAGTAATGATTTGGTAGTAAGCAGAAGCAATAATGTGTGAAAGGTAAGCTCTAGCAAACAGAAGTGGCGAGTAGCACTGTATGTAGTTTTGGCCCCCTTATAACTCCAAACTTATTAACATGTCAAATTTGAAATAAAGCAATTATTTATGGAGTTTATGATGAATTTGATTTAATTTTTACATTTTTTAACTTGCCGAAGTTTCGATTACTTTAGAGCTTTCGTAGTCACGGGGAGGACTGAACTGGATTAAGGGGCGAATCAAAACGTCAGGTTAAAAAAATGTCCTCAATTATGCCATTCGTTTGTACCGATAAGTATATGAATTAATAAATTAATTAAAGTTCGAATATCTGTTGAATTTGCAGTTATTCATAAGTGTAATACTTCACGTCCTTATTGGATCTGCTTTACAAATTGCTCTTACGTCTGACTGATGCGTCATGAAACTAGAAATCTGTCAGGTTCAGGCATGCATTGATTGCGAAAGTTGTATTATTGCGTCTACTGTTTACGTCAGTTGTACCCTTTTATGCCGTAATCGTATTGTAATATCGTGATGAATAGTTCTTTGTGTCTAGAATAGATTGAAAATAAGACAGATAACTTAGGTAAAAATATAATTAAATTACAGTGTTAAGGAAGTGTCAAGGTAGACGGACAACATTTCAAAGGTTGAAGGAAGTTAATGGATGTAGGCAGATTCCAAAACGTCTTTAGGAAAATGTAATATGTTCAGAAGTCGACTTGCCATGCCTGAAGATAGGGAAAGAGAGAGAGAGAGAGAAAAGGATACAGAACTAGAGACAAATGAATATAAAGTGCCCACAGATTACTTACCTAAAAGTAATACTAAATTCTGCACTGTCTTATGAAAATCTTGCTTTTTTCCTAAGTTCAAGAATAAACAGTATCCTCATTTTCACGTATCCTCATTTTCATAGCCTATAATTATCATTATTCCTTATTCAGACTTGAGCCAGATGCTCAAACTAGGAATGAAGTTCAGTTAAACATATAAATTTAGTATTTAAATACGAAATATCAATCGTCATTAGCGTACCACGCAAACATAAATGAACGACATGAACTGAGCGCCGATGGTCAGCAAAATATTTAGTTAATCCGAAAATAGCATAGGAAGCCGTTTCAATAATTTGCTAGACATTAACACAAACATTTCAGTGAGCTTTTACGTTGCACATTAACGTTATTCAAAACAAGAGAACCTACGTTTAAATATTGTTGCAGAAAGTACATTAATTATAAGTATGACTAATTTTTGACGTTGATTTCAAAATGAAGCGTTAAAAGCGTAGAACAATTGAATCAACTGTGGTAAAAGGCAATGACACATGGAAGAAACAATGCCAGTTATTAATAATCAAAATAGTAGAGTAAACGAGTTAACAATTATTTTAAAATATAAAATCATTCTCCTCTTGGCTTGGTGAAAATGAAATTAACACTAAATGTATAAGATCTTATGCAATATTTTTATTGCATAGTAGTGGCAATTGAACAAACTGCTCACCTGATGGCAAGTAATCTCTGTTGCCTATGAATATCCACAAAGATCGGTTAAAGATCTGTTGTCGGCCAATCAAATCGGGAGGGGAGCGAGACGGAAAAAGGTTGGAAAGAAGAAAGAGGTCTTGGGCATTCGGATATCTCACTCATGGAATGAAACGCGACAGCAAAACTGTTGCTTCATGTTGATTTTCTGTGGGACAGTGGTTCCGCCCTGGGCAAGCCTACCCATGCATGTTGAGTCATGACTGACTAAAGCGTGCCACCACTTAAAAAAATCAAAATGTTGACGTTTTGAATCTCTGAATTAATATGATACAAAGAGATGTTATGCTCTTGGTTTATACCCGGCAGCAATGTAATAAAACGCCTTACCTCTCCTCTATGAACTTTATTGAATTCCAAACTGCGGGAATGCGCAGTACCCTTTGACATTTCCGCGATGAAAATTCTGAAAGCTACAAAAGTATTTCATACTCCCGCCACCTAGCGTTGTAAAGCATAATAAACATTCCTTTTGCGTGTCTGTGACGTCATAATTTACTACATTAAAACACCGACTATCTATATCCTTGTCTTGGTTAAGGATTGTTATGGAAAAGCCTCAGCTTTGCATAATTACTTATTGGATAGAGGAAAAGTGTGCGTGATTTATATCGCAATGAAATTATAGAAATAATGGTGTTGTAATGGTAATGAAATTTTATGTATAAGACATGTAAGTGTATATTGTACATCGGTATTATTCATTCAAGTAGGCATTTATATTAAGAGATCAATCGCCTGACTGATAATCATTTGACGGGACTTTTCTTTTGGAGCTGATATTTATGAGATCATTGAAATTGTCAGGACAAAAATTAAAAAAAAAAACTGTAATTGATCAATAAGTGTTTAATAGATTCAAACCATTTATTTACAGTAAGCTTCATTTGAGTAACTAATATTAATATAAAATATTCAAATCGAAATCTCTTCATAAAAAAGTTCGTCACTCTAAAAGAAAATTCCCACACACGATCGCCACTGTTTAAAAACAAAGTTAAAAATAATTTAAAACGAAATTCAAAACGTTTGCTTTACGATAGAGAGCAAACATGTAAATCCTGTTATTATGGGTTATTAATATACATCACTGTCGTATTCTTATCTTATTGACTCATTCCGCGAATAATTCAGGAGGAAAATCTTATTTATGAACGATGACACGCCCACATCTCTTTAAAATAAGTGCTGAATTCCTTAGGATATTTTGGATACTTCATTTTACGACTGTTTTTGCACAGCAGCTAAACTTGCCTTTTGGCGCCAGAGTTTGCGGTTTAAAATTCCTTACAGATATTTATCTGTATTAATATTATTATCTTCAACCATAGCTTTAGAAAACTAAGGATATGCCCTTCAGTACATTTGGAGTATCAATAAGATGGCCGCGAAAATCGCGCTATCATTGAACTACGTCTAAATAAAAATGCTAAGATAGATATTAATTTTGTCTTAAAGATGGTGAGACTTACTGGATTTTATTCACTAAACTTTCTGTTATCAAACAAGCAAACAAATTCAAAATCTACTAATTTCAGTATCGCTCTCCGAGAGTTGCACTGGAGCGTCGCACCACTTACGTCGACACTCTTTACTCGCTCTTCGCCCTGTATATTTTATACATATATTTATGCCAATATCTTCAGCTACAAGAACTCTATTGCCTGCCATATACAACCTCATATTTTCGAGAGCCAAGGATTTCCATAGCAACCAGTTTGAGAGCGGCCTGCTATCACTGACTTGTTCCAACCTTTATAAGATAATCTGTTGATTTTGTGGACGGATGAATAACTATAGTCTTCATATTTCCGGGGTTAATTATTCAATAGTTCAGGTTGGTCAGACGAACCAAGATAGGACGGAGTTGATAACGTTGTCAAATTATTATCTTGATGTTTCTATTTAAAAAATATCATAAATATAATGATTAATTACGTGAAACATTTAATGTCATTCATTAGAATATCCGCAATATATTCCGTTTATTCGCTTCGCTCTTAATACGTTTTAGAAAAGTTTTTTTGTCATATAATATTATCTATTTTATGACAAATGAAAAGCATTTTATCTTCTTTCTTAATGCTATTACGTGAATTTAAATTAGTCATTAATTGCAATATCCTTGATATTTTTCCGTTTAATAATCCCTTAATACTTAGCGGAAATGTTATTTCGGATAAAAATCGATGACAAACGCAACTTTCTTTTCTACAATTTAATCCAATACATACATACGTATTTCCTTAATACTTTTATCGCATCAGATATGGTGATTAGCATTCCGCGCTCTAAATAGTAAAATCCATTGCCAATTTAAATCACGAGGCTGAATGAACGACGGCCTTCCTTAAATTATGAATCGACAATAGTGAAAAAAGTAGTTTGAGCGTCTTTTATTAAGAAACGTTGTGAAACACCTGGTATTACACAATGTAACGAAATTATTATCTTTTTGACGTATGATAGTTTATATTATCTTTTTCAATCTATGTAAACGTATTACAATCCTACTAATACATATTATAAATGTGAAAGTTTGTGTGTTTGTTACTTCTTCACGCTCAATCGGATGGACCAATTTTAATGAAATTCAGTATGGAGGCAGCTGATACCTTGGATTAGCACATAGGCTACTTATTATTCAGGAAAATTTAGTCTTCCCGGGGGATGAATAAGGAATACGTATATTTGGTTCTCTTTTAAACGAAAAAAGATGGAATGGGATAGAATATAGGCCTAATGAAATGGGATATCTGTATCAGCCCATATACGTCCCACTGCAGGGCACGGGTCTACTCTACAATCGAGAATACGATTGAAAGTGGTTAGGCCATATAGTCCACCACGCTGGCCTGCGGGTTGGCGGACTTACATACCATAGAAATTCTTATGACTCGCTATGGTATGCAGGTTTCCTCACGATGTTTTCCTTCACCGTTTTAGTGCGTGGTGATTGACTATCAATACACACATGACTCCGAAAAGTCAGAGGCGTGCCCTGGGATTCGAACCCGCGACCACCGTAAACATGTTGGCAGCCGCGACTAGTCCGTTTACCAATAGGCCACCACGCACTTGGGATATAAGGGGACAGAACTATATGCATTAAGTAGACCCCAAAAGGGATGAAGATCTAATGTAACAGGAGGAAAAGCAGTATAATGAATAGCAGTCATCTATAGTTCAACAATTATTACGCGAAATAATATGTGACTTAAAAAGTATCAGTACCCGAGCGAAGCCGGGTGGGACAGCTAGCATATTAAATATTTCTTAAGTAATTATTATCTCGAGTGCTATATAATTTACAAGATTATTTTGCTATTTATTAGTTCTTTGAACAACAAGCTTATGGTTTCTAAATTATCCTAATTATTTTCTTTTCAATTTACTATTGATTTTGGCTTACAAACTTGCATTAATGGTCCTTTAACTATACAAGCTTAAAGATTTTCGAAATATTTTTGCTTATATTTAATTTAATCAATAAAATTCATAGTCCATTTTATCCAAATAACGACCATCTTAATTTCGAAAAATAAAAGCAAATTCGGGTATATACGGAACACATTGTATTCAAACAGTCAATACTTGCTTGGTTGTTTATCATTTGGGCCATGTCAAGGACGCGATATTTGGATTACTGGGTCAAGAATAGATTCAAGGATGTCGAAGTAAACTGATAGTACGTTGTAGCCAAATAAATGGTTTACTTTGCCCTTCCTGTAAACAACGGCGCTTTTATGTTGTTTACTCATGGATCTCTATAAAGCTGGTAATATTGGAGGAAATGTTCTACCATTTCTTTATAGACTTCCAGATCCATGGTTATTACTATCGGTATACAACTTTAATATCTTTGTTGTGTCGTGTGTAAAGAAGGAAGATATATTTTATTAATTATTACGAGATGCGGTTACGGTATTATTGCTTTAAGAAACAATTACATGACATGTGAGATTAAAAACATAATTCAAGCATAGCAATAGAGCTGCAATAAAATCGAGTAAATTATAAGCACAAAGAACAGAAGTAGGGTGTAAAGATTACCGGGTCATAGTTAATTTTCTAGATTGATTTCATATTGTAAATAAAATCAACGTGTCTATTACAGTTTTCATAAAACACCAGTATACACACAAATGATACTGCCGTCTCTAAATTTGAATCTTATTTTCAAATTTAGATACGGGATCAAAGAACTCTATACTGACCTATTTCGTAAATATCGACGCGAAATTAACCTGAATGCCGATTCAAAAATAATCCAATGAATTGAACTACATTTAACTCACTTACCTACATAGTTATTAACAAATGACCAACTTCATTATAAAGATCAAAGATTTGGAAATTATAGGGGCAACTGATATTACCAAACTTATTATTGCTATTTATTTAGTTAAATGATGTAAGTTATAACGTGTGCGATCTGATTGAAGATATATGTGTATTATTGACATTTCTTTTAGACAGTTCTTTTATTACTAAAAATAGAGCTTTAATTCTTTTGAAACACGTACAAAACAGAACAAAAGAAAACACTTTTTTTTTATTGCAATGAATGACGAGACGAGCAAGCCGTTGCCTGATGGTAAGCGATACGACCGCTCATAAACAGTAGCAACATTCCACTGCGCTCGTCATCCTGAGACATAAGATGTTAAGTCTCAATATGTCCAATAAAAATAGTTAACTAAAAATAGTTTTATAGCTGGAGGAGTCTGGAGTCCACTAAAAATAGTTTTATAGCTGGAGGCGAGCTTTTTCAATTTATGTACCTCTGTGACTATGTTGGATAACGAAAATATTGCAGATTCAATAAAAATAGGCAGGTGACGATAATAAAACATCTGCTTTTGAAGTAAGAAGTACTTTAGTTCCCTTTTTTTATTGCAATGGCGAGATGAGCGTACCATTCCGCTGATGGTAAGCGATACGACCGCTCATGGACAGTGGCAAAACTAGCCAACACCATGAATTAGAAAGCAATGCTTGGCATTCTACTGCGCTCGCCATCCTGAGATATAAGATATAATTACCATTAGTTACTCTGGTTACAATGTCCTTCAAGCCCTAACGCAACAGCGCATTTACAATGCTATTTCGTGGGACAAATAGACTATCCGGTGGTACCTACCTAGGTGGCATATCACATATGAGAGGCCTATCACCACATCAATACGGGTGCCAAAATATTGATTTGAGAGGTATTATCCTCCGATTATATAATATACATGCAACTGGAGATGCCACATGCCAAGCACCACGTCAGACAAAACCAGCCAAATGTTAAGCACCACGGGATAAATATACGTATAAATAATATACGTCTTATAGTGTGAGCTACTAAATTTGGGTCTAAGGTATGGCAAAAGCGCCGGAATGCACGGATTTTTTTCCTAGATTCCACGAGGTTCGTATTGTATGCAACACCAGATGAGGAAATAAATAATTGTCCACTTATGAGGCAAGTGGACAATTATTTATTTCCAATCCCTCCGATTTGTGTTTCTTTCTGATTCATTTCGATGCGGCTTAAAGACAAGCTAGTGTCCCTGAGAGACTCACCGAGCTTCAGAGCTCGGTGTCAATTCTTTGTCTGTCACTGTTGACCCTGGCTGACAGGAGATGCAGTGGTAGGTGTGAAGACGGAAAAGTCTCTAAGGACACATCACCAGTAAAAAATCTTATCTTTCCACTCTATCGTGGTGTACAAAAGTTACCTTCCTAGTAGCACAGATCCTACTAGCGAACCGTGAATAACCAATTGAGCACAGCGACGCAATTGTGTCAAATAGTGAGGGATATCGTTATTTTCTATTTTGCCGTGCCAATATGAAAAGTTATTTAGAGCGTTATATAGAATGTTATTTGGAGGATATTATTCGTTTATATAATGAAAAATGAAAACTGACCGCATTTATAATCTGTACAAATATAAACGCTTAGTACTTTATGAAAAAATGAAAAAAATGAAAAAATCTTTATTAAAAATAATAATTATGAACCTATTATGGATGTATGTTTTATTTATGTGTGTATAACTGATAGATTGATAGGGTCAGGTAAAAAGCACCCTGAACTGACGTGAATGCATGAAGAGATTAATGAAAATAGACGAAGCGAAATTAGTAGGTATGTCAGGATCGAGCAAAGTGGAGATCCATAGTCTCTGCCAACCCCTATGGGAAACAGGCGTGTCGTTTATGTTTATATAATTGATGCGTGGGGATTTAAGTCCATGTCACATTGACAAAGTTTAGTCATAATAGCTTAATTATTACAAGTGCATCACGTGCGTAATATTACTGCGTCTCATGGTGGAAGACTAATATATTTAATTTTTGTGTTTATTTTCACGTCATTCGTCCATAACACGGTGACATCAGCAAACTGCGACTGATTTTAACCGAACTTCTCGTCAATTAGTTGATGTCTCATATTAATTGTCTACTCTAGCCATACACATGGGTTTTTTCGTGGTTTTCCCTAAATATCAACATAGTACAAACCTTTTGTCGCTCCTATGCCGTGGCTATGGTTCGGCCTGGTTTTGCCCCTGTGCTATTACCCTACTTTTCTTCCCATTGATAAAATATAAACACTAGGATCCAAATAGACTTGCCTAAGCACATGTGCTGAAGATCGTAATTTTATGTCAAATAGTCCCATTTTTCTCAAGAATAGGGCTATACAATTTTAGAAATAACTTTGATGTTCCATTGGTAGCTCTAGATATCAGCGTGTTTAAACGAACTCTTTCGCTCTTCTTATATTTGCTAAGAACTATCGCCTTAGAATTACAGTCTCCAAAATGAGAAAGTTATTACGTGGTTTTCGAACACTACTTAGCTAAGTGTTTTGGGTCCTCCACCAAACCATTAGGATCCATATTTTGGTGGAATTTTAATTGATAATTAATTTATTTTACCAAATTATAATAACATTCATATTGCAATAATTGTCGACTCTCTAGCCAACATATTTTGTATCCCATTATAGAAACGCATGGTATTTCGACGTGACCATTGGTAGACGTAATACTGAGTTGGCGTGCTAAGAAATTATTCATGTATGATATAGCAGGGTGAATCTATGTTGTTGACGTATGTGCTGTAGGTCAAGTTCAAGGCTTAGTTTTATTACATCTAGCGTTATAGCGATCGGTGCCAGGGTTTGCCATCCTACAGAATCTCAACAATTTCGCTCTATCTGTAGCATCTTCGGTTTTAAAACATTTGGCTGGCGTAGCTAAGGTTTGTTGAATTAGGGACTTTTATCAGGTGCGGAACACATACCATTTTACATTTGATAGATTTAAACAAGCGAGGTATTTATTTATAGATCAATCAATATAATAAATCATAAGTGTATAAATACATACAATACGTTTGTAAGTAATATTGCAATTTCATTGTAGTGATATGGAGATATTCCATGGGCGTAACGAAATTATTCTATTGTTGGGAAGATATTTGTGTGGGTTTTGGTGTTCGCGCGTGTAATGAAATTAAGAGAACATTGTGCCAATAGTTAAAAATCCTGCAGAGTATGGCGAAGGGCGTTTAATCCGTAAATTGCAAAAAAGGCGCTTCATGTGTAACCAAAAACCACACCGCATAAGATCTCTAACTATAAAGTTAGAGGTAAATCTGATATATTTTTTCAATATTTAATGTATGTTGGTGAACCTCCTCCGCGATTTAGGAGCATCCTAGTGTAGGCGAATCTCATAAGTTTTTCATATGATATAAAGGTAATAGAAACCGAAAAGATATTCTAATTGCTTTGTTCTCGCGGTTTACAAGGTCGATCTCACTGGTGATAGGTCTTTCATATTTGAGAGGCCGCCTGAGTAGGTATCACCGCAATGTCTATTTCTCCCGCCGTACAGTAGTTTAAATGCACTGTGGTTTTTCGGATTGAAGGACATTGTAGCCAGAGTAACTACTGGATATACTTGAGACTTAACATCTCATGTCTCAGGATGGCGACCGCAGTGGAATGCCAAGCTGTGCTGTGTAATTCAAGGTGTTGTTTGATTTTGCTACTGTTCATCAGTCGTATCGCTTACCATCAGGCGGACCGCATGCTCGTCTCGCCATTCATTGCAATAAAAAAAAACTCAGAACAGGAAATACAGTTCGGTTAGCTGTAAACGTATTCCGGCTGAACGCAAACCGAAACTTCATGAAGGGGGAAGAAAAACAAAAGGTGTAGACTTCAAGATGAGCTCGTGTGACAGAGCGAGGTCGTCACGGTCGTCAATTCTATTTCCACACCGGAAAATAACAAACTCACGTATTCAACTATTATTTCGTTTTCGTTTTATGATAGTTTTATTTAAACGATTTGGATTGTCAATTGCCATTAGTATGAAATGTAATATTCGTCTAGTAAAACATTTTATAAGATTAATTCAGATCGTTTGCAACCGATTTTTGTATTTTATCTGACAGATGAGTGCCAGATACCTATCAGAGACTTTATCAGGCACTGGTGAAACTGGCCCTAAAAGTTTATTTTAGTAAGTTCCTGTAAATGCTACAAATTACCAGTTCCATAAGACGTCAAATTACAATTAATTTCGTTGAGTAACACATATTGTGACTAAAAACATTAATACAGAACAATAATGTCGCTAAGATAGGAATAGTATATTCAAGACTGTACAAAAAATAAAGAAACGAGAGGCCACGGGTGCGCACCGCTCCGAGACAAATATTCGTGTAATCCACAGGTATTTGGTTTGGGTCTGGGTGTTTTGACAACGAAACATCTTTCATAGCTTTTGATACCCACGACACAGGACTCGATCTTAGAGTGGTATCAGGACTACATATACTATATATTACATGGTTTACGCCTGTTAAGTGCATTACTTAAATTATGATTTTGGTTTTTTAATAATCGACAATTAACGCATAGGCTCTAAAGGTTTATTGAGTACAAAATTATGGTTCATTGGAATAAAGAAGGTTTTTTCTAACAAGGGACGTCGTCAGCCGATGGCCTAGGGAGGGGCAAATATTATGGAGAATGAGAAAAATGTGATTGCAACTTACACAATTTGGTCGGCGGACCCCAGACGGTCAATATTATTGTACAATAGTATGGTATATGCAAAAAAATACCGTATAGTAGGCAAGCCAAGTCAAAGATTTTGATTGCTTTAAATTGGCAATTTTTTTTACACTCCAGGGGGGTGGGGGGCAACAGCCCCCTTGGCGACGCCCTTGTTCCTAACAATAACTTGTAATATCCGCATTTATTGCGTTGTATTAATTAAGGAATACAGCCATAAGCCACTAATAACCAGTTGTATCTGAGTAGTACTGCGTTCTTCAATAATTAAATGTACCTCATTGTGAAACAAATATATATTGTTTTTATATAGTATAGTTGACAATTTTAAATAAAATAATAAAAAGAAATGCGTAACCCAATATATAAAAATGAAAATAAATTAAAAAAAGTACAATCTGCAAACTGCTATTTAAAAATTCTGACAGATTGGCAACTGGACTAATTAAATTCAGTTATTGAATAACACAGAGCATAAGCATTGCACCTATAACAACAACTAATAAAAAGCCTGTGTTTAAAGTCGGGAAATTTTACACCGAAACAATAAATCCCAAAGTGATATTGATAAACCATAATAGAGACACATTTGGAATTTTCTGTAGTTCCGTCCGAAAGTCTCAAATTTTTACTTTTATTTAAATATAAAATATATTTACTAAAACTGTATCGTGTTTTACGAGTATGTACATTTCGTGGTTCCTTGTTACGTCCAACATGACTTGAGATCTATCCATCGCCGGAAGTAATATTATAAGGGATATATAAGGCGAAAATTTTGTAATACCAAAAAGTTCTCGTAATACTGGTCTTCCCTTCGAATTTGGCACTGAAACTGAAAGCTATCATGATATGAACTCTCTGAACTCGTGAAATTTGTTACCGGTACGTAACTTAACAATGTTAATAAAACCTTGGAATGGAATAATAAATTTTAAGCAGGTCACAAGCGCTGGAATATTCCGGCAAGAATTTGTAAGTTGAAATGAGTCCAAGATTAAATTTGCCGGATGTGAGATGATTCTTATCGGGTGTGGTTGGAACGGTTCACGTATTACGAGTTTTTATTCATATTATTGAAGAATAGAGGGTATATCAAGGTTTACGCGAATGTTACAATTTGAATAGTCCGCCCCATGACCACGAAAGATGTAAAGTAATCTAAACGTCGCGAAGTTAAAATATGTAAAAATTGAAACAAATTCGCCATAAAATCCGTAAATAATAGTTTTAGTTCAAAATATCAAAACGGCTACCAATAATTTAGGTGCGTTGTATCTGAAGACATTAAAACTACCACCCCGTTGCGTTTTCGTTAGCAGTCTTAATATATCGTGTATATGTAATTAGGAACATCGAAATTATCACGCTTATACCTCGGTAGGATAGACAAAATTACCAGAAATCCTTGAGCTTATTTCTTTGACAAGATGTGATAGGAGTTCCGCCTATCTTCATATCACGTAATTAATTATTGCTTTATCTAGGAATCAACTTTACGACTCTACGGTTGAAATATCCACGCGCTGCTAAGAAACAAATTAGGCGACATCGTAAAATTTTTTTTATATAACTCAACTAGCTTTTTCCCGCGACTTCGTCTGCGTGCTTATGTTATCATAATACGAACGTAAAAGCAATACATTATATGAAAATATCATCCCTTATTTCACCCCCTAAGTGCTATTTTTCTAGTTCACGCCATTATTTTTCGTTTAAAATAAGTCGTGATATACGAATTTTGATATCAATAACTTCAGTGTTTCGATTTTGCATACAACACTTAACCCCTATTTTAACTCATTTAGGGTTAATTATAGGAAAAAAAATATGCAGTTACTCTTGTTCCTAGATGAGTAACCTAAGTGTCAAGTTTAATATTTGCAATTTCTACGGTTACAATTTTCCATACAACAGTTTTTAACCCTTTTCACTCCCTCAGGTGTTGAATTTCCAAAAAATCTTTCTTAGTGCTACTTCACATCATAATAGGAACTCTTGTGCAAAATTTCGCCTTTTTAACTCCAGTAGTTCTGGCTGTGCGTTGATCCGATAGTTCGGTTCTACAAAAATTCAACCCTTATTTATACCCATTTAGGGTTAATTTTAGAATAATTAAGTATGCAGCTATATTTGTTTTTGATAGGCTAAATAACTTGCAAAGTTTGAGAATTCTAGCTTTAACGGTTTAGATTTTCCATACAACCATTTTTTACCCATTTCACCCTCTTAGGGGTTGAATTTCCAAAAATCCCTTCTTAGTGCTACCCTACGTTACGATAGAAATACTTGTGTAATATTTCACGTTTCTAGCTCCAATAGTTTTGGCTGTGCGTTGATTATACAGTCATTAAATCACCCTAGTCTCGCAACACTTTAACCCTTATTTTAACCCTTTTAGGGTTAATTTTAGAAAAACTAAGTATGCAGTTATATTTGTTTTTAATTGGCTTACGAAACTGCAAAGTTTGACAATTGTAACTCAAACGGTTTCGATTTTCGATACAACAGTTTTTAACCATTTTCACCCCCTTAGGGGTTGAATTTTCAAAAATCCCTTCTTAGTGCTACCCTACGTCATAAAAGAAACATCTGTGCAAAATTTCACGTTCCTAGCTCAAGTAGTTTCGGCTGTGCGTTGATACTTCAGTCAGTCAGTCAGTCAGGTTCCTCTTTTATATATATAGATTTAATAGGCGCAATATTTAAGTTCCAACATTCACCAGATTAGAATTTTTTATCGGCGCTACTGAACTCAATTTTGAGTACGAAAATAACGAGTAGGTACAAAATTATCTTTAACCTACATATTTTTATTCAGACATGTTATCTTCAAAGGCCGTTTTATTGATAAATATTTACATGTCCAAGAATCAGACTACAAGATTATGATATCATGAGATATTTTACTGTTATTCACTCTAATCATTTTAATCTTTGCTTATCCGATTGGAGGAATGTTTTATGCGATGCATTCTTATATGGATTTGAGCTATTTACAATACCATTACCTCTATAAATAGCAATAGTAGTATTGTTATTTCACATCAATCCTTTTGTGCTATAATGGCAATTTCTCGGTGCAGTCAGCTGGTCTAGAATGAAATCAAAATTAGTTACATTATAGTTCTTGTTCCAAAATAGATACATACATGTATTGTCTTTTTAACCGACTTCAAAAAAAGGAGGAGGTTTTCAATTCGACTGTATGTTGCATTTTTTATGTTTTTCCTTCACACATACGACAAAATATAATTAAGTGTAACAAGTGAATCAAAAGTTTATTGTAGCAAGCAAAATATCAATGCAATTAAGAAACACACAAAAAGACAAATGAATAAAATGTTAGCACAACTGCACAGAGCAATATAATATAAACAAAATTAATTTCAATACCAGATGTACAAATATTTTTTGTTTCTCTTATATTTTTATGCTAAATAAAAGTGTACTTTTGGCATCTGAACGCTATAAAAAGTGTTTTAAAGTTACCCACTAGTCTAAAAAATAATAATTACAAGAAAAACGAAATAAATAATAGGTATCTCAAATATATTAATTCTACGATTACTTACGTCGAAGTTCAGACCTCACAATATGATTTCGGTCTTGAGTCATTCTTAGTAGGGATGAACTATAAGATATTTTTTATACTTACAGCTCGCAGACCCAAATCAGATGTTTGTAGATCAAACAAACATCTCTCACGAAACGGATATCGAAGTCGCCACCGATAATACAAAAAATGAAAAAAATAAATTAAAAAAGGTATATATGTCGATATTCATACCAATATGGTCCATACATATCAGAGAACAGATTTTATTAAGTTGAAACGTATCAATGCCAAATACATGTTAGTTTTCAACTGATAGTTTTAATTAAATTGAAACCTGCTATGCAAACAACGTAGGTAATGAAAATGTACACGTGGAATTTGTCAGTTCAATTATCGATCTTTGCCTGGTGCATCTACTTCGGACTTTGTTCCATTTACCTACTCACTCCTTTGTAATATTAATGTACTTTCAAGTAGCTGATTCTCGAGTCGTCTTTCATGATATTCATAATGTGGATGACCTAGTTAATGTAGGAAGTCACAGCTTCCAACAGGTCGGAAGTCACTTATTCCCTGATGTAGACAGCTTCCAACAGGTCTTTACGGAAATCTTTGGAGGGGCTGTGTTCAGCAGTAGACTTCCTGTCGCTGAAGAGAGAGAGAAGGAATCAGACACAGATAAAAATGTTCAAGCTTATTGCGTTTCAGATATAGCATGGGAAGCTAGCTAGCATTTTATGTTGTAAATCTTTATATGGGTTTTTTAAAGAGTCAAATGTCTAAGGAAAAATAAACAAACCAATTAAGTAGTATTTGCGCGACAAGCGCACAATAATGGACTCATTATTTATTTATAAGTAGGGTACAATGAAGCCTTACAGTCTAATCGTTATTGATTTTGCGTTTAACCTCTACTGACCCAATATGACCTAATTTTATTTTATCGACATGGAGGCGACAGTCTTTAGGTAGGTGATGATGATAAATATTAGCTAAATTAAATAAATAAATACATCCAAATGTCGCATACATAGTCCTGACCCCACACCAAGATCGAGTCTTGTGTCATGGGTATCAGGAACTTCTTTCACAAACACCCAGCCCGAAACAAATACCTGTGGATAACACTTATATTTGTCTCGGTGCGGGGATCGAACCCGCGACCTCGCGTTTATCAGCCGGCGTCTAACTGCGCCACGGAGGCTGTATGTAATAAGTGTCCGATATTATATTGCCTTACAGCGGAAATTATTAGCAATCCTAATCGCTATTGATGTCAAGAATAAACTAATCAAGCTAAGTAAACATGGGCGTGTTGATAAATCTTTGACCCTTTGGCCTTTTAGTCAATTTTCGGGATTGATTCTCAGAGAGAAAGAGAGAGAGAGAGAGAAAAAGAGATGATTTATTGATTGCGGCTGTTTTTAACCGACTTCAAAAAAAAGGATTAGGTTCTTAATCGAATGTATGTTTTTTTATGTTTGTTATTTCATAACTGTGTACTGGGTGAACCGATTTTGTTTATTTTTTCTTTAGTTAAAAGCTAGTACTTGTCATTATCTCCCATAAATAATAATATACAATGACATATAGATATTTAAATTAGGGTATAGATCCTAAATGCTTTGGTACTTGGCGGCCCCCTTTCAATATCTTACGCGTATATTGATTTTTTGGCATGATGATATTGTTCTTTTTTTTTAATAGTATTTTTTTTATTTTCTTTGTTTTTTATATTGGTCGTAATAATTTCGTAGCGCCAAACATTCTCGTACATCATCGTACTCGTAAAACTCGTATATATTTCTTTCGTTGGTTCAATAAATTAGATTAGTTGAGTGCGGTTTGCAGAATGCATTATTGTGAAGACGCGTGTGGCCGTTTGAATTCAGGGTACTTGTTTTATATCATTGACTGACAAGAACTTGCAAAAATTGTAGTCACAAATCTTTTATATAATTCCAAATTGAATTATGAAGTTGAAGAACAACAAACAATTCCTTGAATGAAAAAACTAAACACAGAACATAGATACAAAAGTTTGCTGAAATTTAATTTCTGTGAATTTGCTCCAAACATTTATATGAATTACGAATCTGCCATTGCATACTTAGTATTCATTGCTAGATATTGATGTCTTCTTAAAAAAGTATGCTAAAATTATAAAGATTATTTTATAAAGTATTTGTATGTGTTTTTATCTTGAAAATTTGAATGGCATCGTACCATATTATAGTTTCAATAAACTAGATATATATCGAAGTCCAGCGGCTATTTCTATTATTACAGATTTTATCCATTTACTTTATAGATCCTAAAGGGGTTATTTTACGCGCAAAATCTTTACGTGACGTAAAAGTTAGGTAATGGATTTACGGACCTCCAATATTTTCAAGATCTTTTGTGTCGTAAGACAGTAACACAAAATTGATTTGGAGTAAAGAGCTTGCGAATAGATGAGGTCTACAGATAAATGTAATGCAAAAAGGGTTCACGATTTAATATCGAGATATCTCCATAACTATGAGGTCCAAGGTTCAATACGTTATCGTAAGCTTACGTTTTTGCGCAAATGGAATACGTATTAGCGCCACCCTCATTTCGCCGAGCCTTCATAAATCCCAGCAATGACTGGAAAGAGCCTATTACCTACACCGAGCTTAAATTCCAGGCAACTCAAATGACAGTCTTCAATCAGAATTCACCCGAAATTCACACCCAAGAGACGACGTATTTTCTAGAATCGTTCTCAATAGATCATGCAAACCATAAAGCAAAGAATTTTTATTTTATTCAATATAATAGTATCATTAGTACAATAATATTTATGCATGAATCAAACCTTTTACTGTAAATGCCAATCATTTAGCTGTTATGGCAATCGATCGTCAATAATTAATTTGTGGTTATTCAAAACAGCATACGCAGATTTTATATCTGAATGAAAATGGTTTCGGATAGTTTACGCATTTCATATTCATATTTCTACAAATGTGTTACCATTTATCTTGTTTAGCTACCGGAAATCTGTCATGAACGTGAAGGAACTCGCTTAGAAACACCGTCTGAAATATTTAAGTTCCGTATGTTTACACAAATATTTATCCGGAAAACGCCTTTGCCAACATAGCGATTAGCGCCCCAGATTATCCCGCAATAAACATTCACACAACAAGGAAATAAATAACAATATCAATATCAATTAGATCATTGGAACCAGCTCGCTCCTGAAGAATCTAACACGAATTGTTACGTCACTAACCACATTTACAGACCCATACATACAGGGTATATCAAGACTGCTACCAAAAACGAAGCCGGGTGGTAGTTTAAGCGACTTCAGACATAATGCAACAGAAAATGTTGCAAAAAAAGTGACAATTTTTTTTGTGTTATTATTTTCTTATGGTCATATTTGGGTAGTAAATACATTTTTTCTTAAAATAATAGTTGAATACCCTTTTATTTATAAATACTCTAAGGTATAAAACCATTAAAATTATTATTTTAGCAAGAACTATGGAAACACCACCCAAAAATGACGATATTTAAAAAATCATAAAAATAAATTGCATTTTGTTTGTAGCCACTAAAACTACCACCCGGCTTCGTTTTCGGTAGCAGTCTTGAGATAACCAGTATAACGTATTTTCCTGTGTTATGTAAGGAAAGAAGAGGTCTTTGTCGCTGGATGTTTTTTGTTATATGTCATTTAAGCTGAGAACGTGTTGGCTATTTTAAGTCCCGGTATAAATCAATTTGTGTCCGTTTTCAGCGCAATTTGTACGGTGGCTCTCTTCACTTTGATGTGACGCACGGTACGCGAAATTACTCTTTAAACAGATGAAATGTTATTTAATGTATTTTTGTGTTTTCAATCTATATGTGGAAGAATTAGCACTCATTTAATACAGCTTTGATCAGTTATTCGTGATTTTTGCGACAAATATAGAGTGGTATATGTGACAGTTCAAAGGAAAAGCTTAATTTTGTGCGACGCATAACACTGAATGATTGACGTTGTCCATAAGACCCTTTAAGACACATAAAACTGAATAATTGACGTTAACCGTGTATTTACAATCAATTAATATTTTTTGTCAATATTAATGATGAAGGATAAGATTGTGGGGTACATAACATATTCGATAGTCTTTCACAAAGAAAGACAAATAAAATACATAGGAAATTGAACAGAGCTTACAAGTTCTACAAATCGCATTAGACTACCCTAATTTACTAGGGGCACCCTTTGAGAGACCTTTATAAAACATCTCAGTAACATGTCCAAAAAGTCAAACCAACCTTATGTACCAGTGTTGAGATAGAGCCAGACAGAAGAAGAAAAAGTATTATTGTATTTTCCAATTTGTATGTGTGTTACATTACTTATTTTTCGTAACGTAGGTGGCGAATACTCACTATCTGTAATAAACAATGCACAGCAATTGAAATGATTATGGCTGCATTTCCATCTCGTATTGCATGCTCGATTCATTAAACTGAATATATAAATAAACACACCCATTAGACACACCCAGACCTGACCATACTCAACATACAAGTGTGAAGTAAAAATAACCTTTATTTTACCACAATTTACAATCGTTAGGATTACATACAATTATTAATACTATACAATTATTATTGATATATTTTATTTAATATTAATAGAATTTAACTTTATTTTTATTACATTAGTTAGAAAAAAGAACATATATTTATTCCAATTATTATAATTTATTTTTATTTATTGTGGAAGTCACCTCCTTGGCGTAGGCCTCCCCCAATTGCCTTCATTTATCCCTATCTCTAGCTTGTGTCCTCCAGTCTCCTCCACATCTCTCTTTGAATACATCTTCCCATCGTTTCCTTGGCCTGCCTGTGTCTTTGACCATCTCTAGGTACCCACTCCGATATCTTCCTTGCCCATCTATCTTTCTCCATTCTACAAACATGTCCAGCCCAGTTCCATTTCAAGTTTCTTAACTTTTCTCGTATGTCTGTTATTTTTGTTTTTTTTTTTCTAATTATTTCGTTGTTTATCTTATCATAGAGTTGAATATTTTAAAAGCATTGAAATGTATGTGTATAGTCGAGGATATCGCGGTGTAACAGTATAGAGTGCTAATGGTTTATTGGCAAGTTGGCAGAGTTTCAAGCGTATTGACGTGTCGATGTTGCTGGTCGATGCACCAGACAATTTTATTATCTTTATATTTCGCCAAAATTACTATGTTTTGACAACCATGTCTCATTTGTATCTATTTGTGTTTTTATTGTTTCACATTAAAACATGTGGACAGTTTTAGACCAGGAATTTGTTTATTAGATAAATTGAGAGTGTATGGATTACGGAAGGTATCAGAAATTGTAGTCTTGTTAAAATATTAAATTCTACTTTTACATATTTCCTGCTTTTAGTTGCGTTACGGAAGCTTAAAATGCATTGGTAATGTGCCAAGCCCAAGAGTACCTGTGAAATAAATTTAAACTTGTTAGTATATTCGATGTTTGGTATCCGCTATACACATCTAAACTTACTAGGCTATACACATGTGAAAATATTGGTTTTCAGAAGCTTGTACCTACAAAGATTGCTGTAATGTATTGGTTCTAATAGTTTTTTACTAATACATTAATTACCATCGACTAAAATTATCGTTATAAATCGATGAAAAAAATATTAGTTTTCAAGCAAAATACAACAAAATAACTCAATGTGCAGTTCAGCTAACGTCAGACACTAAGCAGACAATTTACATAACTAAACACAAAAGGTGTTTTGCACTTCTATTCAAGTAATACACGCCGAAACAAATTGTTGTTGAAATTGCGTTCCGACGTTCCGCCTCAAGTTGGCTTTATGATTCATTTTCTTTTGCCAACCTCGGCGCAGACGAGCCCAGGTATTCGAGGCAACGTTACAAAGTTACGTTGATAGGAATTTTCAAACAGGTAATATAGCATCAGAGACTTTCTAAACCTGTCGTGTAGCATCACCTTATCAGTACCTACCAGTATCGACCTTGCGGACCACGTGCTTGGTACGTGCCAACGCACTCGTTTCGCATAAAATTAATTACATCCACACTGTTGATTATGTGAAACATTCTTTACTAAATACATTTTATAGAGTCACCTTAGAGTATATATATATATATAGAGGGAGCGCTGGTACTTCAAAAACGTAGATAAAAATGGTGGTGCCGGGCCACCTTTTTCTGCCCTCCTATTGGCTAATATTTGAACAGGTTGTGCAACATACATCAATTATTTGAAAAAACATTAAAAATAAGTAGGTTAGGCCTATTTAATTCCACTCAAACTCATTTTAGAAGGATAATAGCTAAATATAATTTCGGCTATCAAAGGAATTTATAGCTAATATTGCTAAATAATTAATTCAATAGTAGCGCTACCAACATTACGAACAAGAAAATATCTACGTTTTTCAAAACGCGAATGTATGACAGCGCTCCCTCTATTATATAAAAACTCTAAGAGAGTCACATGTAAACATAACGAATATAATATTGGAAATCGTTTTTTATTCAAGTAAAGTAAAATAATTTTTGTATTAGAAAGAACAAAAAGAAGGTCAGCAAAAATATCTGTTGTCCATATTTTGAGTAGTTGCACATGAATAAAATACAGCAAATTATTTCATTCACTCCTTGAATTCTAATGATTATTTTATCTTTAACTGCCTTGAGTTCTAAGCTATATTAGATAGTTAAAATCCACCAGAAAAGCAACACCATATACTTTAAAATAAAATTGATTGCATTGTCTGACGTCAGTAAAACTACCACCCAGCTTCGTTGTAGTTCGCAATCTTGATGTCAGTGTATATTGTTCTTTGCGCTTTTAACTTGATAATCTTACGCCTGAATACTCGAACGCCATTCAAATAATAAGTTGCTCTTAACAGCGCACGGCCCCCTTAGCCAGTACATTTAAGCGGCATTCACGTGGTTAAGTGCAATATAATATTTAAGTTGCGTTCCAGTATACGGGCGTTAACCTCATAATATACTTATTTGTAGTGTCTATTCGATTCCGAGACACAACTTTACTTTATACCAATAAGTATAGATTATAGATATGATAAAGAAACACCAATACAATAACAAGATCGTTGATAAGGCTATAACCAAATTATTAGATTAATATTTAGAGATGCGATTTAATAAGATAAGCGTTTGGCCAATCGGAATACCAAAATTGCGAGCAATCACAAAGCATTGTCCCTCAATATAATATTAGTCATGTATTACAATGTACTCATCACATAAAATACTCAAAATAAGTCTTATGAATCTCGGAAGACTTTATCGGATTTCGAAAGAATATTCTTCTTTATCTGAAATAAGTTAGCCGGTTCGAACCGGTTTATGTACTTTCGTTTACCCACATTGGTTGTTTTTTCTCTGATTATTACCCAGATAAGATAGCACTATCTTTGATTTTTGTACGATTGTAGATATTGTATTTGTAATCTAATTTTATCTTTTTTTCATCGATTACTATTGCGCGATGCACGTCTATGTCCATTTAGATGTTTCACTATTTTTTATTATTACTTAGTGGCCAGTGTTTGAACAGAGTGCCAATGGCAAGTAACAGTAATTAAGCCAACTGTATGCTATTTAATAACTGCAACCTCTGCCCAATAGGGAATTGATTTCAATTCCCAGAAATAAAAAAAAGGAGAGATGGATAAAGCGTTAAGCAGGATCGAATTCAGCTCGAATTCTTTCGACCAAGCACCTTCTTATGTTCTTAAATCGATTAAATGTTATTTTGCCATAATTAAATTCCTTATATTTGGGCAAGAATGTTAGAAAAAAATAACCATAACAAGCCATAAGATAGTTAGGCTTTTTAGGATTGTTAGTTTCTTTTTTGTTAACAAGTTTTGTAACTAAATTGAACCTTCCAATTGAAACCTTCAAATTGAAGGTCAAATTCTAGACAGAGTAGACTGACACAAAAAATACTTTAATGCAAATATGTAAATATTCTTGAATAAGTTATAAAGTTTTTTCATTACTCGAAGTTTATTCACACAGCACAAAACCTTATTAAATATTTTCTCAATTTAATTATTAAAAAAAAAACAAAGTCTTTCGCATGACAAAACGTAGAAAGCCTTTCATACACGTTTATAAAAAAAACCGTTACACATTCTACGCTTAAAAGAGCGTTCGGGAAATTTCCAGAAGCACCCGACATTATAAAAAGGGTCTCGTGCCCTCACATCCCATTCATCTGATCCCTTTATTTGTATGAATGGTCCACAAATCGACCTTGACAGGAAATAAAGGGCGCGTGATATTACGGGGCTTGAAAAGGTATCTACGTCTTAAAAAACTCAATGTGTGTTGTCCAATATACATTAAAAACACTGCAAATTGCGTCTTAGTTAGTATTTCTTACATTTATGCAATATTTTTCTACGTCGCGTCGTAGAAAGGGGTTAAAAGTTAAAAGTTTTCATTTAGTTTGTTTTCAAAGTAGGAAAATAATGTGAAGCTGTGTTATTATATTTATAACTAGCTGTGCCCGCGACTTCGTCCGCGTGGAAATTAACAAAAACTTTTTTTTTCTAAAATATTAAAAGAACTTTTCTAAAATAAATAGCCTACGTTACTCCTTGTTATATCAGCTACCTGACAAAAAAAGTTTCGTCAAAATCGGTCCAGCCATTTCAGAGATTAGCCGGAACAGTCAGACAGATAGACAAAAAAAAATAAAATATAATTTTCGGCACAGGTATCGTGTATATAACGATATGTAGTTGGACATTTTTTTTATTTTCACTTTTAAAACAGACACTTCAATTTTATTTATATGTATGTATAGGATATCTACCGTCTAGTATATAATATACTACAATATCCCGTAATGTCTATTCTAGGCACTTGATTTCAGTTAATTCCATTAAATGCAAGCGTAGTTAATTAAAATTGAGTAAAGTTGTGCGCTACTTATTGCAGCGCTTAATAATATTAATATGACAAGTTTTCTATTCAAATCCCAAAAAAAATCCTAATTCAATCGAATGTCAAGTCTAGTCCAGAGAATACGATTCGAAATACGAACACGGGCGAATACAAATAACATCGTGGAATCAAATTGTTCGCGCGTGGAGTCAATACTCAACAGCTGTTCGAGAAGGTTCTGGACCGCCGCCCGTTGGGCGGTGTCCCCGATTCGGATGATGAAGCGTTGAATGGACAATTAAATCGAAAAATTACTTAACGAGCCTTTAACAATATGCCCTTCATCTTATATCATAATAGAGGCGTTTAAGATGTGTTTTTGGCAAGTATATTCGAAAATAATAGAGATTTTTTGTAAGATTGCAATCAGCAATGCTTTTATAATTTCTATAAGTACTTAGAATACAATAGTCAATACTTTAGTATGTCCAAATGATAATTTTAATTTAGGATTTGTTATGAATAAATGAGGTTAATTCCAAAGTAAAAACCCTCAAAGATCCTCAAAGAACCCGCAAAGATCTCATCACCTGTTTAGGAATGCTTTATTTTTAAAGTTAACCTTTAAACCCAAAATATATGTAGGTTGATGACTTGATGAGTTACATAAATGGCGCCAGATTTGCGAATTGCAAGTTGCAAGCAAGCGGCTGAGGTGTGCGAACACACGAAATAGAAAGCAACCAGTGGGTCAATGAACTTTGTGACCGTTCTGCGCATTGAGCAGACTCGGCCACGCTCTCAGGATAGAAGCCGATTAGATTCTGCGCCGACTGCGCTAATTGTACAGTTTTGTATGATGTGATGTCAGCCTAGGCTGTTTGGTTTAAAAATAGAATCAATAGTGGGCTAAAGTTAGATTGATTATAAAATAGGGAATATTGGGTTGAAAACATAAAATGGTTCTTGTGATATTGCAGAATTGTGATGAATGAAGAAAATGACTAAATGACGAATTTCGAGAAAAAAATATATTTATGAGATGTTTTGGTATCTACCTTAGATCTGAGCATCCCCACTTTAGTGATATAAATATATTATAATCAGAGAAATTATGTACCGCCGTGAACTATACACGGCAAATATTATATAGGTATAATACACAGGCTCTAGAGTGATTAACAAAATATCTAGTACAAAAATTTCCGTGATTGTACGTAGTATGAGTAATTCAAGGATTATAAAGTAAAAGTGCTACAATTAGATTCCAAATTAATCAAATGTTTATACAAAATAGATAGTCACAAGGCCGAATAAAATAAACGCGACGTTGATCTTGACTCTAGAAAGATATCGCGGCTATGAATACGGAGCGTGAAGGGCAGGAGCGAATGCAAAAAATAACATTTCATTAGTTTATATTTTAATTTGCAAATTCATTTTTTTATTATACGATAAAGTTTGTTATAGGAATTACAATAGGCTTTCCTATATGTCATAGTTGGAAAATAGACTTGATTTACTCTGTTAATCCTTTTGTGACCTTGGGTTTATGATTGTGTGAAAAGTTTGAGACAATTTCTTTCTTATTATATAGAAATTTCTGTATCCAAATATACGTCCCACTGCAGGGCACGAGCCTACTCTACAATCGAGGGAACGATTGAGAGTGGTTAGGCCATATAGTCCACTACGCTGGCCTAGTGCGGGTTGGCAGACTTACATACCATAGAAATTCTTATAAATCGCTATAGTATGCAGGTTTCCTCACGATGTTATTCCTTCACCGTTTATAGAAATTAAATTCTACTAATTATAGATTTTATACATTATTTGGTCTTTTGTGTTCATGATAGCATGGAAAATGGACTACACTACGCCGCCGAAAAAACACTTTATGAAGAGTGTGCCGTGGATAAGCTTGCTACCTTAGAGTATATATATATAGAGGGAGCGCTGGTACTTCAAAAACGTAGATAAAAATGGTGGTGCCGGGCCACCTTTTTCTGCCCTCCTATTGGCTAATATTTGAACAGGTTGTGCAACATAAAAAAATATTTGAAAAGAAATATAAAAATAAGTAGTTTAGATCTATTTAATTCCACTCAAACTCGTTTTAAAAGGATAATAGCTAAATATAATTTCGGCTATCAGAGGAATTTATAGCAATTTATTGCCAAATAATTAATTCAATTTTTACTAATATAGAAGCGCTACCAACATTACGAAAAAGAAAATATCTGCGTTTTTTATGGCGCGAATGTATGACAGCGCTCCCTCTATATATAAATACTCTAAGCTTGCTACATATTCTTCAACATTCGGTTTTTCGAATTTCGAACAATAATGCTACTTGACCAGTCAAAGGTAATTATCCCAAGAATTGAAAGAACACGTGGACTCCTAAGCGTATAGTTTGTTGTATAATTTTAGATTGCAGACTTAACTAGTAGCAAGGAAAATAATTTGTTATTCCAATGTAAGTTTCCTCGAACTTGTAAGTGTGTTTGCACTCATAATATGTAAATGGCAGGCAAACATTCTGAAAAACAAAATCTTTCACCTTTGTTCGTTCCACCGCTTTTCTTTATCCTTGGGCTTGATAGGACATTTTTAGTTCACGTTTAATTTTACATTATAAAGTTTTTTTTATGGAGATGTTACAAAAAAACAGAAAGTGTCCAGTCAAACTTTTAAGAATTTTAAATGAGTGAAATGCAATAGATTTATTGGACACGTGGGCTATTGAACAGCTCTTATGACAAGTCCATAGAAATAGCACTTAATTTCTATATACAAAAATATTTATGTATTATTTATATTCATTTTTTACTTTAGTTTATTTAATATATATTTTTATTTATCAATTTCGTTCCTTATTAGCATAAGAAATTGATGCAGGCCGCCTCCAACAGGTCGATGTGGAGATCCTTGGGGGAGGCCTATGTTCAGCAGTGGACTTCCTGTGGCTGAAATGATGATGATAAGAAAATATTCTAAACTGATCGATGGTTCAACGAACACATAGTATTGGATAAGTGCGGCGAATATAAATAAAAATCCTTCCCACATAACATGAAAGAAAGAAAAAAAAAATCAAAGAAAGTTGCCTCACAGCAAGGAATAATCTAAAATATACAGTGACTCACAGGTAAAGTTTTCTACTCCTAAATAGGAAAATATATGCTTGATGGAAACTTCCGATGTTTTGCTATAAAATATTTTAGAGTGGCAGGTGCAGCCGGCGGCGAGCCAATATGTCATGTTTGGCACCATTACCGTCCCGATAGAATTTCTATTGCAACATGGTTTTTCATGCAACTTCCTTTGTTTTATGACGTGGATAGTTTGTACCTATTGTAAATATCAAAATATTAATTAAGAATTGTAGCGAGTGTTATTTAACATTAGAATTAGAATACTCCATATTTTCGTTCAAATTAAAATACATATTTTAAATTTTTTGTAAACATTTAGTGCTTCTTGTATTTTATTATGCTTTTAGCTTTTACGCTTAAGTTGCTTACTTGAGTAGTAGTATATTGGCAAAGGTTGCAGAGAGAGAGAAACTTCTTGATATAACCTGTTAAAATCCTTTAGAGGAACCTATGTTTAGCGCGGATTGTAATATGGCTGATGAAAATAATGATAATTAAATTATGATGATGATGAACAAGAATATGCTTAATGCTAGATCATATATTACAACTAGTATCACTATGGTAATTTATCGTCTTATTAACTTGTACAATCATACATCAAAGCTAGATAAATCATAAATTATAGGGTAATTTGATGTAAATTGATGATTATATAGTTAGAGAAGAATAACGGAAATGCCTGACCTATAATATTATGCAACGAACACATATTTTCCTTATCCAGAATAGAATCACTTTGTGCGCAGCAAATTGCTATTTCCTTCACGTGTATAAAAATATCATGTGATTCATTGTAATGCACATGAAATATATGCACTATTCAATGTTAATGCAGCTGTATTTATACAAATGTTATTATATTTTATGTTCATAGTATGAACCTATTTGTTGCCTATAAATATATTTTTCCGGAGCCAACCCGCATTAGGCTGGCGTGGTGGACTTTATGGCCTAATCACTTCCATTTGTATATTTGAATGTAGAGCAGGCAGTGGGTTGTGGGACGTTATATGGACTGATAAAAATCCACAAATAATTTCTTAGTTATAATAGTAGCTACATTACAATTAAACAATGTTACAATGGATATTTTGGATTAAATTTCATATTTAACTACACATCCTAAATATTAAAACATCTTCAACTGAGCACAGTTGTGATTTATAAAAATGCTCCAGATATTGTAAGTTCAGAAAAAAAAATACATGTGTGTCCTACAAAATATTATAGAAACTAATAGTAAACGGCTTCCAAGCAAGTTTGAGAAAATATTATGTGTTGAATATATTTTTATTTTTGTTTTTATCAGAAAAACTCCTCGCTGAGAGGGGAGCATTTGTGTAAATAACAAAAGATTGTTTAAGGTTTGAGTTATGTTGATAATCTTGATACATTTCTGTATAATTACATATACTAGGTATCTCAAGACTGCTACCGAAAACGAAGCCGGGTGGTAGTTTTAGTGGCTACAAACACAATGCAATTAAAAATTTCGCATAGAAACGCGACAATTATTTTTTATGATTTTTTAAATATCGTCATTTTTGGGTGGTAAATCCATAGTTTTTGCTAAAATAATAATTTAAACTCTTTTATACCTTAGAGTATTTATAAATAAAAGGGCATACACTATTATTTTACGAAAAAATGTATTTACCACCCAAATATGGCCATAGGAAAAAATAACAAAATAAAAAATTGTCGCTTTTTTTTGCAACTTTTTCTGTTGCATTATGTATGAAGTCGCTTAAACTACCACCCGGCTTCGTTTTCGGTAGCAGTCTTGATATACCCTGTATATGGAACCTCTCTTGGTTGTTTTAAAAAAATATACATAAAATAAAATGAAAATTTAATCCTAAATTTGTCTAATTAGGAATAAAGGAGAGAAGAACAGTAGATTATTGTGTTACTTTAAATGCATTTTTTAAAATTATAAACAGAAATTGAAATTCAAAACATTTTTTGATTTCTATGAATGGCGAGACGACCATGCCATTAGCCTGATGGTAAGGCGTATCGCTCATAGACAGTAGCAATGCATGGTATTCCAATGCGCTCTTAATCCTGAGAAATGAGATGTTAAGTCTCAGTATGTCCAGTAGGTACTCTGGCAACAATGTCCTTCAAAAGGGAACATAACAGTGCTGTTTAGCAGGATAAATAGACGCTACGGAGGTATCTACCCAGGCGGCCTCTCACAAAATGATGGACATACAGAAAAAATTCTTTATGGAAAATTTTGAGAGTAGCTTTTGTTCGGGAATGGATAACCCTTTTTCTTGGATGTTGCAGGTTTTTTATTTGTTGTTTGTATTATATTCATTTCAGCTAAGTTGTAATCTTTAGTGTAAAATCTAACTACTGTTATCAATCAAATACCGAAAATCGACGCTAGATAGATTAATATTAATAAATTGTTTTAGGACAGGGCTCTACCCGATATTAACGTTAGGAAATTATAACGTACATATTATATTTGTTTACCTAGATATGATTATATTATTGAGTATCATATAAAAATCATTTCCTGACCATTCAAATGACTAATAGTGTTTTTTTTCTAATAAGCCTTAAAAATGAGCCAAAATCTGTCTTTGTTTCTCATTTTATCCACAATCAATCAAGCTGTGTTTTCTTGAGCAAGGTAAGCATTATCAAGCATTTGATTAAAAAAAACACAATCACCTAAGTTTAGTTCTATAAGCGGGCAAATAGAAGAACGTAAAGGAGTCGGTTCAATAATCACATCAAGCTGTATATTTTGTAAAAATTATATACAAAAATTTATATACATACATACTACATATAACCTGGGTCCTGTTTTTTTTATTACTGCGCGATATAGCGAACTGTGGGTATAATTAATGACATATCTACCTACCCATTCGTAATACAGTATGTACGTAAAACATGACTCTACCACATTTAAATCTCAATATTTCAGAAACTGACCATACAATATCAATCAGCACATCAAATAATTTTCTTCACCCCTGTTGACGGTTGACTGGCAAATCGCCATAATTTCATAATTGACATATACGCAAATAGTGATTCCTGTGGCGTAGTCGATTTAGACGCCGGCTCTGAAAGAAGACGCCGTACCAGGTCGTGAATTCGTTCGACGGAACGAGGCGAATGCTTGGGTGACTCACAATAATTTTGGGTAACATTAATTTTGGTAACAATATTTTTTTTATTGCAATGCATGGCGAGATGAGAAGTATCCAGTATAAAGTATATAGGTAAGTATCGTTATATGGGAGTTAGGACGTACGGGATGGCTGTTGTGTGTATCTACTTATTACCGATGTTAAACGCATTGTAATTTCTCTAATTCATATTTTAAAGTCTATAACAAAAGATGATATAGCGTCACTTATGGGTGAAAGTTTAAAATTTTACTGGTGGTAGGTCTCTCATATGTGAAAGGCTGCCTGGGTGGGTACCACCGCAATGTCTATTTCTCCCGTCAAACAGCAGTTTAAATGCACTGTTGTGTTTCGGATTGAAGGACATTGTAGCCAGAGTAACTACTGGACATATTGAGACTTAACATCTTATGTCTCAGGATGGCGAGCGCAGTGGAATGCCAAGCATTGCTTTGTAACTCAAGGTGTTGTTTGGTTGTACTACTGTTCATGAGCGGTCGTATCGCTTACCATCAGGCGAACGACATGCTCGTCTCGCCATTCACTGCAATAAAAAAAAAAAAAAGTACCATGTTAAAACTTGGCTTGTGTTTCTGAATTCATCAAACAACTGATACATTAAAATTATTTAAAACGTCATTACTTTTTATTTATAACCTTTATTCCTCTTTTTAGAAAGTAAAAAGGGATGTAGTGATTTTTGTCAATAAAGAACAACGAGGAAAAGTTATATTAATTTACTGTAATAAAACGAAACAATAAAACATTCGAAATTCAAAACATGAAACATTCAAAACATAATTCAAATAGTGTAATCGAAGGTGAAATTATGAAATATATTCGACGAGAAATATATTGGAGTCAGTCAAATCAAATCAGAAAGTTCTAGAAGAGATATATTATTTCAAATTAATTTATATTTTTTATGAATAAACATTTTTAATAAATATTTACTTACATAAAAAATCTTATAATAAAACTGTCATAGTATTATCAAGATAAAATAATATAAGAAATATAATTTGAAATAGCGTGGTAGAGCTTAAAGAAACATCATTTTCAAAAACAAATTCCTTTATAGCACTATCCATATAAATAAACGTTTCCTTTAATACTTGTACTACAAAGCATCATTAGCACCCGGATAGAACCGGAACTATACCTCATAATAAAAGTATATTTATTTTATTAATCAAAGAACTCGACGCTTTTGTGAATAAATAAAAAAGTATTTTATGACGAGATCCACAAAGCCTATTGTGCATTGGGTGGAAAGTGGGTCGGGAAAAGAATAAAACCAACACTATTATTGAATATAGATGTAGATTTCCCAGGTAAGCAAAAGCGTTATGTTTTAAACTACTTTCTTTATCGTTTCTAGAAATTTCAAGTCTATTGCGGGTTCTATCTTTGCACAGAGACGAATGTTTGTGCGAACTTCAAGCATTTGTTACGGTTCTGAGAGTTCGTAAGACCGAAAAGTTAGTAATTTCTGATATCTACAACATTACTGTATCATATGAGACTATGTATGTGACTGTCGAATGTATTGTAAGTGTATTTATTTATTTTATTAAAAATATTTGACCTTTGTTTTTACAGTTATAAGTCGACTTTTCCTGGTAATCAAAATACATTTTACATTACCATGAATTCAAACGTACAATATTAATATAAATAAATTCCCGCGTGCTATTTGGTTTGTTGACAATTATGATGGGATTATGCAAGGCGGCATAGTTGCAAGACGACTACGCTGAGCGAGCCGCGACGGCCGCGGCTTCGACGTAAGGAGGCGCGCTCGAGGTCATTGCGTATCGACATCGATGGAATTGTTGTGTCTTATTATTAGATTTATTGTGTATCTTTTAGTGATTAATAAGATAATAGCAGTTGGGATTTTTTTCGTTTAGGGATAAAATAGAGATAGGCATTTATTTTTGTCGTGATAAATCGAGATAGTATTTGGTAAATACCCTGGATTTTGATTTTATAAATTATTATCGATTATCAATAATATTTTCTATACACGGGGATCGAACATAAAGCCTTACGGTTCGCAACCTCGTCTATTGCGTCACGGTAATTAAATAGAACATTCCAATTAATTTTGCGGTGTTATTCGTCATGCTCATATGAGTGCAACAATTTACCATGTCTATATTGATGCAAGACAAATTGAATGAGTCATAGCTGGTATCGTACACCAAACTGTCGCCCAGCTCAAATAGAATGCACTAAAAAGTTATGAAAGACGCGAGCTTTCCCCGTGGCTATAATTATATCGATAATAACAGAACTGCGCCACATATGAAACTTGTGCACACGGTACGATTATATTTAGTTCCTTCTCTATTGAAATATTATTACTTTTGTATTACAGTTTATTAATTTTGTTATTAATTTTGTAAAACGCTCATGCATTCCGTCAGTCGTTTCACGTCCAGGACAGCAGTTACAAAAGAAGGTTATAAAATATTATATTGTAAAAATAAGATTACATTATGTCAGCCATACGAAAGTAAAATGTGTCATATGCGTACAAAATAATTCAATGCCGGATCATAAGTTAATATTTATATATTGTCTTCAAAAGATAAAAGAGACTTGACGGATGACTGTACTTATGACAAACTCTTATGAATGCCTTATAAGTACGTATCAGTGACGAACTTCTGATTGCATTTCGTTGACGCGTGTGCTAATCTTAGTGGCGACTCATCCTACACAAACATGAAATATGCAACAAAATACAGCGTGTATTATTTTCATTTCTTCTTAAAATATATTATTGAATTAGAATATCAATGTAATTCTGTTTTTAACAATATTTTACTTTAAAATGCATTCACTTTAACAGCAATAATAGCAGTAAAATATAATATGTGAACATAATAAGTATCGAGATTAAGGTATGTGTGATTTTTTAATGTATCATCAGATTAAAATAGTATTATAATATTTTTAATTAACTATTTTCTACTCTTATTGCGTTGTTTAACGAAATTAAATATATTAAATCAATAATAACTATGACAAAAATGATGGGACCAATGTTTGAAGCAAATACAACAATAAACCAAATTCACACTAAAGTACATCGATAACCGTCAACGTCGACTTCACTAACCTTCCAATACGTTCAAGTTTCAATTGTCTGCAGTGGAAATTTCCACTATAAAACATGCAACCTTCGAACTTCTCACTCTTACGCGTGCAACTTAATATAACTTCATCTCGCTCGCACAAAATTGACGCAGGCGCTCTGACCCAACCGACTCGCACCGCTCTAACATGATCGGTAACGCGTAAGTCTATCTCTTTCATTCCAGACAACTTATCGTTCTATTTTACGAATAGCTCTGTGCTATGTATACTTCTCGGTCGTCGGCCAAATGATTTTTGTTACCTGTCTTTCTCTAGAGCTTGAATGGAACAAAATTTGTTTTCTTAATGCAGAGCTACAGCTTCAAAGCTAACAAAATACTATACAACCACGTGCTCGGGAGGTTAACGACTGATACTGCAGATAACATTGAAAATAAATAAGCAATAATTATGTCACACGTTGAGTTAACTCGAGCAAACCGGGTTTTTTACATTTCCTTTTTATTTATCAATGAGCATTGACTACTGAGTATTGAAAATCATATAATTGTTTCCTTTAAATATGTCGTATTAATGAGGATTGCGAGGTGGATTTTTTAGACGGGTGTAAATGTGTCGTTTTTTTTTCATAAATCATTTTGACTTGTCCGATGTTCGCGTCGCGTTGGTTCAATTCAGATGAATTCAGAACGCTACAGTGCGGCGTATATTTGTTTAAAAATATTTTCTGAAATGCTTATAAACAGCTTGTCCTTAATGAGCACTTTGTTCAGACTTCAGCCTCGCACAATAATTCGCACTATACAGCGAAATATTTTAACTGCATGAAACTAATTTGGAAAATGTATGTGTGTAGAATTAGTAGAAATACTTATTATTAATGAATTAGTAGAAATACATACTTATTTGTATTTACGGCAAAACTCAAAATATGGGGTCTTAAAACATACAAAACTTTATTTGATATTACATCACATTATCTTTAATTTCGTATTGTGCTAGAGAATATGTAGATACCTATTATCTGAAATGGAATTCATTCTTAAATTTTATGAAAATGTACACTGAGAAACGTAGTAGCAAAAACAGTAGAAACCTACAATGCATATATTAAAGATTTTTGGTAAGAAACTGCAGCATTATTAATATGTATAATAGTGCAATTGATATTGGATACATTAAGTACGCATGTCGACGTGTCTTTTTTTCCTGAGTTTCGATAACTATAGTAAAGACTTCTAGCGCCATCTATTGAAAATCTATGGTATTATTGGATTTAGTGATAATTATTTGAGGCAGGTCCTAATACGAAAATTGTTTGATATTGATTAATTATTATCATGGAAATTCAAGAGGGTGTGGTTTTTGATTAATAAATAAGTACCTATTGATTTTACTTTATTTTATTTATAATTATTATGCATAGTGTTAATCTTTATAATGATAATATTTTCTTTCTCTCAGTCTTTTAGGATACTAGTTTCGAAACAAAACTAAATAAAAAAAAAACAAATACGTATATAAAATCAAAGGAAAGAAAAAATATTACAAAGGCAAACTCTGTTGGGTAGAGTTGCAATAAACATATTTTTGTAGTAAAAGCTAGATATTAGTAAATAAGAAATTATTTTAAGCGATGCCGTTGAATGAGGATCAAAATTAATAAAATTCGACTTATGTATATAAATCCAACAACGCAGACATGAAATTGAATTGAAAGTTCGTCGTTGATTCCGAACGTCAAGTCATCGGAGCGTAAGTCTGAACATGCGTTTCAAACACGTGCGATTTTATTTTGGCTAAAATACGTACGGCATTGTAAATTGTAACGTCACCGGCGTCACGCAGACGAGCTGTTTTAAAATTACTTGCTCCGGAATCTGAACATAAAATATTAGCGTTTCCATTAGTAGCACGATACGTTTAAGAAAAAACATCTTTTATGATACTATTTTTTGGACTAATAAATCTTTCTCGCTGATGGTGACTAAGTTTTACATTTTCTTTATTTAAAAAAAACTGAGAGCTTTTAGATTGTGTATGTACATGATGGGCCAAAGCTGGTTATTATGACTTTCATACGTACCTACTTTCAATATTGCTCACTGTTGTCTTCTACAATATCTATAGAAAAAATCTTCACGATCAATATGCTATTTGAAACTCAATAGACCATTTAGAGTCGTGCATTATATTATGCAGCGTTTTACTCGTACTTTGTTGAGCATTTTACTGACTTTTTCAGTTTGTAAAACTGTAATTTACGTTTTTCTGATGCACTTTTCTATGATTTCCTCTAAAGACTTCACTAGTAATTCCATAGTAGGCATTCTCTATCACTTCCATTTATTTTAATGTAACCTGACAACAGTAGAAACCTCTAAACGCTTAGAAACGGTAAGAGCGCACTCTAGTTAGATTGCTCAAGTATCTGTAATAATATGCAATATCTTGAAATATAGCAATTTCCTTAGGTGAATCACTATTGGCAGAATATGTCCTTTTAAGTGTAATGCATCATAAAATCTAAATGTAAATACTAAATAGCCTTTTTGGATGTTGCTTTTATTTACAGAATTTAAATACTAATACAATGAAAAAATACACGTTTGTCAAAAGGCTAAAGAGTAAAGTGTATCCCGAGTGATTAATACAGAATTTCTACATCTATGTATTTGTAGATTTTGTATACGTATGCATTCGTAGTCATGTATTTGTGACGTGGAATATTGGAAATGTTTTAGAACATAAATAATCCGCGTGACGCCACTGCATGCGGTAACTTCGTAACTTGGCACTTGGCACAGAATTTGTTTATCCCTGAGTTGCCCGTGAATCTAGTATTTGTTCAGTTCAAACTACATATGTGATAAGCTACAAAGACTTATTAGGTAATCAATATAATTATTTTCAGTATCTATCTCTTAATAGTCTAATAAATATAAAATATAGAACCTTAAATCTGCCGCATAATATAAACTCGAGAAAAATATATAAACTATACTAGCGCTCATAAAAATACATACCCATAAATTCAGCATTCCTTGTATGAAAACATTCATTTTTAATTCGTCCGCTGGTCTTTATGAGCAAGCGTGAAATTTCGCATAACTTAACGCTAAAGGTGTAAAATAGCACGGGAGTAGAACGATAAACCTATTACTATTACATATGAAATGCACAATCATACCATGAATATGTAATTAGTCATTACAAACAATTTGGTATACCGTACATTTAATTTAGCAAAGCATTGAATATAGTGCCACCTGTTGTTGAGTAGCATAACTATTATAACCTTTTTAATAACAGCGCCATCTGTTCTCTATATTTGTAAATAAATGTATTACTAGTTATGTAGTTACTGAATTGTTTTGCACTATAAATACAGATAGCGTAACTCGACCAAAAATAAAACTGCAAACAATGTATTTCAGCTGAGAGGGGATTGTAAGCATTGTACAGTACTGTCATCAGCACATAATCGCCTGCGGCTGAAGTGACTGAACACGAGACTTCTATTCCACTGAAAGTTCGTTGAAAATTTTTTATACTTGTAAAATGAAGCACCCAATAGTCACATACATAGCCCTAACCCCACACTAAGATCGAGTCTTGTGTCGTGGGCATCAGGAAGTACGAGAAACTTTTCGGTCTCACAAACACCCAGACCCGAAAGAAATATTTCTCCCGATGCGGGGATCGAACCCGCGGCCTCTCGTTTCACAGGCAGCGTCTAACCACCTTCGCCACGGAGACTGTCACAAGAGATTCATTGGAACATTATATTGGTAGATTTCAAACACTTCAGTTCACCCTGTGGGTCTTTCAGCAGTCCTGAACAGATGTGAAGTCTTCTAAACGTCCTGAAGATAAAAATCATTATTTAATGTATGTATGTCCCACTGCAAGGCACGGGCCTCCTCTACAATCGAGATGACGATTGAGAGTGGTTAGGCCATATAAAAATATTTAAAAAATCCGCAATATAATCCCTAAAAACTATGCTTATCAAGACGTTTTATATCAATGTAAGACATTCGTGTAAAGTATCCTACCACCTGTGACAAACGACAAGCGAAAGAAAAATAGCCAGTATTGTATGGTACTTAGGCTTTCTTTTCGACATGTCTTTTAATTGCACATGAGCAACGTTTTAAATATTCTATACCCAAAAATATCCAACTATTATAATAAGTTCGTAGGAATTTAAATATTTACGAATTAGAATGAAATAAAACAAGAATTGTTGTATGGATCATATCAATTTGTTATTGGAAATATTTCAGGATGCTCTAAACTCAAGTCAAACCCCGTCTTTTGGCCTAAAATGAGATATTCCCTTTACCCCACACCCTACCCAGCATTAACACGTGAACGCCCCTCATTTAAATACAATCATTAAAATTAGATTACAATCAGTGGACTGTGGGAATGCTATCCCGACAACACCAATACGTATCAATTACGCCCGTCCATGATTTCCCTAGACAGTGATTCGTACCATCAGCTGCCATCGATCTAACGAGCCACGTGGACTGTCACCACTTCGTATGGCAGAAACAATTACCATTATGGGGCGTACATAATTAATAAAGCTTATCTTACAAATGTAGCCAGAAAATAATTGCATAGATATGATATTGTTCGTCGTATAATATATCACCTTATATCATTATTATTTAGAGTTTTTAAACGCTTTATTATTACATATTTCTTCAGTTGCGAGTTTATTAAGTCAATTTATGCAAGTTGTACGACTTCTAACTGGTTTCTGTGGATATGCTCCAGAGCCTATTTGCTTATTAGTCTGTGAGAGCCTATGTTCGGCGTTTCGCCTTGACTTTTATTTTAAAAATATTTTTGTGGCTCTATCTTTGCTATAAGGCAGAAAAATTGTATAAAACTGTTACGATTAAGTCGCAGTAATTTGCGCCTCTGTGTTCGCGCCCCTACTGCGTTATCACTTCAACACGTGTGTTTCATTGGCGGAAAATTTAGTTACAATGCCATTACACCCTCGGGTGACAATTGATGAGATTACTACGATAGGCGGCAGCAATGTGTAGCTATGTTGCCTAAAAGTGCCGCAAAGGGTCGTATTTTTAAAAAGCTTAGTTATCTTATTTATTCAGCACGATTTTTTATTTGTTAACTAGATATTAAAAATGTTGTACAGAAAATAAGAAACTAATAGAGTCTAGAGAAATACGAGTTTGAAAATTTAAAAAGGATTTAAAAACGCTACGACTTATTTAATTAAACTTATTTAAGGTAAGTTCGTAAATCAGCAAAATCTCTCCAAATATCTACCAAACTAAAAACCTTTCAAACGGCCGTATTTCATCGCTCCTAGACACAACCATCTAAATGTTTCTAGAACTAAAAGTGGAGGCATACATATAACCATTGTAATTTTATGTGTAGTGTAGTTGTTTTGGTAGATAAATCTATAGTCTTTAGAATGTTTGATATGGTGGTTTGGCGATTGCAAGGTGTTGATAAAATACGTCATAATTCAAGTGAATTACGGATTAATTGTCCAATAGTCCAATGCGTTATGGGGAAACAATGTTTGTAATTAATTATTTTGGCCTCATCGTGACAGTTTAATTTGCAAGTGGCAGTTGTTAATCTTTGTAGATAATCATAAATTGTTTTTCTACATTAAACTAACAGCTCGACCTGACTTTTTCTGGTTGCTATTAACAGTAAAATGTAAAAGTATCTGTTAAGTTTTAGGTTTAGGAACAACTTTCCTAAATTCCAAGTTCACGTTCTTATTGCAAACCTACCTCCAATTCTAGAATCATGGTTCTGTGAAAGAAACCTTTACGGGTAGAGGGTGAAAGTGGTAAGAATTGAAAGTGGTAGAACCACGCTGTTGTCAGTCATGACTCAGCGTGAACGAGCAGGCTCGTCTGGGTAGATACCAATGTCTTACAGGAAATCAACGTAGAGCAATAGTTTCGCTGTCGAATTTCTTTCGGTGAATGAGTTTACTGGGTACCCAGTATCTCTTTCCACATTTTCCTTCCCGCTTCCATCCCGATTCGATGGGCTACCAATACATCTATGATTCAAACGTTGTGGATGTTCATGGGCGGCAGTGATCACTTACCATCAAGAGAACTGTTTGTTTGTTTGCCGTTCCCATGCAATAAAATAAGATTTCACTTTAATTAGGGTATAAAAAAAACTGTCAGGTTAGAATAGTCTTTATTTACATGGTTCTATTTTTAGTTTTTTCCATTAGTCATTCCGTAGTCTTTGAAAAAATCCCGAAAAATGTTGTTGTTCATTAAAAATATTTATATTTTCAGTAGAAAAGATACAATAAAATAACCTTGTCTGCAATTAGGTTTACGACTTCATACGTTTATCTAACATATTGATTTGATTTAGGCGTGATAAGAGTTAAGGATACTATATGATTGCGGTTAATATCCGTTTATACGTCATCTGATGTTTCAGGTGATTCAGCATTGAAAGTAGTTGTTATATTATTGAAATACTTGTCTATGCTTGTTAAGGAATTGGTATATTATGAATACCTAAATATGGTAACTTATAACTATAAGTATAAAATATTTTAATAAAAAAGTATTTCGCTTTACGTACTTTACCGTATCAGCCCATAAAGGGCACGGCCTCTTCTACAATCGAGAATCGGAAAAAACTATTTTTTTTCCAAATGCAAGGATAGGTATAATTAGGGTTAATATTGAGCATTTATTTTCAACTATTCGTAAACGTTACCAATACAAACAAAAACGGTTGTATTTAAAAAGATAGAAAATCGTAAATAACTCTAGTAATGTGTAGGTATCCACACATTAGCTATCTTATAATAAATGTATGGAATATCCGAATGACAGCACGGGTACCAGCTGCGAAAGGGTCGCTAGGAAACTCTCCCCGGGGAGCCCTTAAAGATGGCAACTCGTGAAAGACGCACCTGTGTACCTATTGCTACAAGCTTTCCTTTTATCACTCTAGTTACAAGATATAGATGGTTTGTAGAATTCCGAAACATTCGTAATCACAGATTAATAATAGTTTATCGCACACCTGCGTTTAATACTGATAATATTATATTAATATCGATTTGTTAATACACGGCTTGGACTCTTTCATTTGTAAATCGGTGCGGTGGGCGAGTAACCGTTGTAACAACTTAAATAAATATGAGAAGTTGAAAATATGGAACATTGTTCCGTAGTAAGAATGAAGAGCTTAGTATTATTTATTCTGTTATGCTCGTGGTGTGGTGTTGAAGCGAGATGTCGATACCGTGGTCACTGTGCCGAAATAGCGGGGCATTTAAAGCAATGCCCCGTGGATATAGAAGCGCCACCTATAATCGAGGGTTTGACACCAACGGAAGCACAAGAAGTCCTCGCGATTCTCGCCAACCGATGTCCTTGGCTCCTGTACGACGATGAAGGCAACAGGAAACCCGACAACGAAGTATTTACTTGTTGTGATCAAGCTCAGATTAGAGGAATGACTGAAGATCTAGCGATGGGTGAAGGCGTTCTCGGACGTTGCCCCACGTGTTTCAGAAACTTCGCGCGACATATTTGTGAAATGATTTGCTCGCCAGACCAAGCTAGGTTTGTGGACGTATATACAGAAGTGGGTGATAATAACACGGAATATGTTAATGAAATAGATTTCCGACTTCATGAGGAGTTTATGCTCGGGGCGCATGCGTCTTGTGCCGGAGTTATCATCCCACAAACCGGCCTTCCAGCTATCAACATGATGTGCGGTACCGCTGTTGTTTGTGATGCCGAGTCCTGGTTCAGATTTATGGGTGATACGCAGGAAAATCCTTTGGCTCCAGTGCAGGTGAATTTCTTAAAATGGCCGACTACAGAAGACTCTATGAATGCCCGTGCTTTGCCTTGTAATGAAACGACTGAGGATGATCTTCCATGCAGCTGTGTTGATTGTGCTCCTGTGTGCCCAACAGGGAATGAACCAGTTGTCCCGGAAATTTGTACCGTCCTTGCAGTAAACTGTGTTGGATTTGCTGTAGGCTTAACTTTTTTTGTGATAAGTGTAACTATATTTATAGTTTTAACATTATTAGAATACCGAAGAATTAGAAATGGTGAAACTGAGTCTGTTGAACCGTCAATTATTAGTAAGTTCACGAAATTTTTACAAGATTTATTTGCAAAAGTGGGCAGTTTTTCTGCCAGCCACCCTGTTATCATATTGATGTTAACAAGTTGGATAATTTTTGGCATGTTTTATGGTGTTATCAATTTAAATCTCACTTCAAACCCAATTGAACTCTGGTCATCCCCGGAGTCTCGTAGTCGTGCAGAATTAAACTATTTTAACACAAGATTTGGTCCTTTTTATCGTGCAGCTCAAGTTTTCTTACAATTCAAAGGTTTAGAACCATTTCAAGTTGGTAATGTCACCTATGGCCCTGCGTTTAGAATAGAAGCGTTGAGAGCACTTATAGAGCTTGAAGATAAAATAATAAATATTGGTAGGGATAATGGGGGAGTAACTTTGGAGCAAGTTTGTTATGCACCACTTCGCCCTCGTGGAGGTGAGCAATATTTAGACCAATGCGTTTCTATGTCCGTATCAGTTTATCTTGCTGAAGATCGAGATGATATAAACGAAAATACTTATCTTGGACGCATCCAAAACTGTTTGAATAACCATTACGCTTTGAGTTGTATGGCATCTTGGGGCGGTGGCTCAGATCCTGAGATTACCTTTGGTGGTTATCAGGGCGATGATATTTTGAGCGCTGATACATTGCTTATTAATTTCCCCATTAGTAATTTCATGTTAGAAGAGGATCTAAGGCCAGTTTTAGAGTGGGAACAAAATTTTTTAGATTTATTACATGATTATGAAGCCAACTGGAAACCTGACTACATTGATGTATCTTATGGTGCAGAAAGGTCTATAGAAGACGAGATTAGGCGGGTATCGGTAGCAGAAGCTGTGCCAATAGCTATTAGTTATGTCATTATGTTTATTTATGTAACTGTTGCTCTAGGAAATATAAGGTATTGTAAAACCTGGTTTATTGACAGCAAGGTTATGGTGGCGGTGGGAAGTATTTTGGTTGTGGTAGTTTCTATATATTGTGCCCTAGGGGTAATGGGATATACAGATTTCACCACTACTCTGTTAGCCATTAATGTGATACCTTTCTTTGTTTTATCAGTTGGTATTGATAATGTTTTTCTTATGGTCAACACCCTACACGACGTAGAAAGTAATTTAAAACAATATAACGATTATAACGAAAACTTCAGTTTTGAGAAAAAGAGAAGATTTGTTTTCGAAAAAATGATGTCTACAGTAGGTCCCTCTATGTTTGTTGCATCTGCAACGCAAATTACATGTTTTGCAATCGGCAGTATAACCGCGTTCCCTGCTGTACTTACATTTGCTGTGTTCGCCAGTTTATCCCTCTCTTTCCTTTTTGTTTTCCAGATAACCGTAGTAGTGGCGATATTATCACTGGATTACAAAAGAGCCTCTCAAAACCGTTTAGATGTTTTTTGTTGTATTCAGAAAAAGTTTGTGAACGACGAGGATCCATTAAAATCCGATGTACCTTATGAGAGTGTTACGAAACGATTGATGGAACCTTATTCTAAATTTATTCTTAACTGGAAAGTAAGAATTGTTGTAGTCATTATTTTCATGGCTATAATATCATTAAGCATAATTGTTATACCAGGTATTCAAGTTGGATTAGATCAAGAAATGGCTTTGCCTAAAGACTCATACGTTTATAGGTATCTAGTAGCTGTAAACGATTTAATGCGTATCGGTCCTCCAGTATACTTTGTTGTAAAATCTGGATTGAACTATACCAATCCTGACCATCAGAATGTTATTTGTGGCAGTCAACTGTGCTACGATGATTCGCTTTTTACTCAAGTATTCTTAGCGGCTCAGCACAGTAATATTACTTATATAGCGAGACCTTCTAATTCTTGGTTAGATGATTTCGTAGACTGGACAAGCTTGACTGGCAGTTGCTGCCAATATAATATAACGGATAATGGTTATTGTCCTAGTTCCGAAATGTCTCCTGATTGCGCTTTCTGTACTATTAGTAGGGATGAATGGTCAAGAGGTTTGAGACCCAGTAAAGAAGCTTTCGAGCGGTACATTCCTTTCTTTTTACAAGATGAACCTACGGCAATGTGTAACAAAGGAGGATTGGCAAGTTATTCAAGTGCTGTGAATTACGTGTTAGATTCTGAAGGTCGGGCTACTGTCCACGACACTCATTTCATGGCATATCATACCTCGCTCGGTACATCACAAGATTTTATCGGCGCCGTGAGATATGGATATGAAATTAGTAATAACATTACTAACGCTATCCAACGGCACACTGGCCTCGATGTTGAAGTATTCCCTTACTCTGTATTTTACGTGTTTTTCGCACAGTATTTGAACATGTGGGGTGATACGTTTGCTAATCTTGGTTTCTGTCTTATCGGTGCTTTGGTCATTAATCTTATCGCGTCAGGATTCAACATTATGACCACGTTCGCCGTTATGTTTACGTCTATTATGGTAATTGTTAATATGATGGGTGTGATGTATATCTGGAACATCCCTCTTAACCCAGTATCTTGTGTTAACTTAATTGTGTCTATTGGTATTGCTGTTGAATTTTGCAGTCATATCGCGTATGCTTTTGCGGCAAGCACGCGACCAAAATCTGAGAAGGTTGAACATGCTATCCGACAAGTCGGTTCCACCATCATAACTGGTATCACATTCACTAATATCCCCATAGTTGTGCTAGCTTTCTCATACACTGAAGTAATAGAAGTTTTCTTCTTTAGAATGTTCTTCAGTTTGGTCATAATTGGATTCTTCCACGGTATGGTGTTTTTCCCAGTGTTATTAAGTTATCTTAATAATTTAAAATTCAAAACTAAATAAATTACTGATACAAAATGATATTAACCATAAGTAGATCTTGATTGACGGCCTTACATAGTGAGATAATTTAAAGGAATGTCCGTCGCCATTATACATGTATGACACCCGTCTGATGTATTGTAATGTACCTCATACTTATTATTATTAATTAATAAAACATGTAAATATATTTTAAGAATTATTTATTTGTTTGTTTTATTTATCGAATGTACCTATAAATAACATTAACAAATTAGATTAAATTAAAGGAAGACGTTGAACGTTGACTAGATAGTAAAATTTATATTATAATATTTATTTTTAACATGCAATGTAAGAAACGTAAGTTCTGTAATATGTCATATACTTGTTTATCTACCTACATAAAATAATTCTATCATCATGTGGCAAAATGTTGAAATATGAAATAAAATTAAAAAAAATATCTATTTAACTCATTAGTTGAGATACATTACGTTGAGATACATACATTATATATTACTGGTGGTAGGTCTCTCATATGTGAGAGGCCATCTGGGTAGGTACCACCGCAATGTCTATTTCTCCCGTAAAACAACACTGCTTAAATGCACTGTTGTGTTTCGGATTGAAGGACATTGTAGCCAGAGCAACTACTGGACATATTGAGACTTAACATCTATGTCTCAGGATGGCGAGCGCAGTGGAATGTTGCTACTGTTCATGAGCGGTCGTATCGCTTACCATCAGGCGAACGGCTTGCTCGTCTCGCCATTCAATGCAATAATAAAAAAAAAAAAAAGTTGAGATATCTTTCTATAATTAAAAAAGCAAGCATTGATACTTATAATTTAATAATATTAAAATGTCCAATGTAATAAAATGTGCAAAGAGAGAAAAAAAATATTTTTACAATAAATGTAGCCCCTACAGTCAAATGCATAGTCCTGGATGCCACACTAAGATCGAGTCTTCTGCCGTGGGTATGAGGAGTTACGAGAGACTTATCTCACAAACACCCAGACCCCAAAGAAATGCTTGTGGTCCACACAAACATTTGTTTCGATGCGGGGACCGAGCCCGCGGCCTTTTGTTTCACAGCCGGCGTCTAACCAACTGCGGAGGCTATTTTGGAATGTTTAAATTTAAATATTACCTATATTACACTTGCTACATTTGTAGATCAATTACAACCATTCTACAGTTAATGGAGCGATTGAATTAGATGAAAATGATTGTTTTGTTACATTGCATGTTCATACAATTAATATTTACATAATTTTATACTATACGTAGGTAAAGTAAAATTGTATTTAAAGATACTATGACTAGCTTAAATTGACGTTGACTTAGAACAATTGTTGGCTTTTGCTTTTCTTTTATACAACAAGCGATAAATAAATAGGTACCTACCTACATGTACATATTTTGAAAATCTTGCAGACAATTCATGCTCATGCAGTTTATCAAGTTAAGTATTGAATGCGACTAGATAAACAGACTAGTGACAGGAGCACCACATGCTAAACATATTTTTCACAGGGACATGTTTGAAGCGGTCTGCACCCCGCAATTTCCTGCGTATTTACACTAAATTTGACTCATTTAAAACTTAATCATAATAAAGAGACAAGATAATATTTTTTTGTGTAAGATTATTTCGCTGAAAGATGATAAATTATACCTAATATTTAGAGATATAACTTCGATTTGTTTTTACTAGATGGGTAGATTTTTCCCATTCGACGGTCTGAAAATATTGATAATGTAATTTTAGTTAAATACTATTCTAATAGCTAATGATTTTCTTTAATTGAATTTTAGCGATCGTTTTGGCTTAATAGCTTAATAGCTTCATGTGGCCACGACATAAGCATAACGAACGATATCTGACTAAATACACCAAAAGTAAGAATCCAAAATAAACAATAGCATAAATACATTAAGCATCAAGCACATGGTTGAGGTATGCAATATAACAAATAGCCAAACGAAGGATTTCAATCTTCGACAACTTTTTATCTGGGGGTAACGTGGGGAGAAGTCTTCTTAAAGATGCAAAAGCCGCGTTGAATGCCTCTACGCGGATTCTCTCGCGTGTGGCGTGGGCGGTACGGTACTTGAGAGTTGCTCGACGCCTTCTTCTTCGTTCTTCTCGGGACAAACCAGCGCATGGCGACCCAGCACCACTGGATAAGTATGCTTCTTCTGATAACGTGCATGGTTCTAGTGTTCTGTCTCTGCGAACAATAGGTACAAATAGACATACATATTAAACTTTTCGTATAGTCTCATAATACAGTGTCGAACTTATACTTTTTTATTGCCATGAATGGCAAGACGATCATGCCATTACCTGATGGTAAGCGAAATGATCGCAAAACTCAACAGTATTAGGAACTTCAATAAAATCGGTCTCGATATTCAGACCCCTAACCTATTTTTGGATGACACAAAACTTCTTGGTAAGATTGGCTTTGCTTTTTTCTTTTTATATTCGGCGTTGTAATCCACTGCACTACTGAGGATTTTCATACATATGATGCTCTTTTTATTAATGAAAATATTTCATTCACATACCATGTTCAATAAAGTTGGCCAAACTCAAATTAGATCGTGCATATCTCTATGGTAAGAATATTGAGAAATAATGAAATAAGGACATGCGAATAGCACAATATTTAATGCTTAATACACTTGATATTGTAAGTAATGAGCACGAAGCAACTTTTTAACGTTTTTACTACACTCGCATCTTCGAGGCGAGAAACTTTCCCGTGTAAATGACGCTCTACGTAAAATAATGTGTATAATATGTAAAAATGAAAGGATTTTTTTTTCGGTAGGTTGACTTCTAAAGAACAATGGAAGATTTAGTATTATTTTATTATTACGGTTTATCAATACTCGGTAGATAAAAGTTAGCATCGAACCTGTATCCTAAATTTAGAGCAATTGGTAATAAAATTGGGTTATAAACATTTTATAAATGGAAATGGCAATGGAAAAAGGCAAGTTGAAACTAATATTTAAAATCAACCATTGGAAATTGTGACCGTAAAAGTTTACGACAAGAAATCAGATATAAAAGCGAACTCGCTGATTTTAAAATTTGCAGTTTATCAAGGCTATTTAAAATTTGCCTTGGTTCGTCACGCGTCCCACGATCCTGTCACGCAGCGTATACTCTTTGAGCCTAGTCATTTAAATAAAATTGTATCATCACGGTTTAAACAAGGCGAATGCAAAAAACTATATTTAATAATTATTACTTTAGCTATGCTTTCGATACTACAATATTTACAGGATGTCCTTATTTGTGTCTAACCAGATTGCGACTGTCCTGGATACAAAATTTCGTAAAACCCTTCATTATGATCCGCGTGAGTTGTGTTTCAAAGAAAAAAGTTGGCATGAATTTTCTCGAATTGGAGATTAAAAAAACATAAAGCGAAAGTAATATCTATACTAATATTATAAAGCTGCAGAGTTTGTTTGTTTGAACGCGCTAATCTCTGGAACTACTGGTCCGATTTGAATGAATCTTTCAGTGTTGGGTAGTCCATTTATCGAGGAAGGCTATATATATCATCACGCTATGACCTATATGAGGAAAGCAGTAGTGATATTTCTAGCAAATACGAGAAAATTTTGTTCGTTTTTCGTGGTCCGATTGGTCGATATTCTAAACTGATAGTCAGAATTAAACATTTTGATCGCCATTCATCATCTCGATGGCGAGGTTCGAGACCTAAGCTACCGGTGGTTATGACCCCAAGTAAGAAACCTCCTCAATATACTTGCCATGTCAAGCAATACTGCCTTCTGAATCTGGCTTTTGACCTAATGCGGGGCATTGAGAGCTTCTGAAGGTATTGGTCGAGGCTTTTTGCTAAGAGTTTGGTAAGATGCAGAAACAACTGTCGGGACAATAAGTATTGGGCTCATTTTCTTAATTATTTTATTTTACAAATATTTGTTTTTAATGACTACAACTTAAATTTTAATGGACCTGTAATATATAAGACTTTCTGTCAAGAAAAGTCTTATCTATTTTCATTACTTAAAGGCGCCATTGTATTGCGAAAGAAGATATTAAGTGCTCGATTAATGATTACACTTAATTTTCCCAACCCGTATCGTAATTTTATTGTAAAGATTGATTACCATAATCTTATCAATGAGTTAATGTTAATGCTATGCAACATTGTCTATATTCATACGTCTACGTATTATATTGAAAATTAGATACTATAAAATTAGTCAGACTTTCAACTGTTCCTACAAACACGTTATAATTTTTTATTGAAAAATTATTTCTAAGTGCGTGGTGGCCTGTTGGTAAACGGACTAGACGCGGCTGCCCACATAGTCACGGTGGTCGCGGTTTCGAATCCCAGGGCACACCTCTGATTTTTCGGAGTCATGTGTGTATTGATAGTCAATCACCACGCACTAAAACTGTGAAGGAAAACATCGTGAGGAAACCTGCATACCATAGCAATTTATAAGAATTTCTATGGTATGTAAGTCCGCCAACCCGCACTAGGCCAGCGTGGTGGACTATATGGCCTAACCACTCTCAATCGCACTGTCGATTGTGGAGGAGGCCCGTGCCCTGCAGTGGGACGTATATGGGCTGATACAGATACAGTTATTATTTCTAACTGGTTAAGAGTATATGACAGATATCTACTACAATATCAATTAAATTATGAAATCAATTATCACCTCACCCAACTTGGGACCCGAATCCGAGACCTCAACTTTTTGTTTATTAACTTATAACTATAATATGTATAAGATATAATTATAAGCATTTAAACAGTCACCTTCTACGCGGGGCCAAGTTCTCTCTTCCAGTTATAGGTAGGAGAGCCTCTCGTGGTTCTGCCAACATACATGACAGTGATCCATCTTCAACAGTGCTCGCTGTCTCCAGCCAACTCTTCATTCTACGCACAAAATATATTTTATAGTGTAAATTCAAAAATTAAAGATGGAATACGAAACAAGTGGAACATAATATTAATAAGTAGTTTTATAAATCAGCAAATTATTTGAATTTGATGGGGTAGGTGTGATATTTTTTGCAAATTAACAACAAAAATATTTTCTGATTCTTAGACCGTCTTGTCCATTTATTGACTCTAAAATGTTTAGATGTTTTTTTATACATATAAATAGGTTAATATCACAAAGTAAATTACGCCATCTGAAAATCAAACCAGGGCTTCTTGATTTAGATCACATTTATGCTGTTTCGAAACCTACAAAAGGGAAGAACCATCAGGCTGCATAATTGCAAAATATTGATTCGTTACTAGACTTTTTTTCCATGGAGAAAATCCTTTTGGATTCCCACACTAGGCGGGAATTTATGTTTTTACCGACATAAAACCCCATCTTGCTCCATCGGCACTTTGGAGAAACTCCGGGACCTCACAAAGAACATTCCGAAGTTCAACCAGTGGGTGCTTTGAAGAAGCACTACTCGGAAATTGTTTCTTCCTCGTCTAAACTGTACTGTCTCTGTCTAGTTAGGGCGATGCCTAGCACCCACTCGACGAATTCCTAGCAAAACGTCACTGGACCTAATGCGTACATATTCGCTTTCTTATATTCATTACGATAAATTAGCCTCAGGACAGAATCTAGCTCATACATATTTCTGTTTCAAAGCGCCCGTTTCTTGCCAATTCTTTGGGGACTTCTCGGGTCACGTTTGTTTTGATTTCCTATCAAATCGAATTTACCGGCCGCATGGGTAAAGAGTACTTTATTAATAATACAACACCCGTTCACACCTCGCACTAAGCCGCCTCTTTAGGGGATAATAAATCCGTATTTATTCTTTTTATTTCGGGCGTTGAGGAGCGCAACCCTTCCTTAATAAAATCATGTTCGGTAACCGGATCGAATCGATTCTATAGTTTGGTTTGTTTTTACGTGTTTATTACAACTTAACAGTTATATTTTGATTTCAGAGATACAATAGTATTTTGTTATTTCTGATATTTATTTTACTGGTGTAGATTGTATATGCGTGTGGCCGCCTGGGTAGATACCACCGGAATGTCTGTTTATCCCCATAAACAGCAATATAAGTGTACTCTAATATAAGCAGCAGCAGCAGTATCATCATCATCATCATCAGCCTATTCGCGTCCACTGCTGGACATAGGCCTCTCCTATGGCACGCCACTGGGCTCGATCTTCAGCCCAACGTCTCCAACCGCTGCCAGCCATTTTTCGGATATTATCGCTCCACCTCGTTGGAGGGCGTCCTACACTACGCTTACCGAGGCGCGGTCTCCACTCGAGAACACGTCTACCCCAACGGTTGTCGGTTCTCCGACAAATGTGACCAGCCCACTGCCACTTCAACTTGCTGATACGCTGGGCTATGTCGGTCACCTTGGTTCTCTGTCGGATAACCTCATTCCTGATTCTATCCTTCAGGGAAACACCGAGCATAGCCCGCTCCATTGCTCGTTGAGCGACTTTGAATTGGTGAACCAGTCCCACCGTCAGTGTCCACGTCTCGGCACCGTATGTCATTACGGGTAGGACGCACTCATTGAAGACTTTCGTCTTCAGGCTTTGCGGTATTGGCGACGAGAAGACCCGACGAAGTTTCCCAAATGCTGCCCAGCCCAGCTGGATTCTTCTTCGAGCCTCACTCTCAAAGTTGTTTCTACCTAATTGCAGTTTCTGCCCGAGGTAGATATATTCCGAAACAACCTCAAGAGGAGCTCCGTGCACAACGATCGGTTCCGGATCAATATGTTTATTAAACATTATTTTGGTTTTATCCAAATTCATCCGGAGACAGATGCGAGCTGAAGAATCAGCTAAGCTGGTCAACATATGGTGCAAATCCTGCACGGATTCAGCCATTATGACGATATCGTCCGCAAATCTCAAGTGTGAAATATACTCGCCATTGATGTTGATGCCGCGACCTTTCCAGTTTAGGGTCTTGAACATATCTTCCAATGCGTTTGAGAACAATTTGGGGGAGATCACGTCCCCTTGTCTCACGCCTCGATGCAGAGGGATATGTTCAGACTGCTTATTCTGTACTTGGACGGACATAGTGGCAGCTTCGTACAATGATTTCAACACTTGGATGTATCGCCAATCAACTTGGCAACGTTGCAAGGATTCCAGAACAGACCAGATCTCAATGGAGTCAAAGGCCTTCTCATAGTCCACAAACGCCAGACATAGGGGCAGATTATACTCCTCTGTTTTCTGTACAATCTGCCGTACTGTATGTATGTGGTCTATGGTGCCATATCCTCTTCGAAACCCAGCCTGCTCCGGAGGCTGAAACTCGTCGAGTCTACGCGCGAGACGGTTTGTGATGACCCTCGAAAACAACTTATAGACATGGCTCAAGAGGGAGATCGGTCGGTAGTTCTTCAAGAGGGACTTGTCTTCTTTTTTGAAGAACAATACAACGACACTCTTGCTCCATGTCTTAGGAGTTCTCCCCGAAAAGAGGACGGAATTAAAAATTCGCTGATGCTGGCTAAGTACAGGTGTTCCTCCTGCCTTCAGCAGTTCAGACGTAATGCCATCCTCGCCAGGGGCTTTTCCATTTTTAAGTTGCCTGAGAGCCATCACAATCTCGTCTAGGCTGATTTCTGGCAGCTCGTCTGAGTAGTGGCGTGTAAGAGTGGCTCGTCGATCCTCAAAATCGGGTTCTGGACAGGGCATGTGAGATGCGTAGAGTCTCCCGTAGTAGTCCTGAACTTCCGACAGAATCTCCGGCTTAGAAGTGACGATTTTTCCGGATGATGTGGTCAGCTTGGTGATATGACTTCGGCCCAGCTGCTGAACGAAGACTTTCGACCCCCGATTTAGCTCAATCGCCTCCATTACAGAGCGCGTATTGAACCTTCGAAGGTCGCGTCTAACCAGCTTGGTTATGTTTCGGTTCAGTGACCGCTGGTCTGCCGAAGTAACAGCCACGTCATCGCGTCGCTTCTGCATAAGCTGCAGAGTCTCTGCCGAAAGTTTGGACCCCTTTCGGATCCTCCGCATCTCCCAGAACCTGGTCCCTTCCTCCCTGAGGATTTCCACCACTTGGTTGAGTTCTTGATCCACATCAGCGCAAACTGTAGTTTCCAAAGCAGCGAATCGGTTCTCCAGGTTCAACTGGAACGTTTCAGACCCAACCACGGCACGGAACAGATTTGGTCGGAGCGTAGACTTCATAAGACGGGCACGCTCAAAGCTACAATTGATAGTTAGAGTGCCTCGGACGAGACGGTGATCACTTCCGGTTTTAAACCTGGAGATCACTGAGACATCTCTAAAGCAGTATAAGCCAGAATAATTACTGGACATAAGACTTGACATCATATAGCTCAGGATGGCAAGCGCAGTGGATACTGGATTGTCGAACAATGCTTAGAAATTCGTGGTGTTGTTTTATTTTTTAATGTCCATCAGGCGAAATATGTATGCTTGTTTAGTCATATATCGAAATAATAATAAAAGTTCCTGCACAACACCTTTAAATGAAGACACGATAACTTTTGCAAATATTTTTTTTTCTTTCCAGGCTGCAAGATTGTGCCTAATTGCGTATGTAGAATAAGTAAATGATTTTTTTATCTTTTTACCTAAATTAAGAATATTAGAATAAACTAACACTATAACACCGTACAACACGACAAACCTCCAAATACCACCCACATCACCTTGGAGGTTGGAAATCTACTATAGTACGTTTTTCCCGGCACTTTCTCCCACGTACTACAAATCTGTGGAACCAGTTGCCAGCGGCATTATTCCCGGACAGATACGACCTGGCGACCTTCAAAAATATCCCCGAGCGTATCCCCACCTCAAAGGCCGGCAACGCATCTCCATGCCCTATGGTGTGACAGATGCCCATGGGCAGCGGTGTTCACTTACCATCAGGTGAACCGCATGCTTGCTTGCCCCCTATAATATATATAAAAAAAACTTGATTATTAACGTTGAGCATGTTTGATATTTTGGAATGGTTAGGGAATAATTTTGCACCAATTGCTTTATCAGTATAAAAGTACTATCATTTATGTGGTAGAATACAATATTCATTTATTGCGCTATCGTAAACAAACATGACAATTTATATTACATTAAAAATTTAACACTTTAAAACTATTACAATTATTTTACATTAAAAAGTTTATCTCTCCGAAAAATCAACTTTCATCCATAATTTCAACGACTTTTTCACCATCATCATTACCAGAACTATCATCGCCAATCTCTAAAACTGATACGATAGGTTTATGGTAGCTGAAGTAAGAAACGAACAGTTTTGATTCGAACCTATTTAAATGTCTAATAAAGACCGCATCAATAGTAGTTTTGTATTTCGTTGTGCTAAGATTGCGATCATTCGACATAGTTAAACCAAATTCATTATTTAAAAATTCAATTAATAGTTGATTTTTATCGTCTGCGAAGTTTATGTTGAAATCTCCACTCAAAATCATTGGCAATTCATCAAAGCTTTATAAACTGACAGCTAACTGACAGCTGTCTACTCTCCATCCGTCTTACGCTTTTCGTCTTACGATCAGGTCACGTGTCCTGACGCGAGTTTAAGATTTTATACCCATTACAGAAAAAGTGCTCAACGCCGCTAAAGAAGTTTTCACTTCAAAAACTATACTTATATTACTTGAAAAGGATTCTCTAACACTGAAAAGAATTACAAGTTTGTTGAAAACTAAAACTTTCCTGAAGATAGGGCGGTTACAAAAAAATAAACAGAAAGCTGTGAAGAAAAGAAAATAAAGCATAAGATAGCTTCTCATTCTTTGAACTTATTTTCGGATTCACAAACAGTAATTTTCATGCAACACTGAACATAGGTTTTAAGATAAAAGTTCAAGATAAAGTTTATTTATATATGCCTAGGTAGTATAGGTAGATGTCAGCATAGTTCGGGAATAGGTAGTAAAGCCCCATTGACACAGTGAGAATATCACGCGGCGAGAATCATATGGCATTATCGCATGACATAACCACCATAGAATATAGACGATCGTGTTCTGAGAAATGTTTACATGATGAAACTATTTTATATCCTTACGATTAATGGTTTCTTAGATTTACGCGAATGTTACACATTGAAATAAAACTATTATTTACGGATTTTATCGCGAACTTAGTTAATTTTGAAGTGAAAACTTCTTTAGCGGCGTTGAGCACTTTTTCTGTAATGGGTATAAAATCTTAAACTCGCGTCAGGACACGTGACCTGATCGTAAGACGAAAAGGGTAAGACGGATGGAGAGTAGACAGCTGTCAGTTAGCTGTCAGTTTATAAAGCTTTGATGAATTGCCAATGATTTTGAGTGGAGATTTCAACATAAACTTCGCAGACGATAAAAATCAACTATTAATTGAATTTTTAAATAATGAATTTGGTTTAACTATGTCGAATGATCGCAATCTTAGCACAACGAAATAAAAAACTACTATTGATGCGGTCTTTATTAGACATTTAAATAGGTTCGAATCAAAACTGTTCGTTTCTTACTTCAGCTACCATAAACCTATCGTATCAGTTTTAGAGATTGGCGATGATAGTTCTGGTAATGATGATGGTGAAAAAGTCGTTGAAATTATGGATGAAAGTTGATTTTTCGGAGAGATAAACTTTTTAATGTAAAATAATTGTAATAGTTTTAAAGTGTTAAATTTTTAATGTAATACAAATTGTCATGTTTGTGTACGATAGCGCAATAAATGAATATTGTATTCTACCACATAAATGATAGTACTTTTATACTGATAAAGCAATTGGTGCAAAATTATTCCCTAACCATTCCAAAATATCAAACATGCTCAACGTTAATAATCAAGTTTTCACTTCTGTCGGCACTCCCGGAGTGCAACCCGTCTTTTTTTTTACATTTTTGACTTCCCGACGTTTCGATTACTTTACAGCTTTCGTGGTCGTCCGCTCTGTGACTTTTACAATTCAACTACCCTTATTTTACAATGTGTAAAGTGCAAGCTTCAAGCCATCTTCTCTATTGAAATTTGGATGTTTTTTAATTTCAATAGCCTCGCGAAACATCCTGGGCAGGAAACGGTGTTCTTTAGCGAGGACTTGGGGCTGGTCAAAGCGGAGGTAATGCTTGGAGCCTTCTTCTATATGTTCAGCAACTGCAGACTTCGTTGAGCGTCGATGTTTGACGTCAGCTATGTGTTCTTTCATGCGGGTCCCTATGCTTCGTTTTGTTTGACCTATGTAGGAGAGGCCACAGTCGCAATCTATTTTGTATACGCCCGGTTCTTGCAGGGGTATATGACACTTGACAGGTGGTAGAAATTGACTAATCTTCTTGGGCGTATACAAAATAGATTGCGACTGTGGCCTCTCCTACATAGGTCAAACAAAACGAAGCATAGGGACCCGCGTGAAAGAACACATAGCTGACGTCAAACATCGACGCTCAACGAAGTCTGCAGTTGCTGAAGAACACCGTTTCCTGCCCAGGATGTTTCGCGAGGCTATTGAAATTAAAAAACATCCAAATTTCAATAGAGAAGATGGCTTGAAGCTTGCACAAGCATGGGATCCAATACTACATTTAATTAAATCGGAACCCAAAAGACCAACTGCCAGACCTCAAGACACTGTGAGCTCCTTCTGCGTAGATCGGATCGCAAACGCAGACTAGATATTTAAAATTAATTTTTAAATTAATAATTGTAAAATAAGTGTAGTTGAATTGTAAAAGTCACAGAGCGGACGACCACGAAAGCTGTAAAGTAATCGAAACGTCGGGAAGTCAAAAATGTAAAAAAAAATTAACTAAGTTCGCGATAAAATCCGTAAATAATAGTTTTATTTCAATCCTTACGATTATCGTATCTTTGAGGCGAAACTCTCCCCACATAATTGGCACTTAAAAGAGGCTGCATTCTAATAGGTGGCCGTAAGATATTTAGGTACGTGGAGTAAACAAAAACCCTGCGGAGACAAATATTTGCGACTGATATCCATTACCGGAGGTCCGTAAGATAAATTGCGGATGAAGATAAGATGAGGATAAACAATTAAACATTAAATAATATTTTATAAATCAGATAAAATATTATGTTTATCTACATTTCGAACTGTTGTTCGTAATTATATGTTTTCCTTTATGAATTAAGAAATAAGTATTGGGATAGGTAATTATATTTTGATAACATTGGCATAATAATTACGAGTACGCATATATTAGCATCATACATTTTATGAGAATCTATGAAACATTGTATTCCTGATCTTTTTTATTTCACCTTGGATATCATAATCTAAATTTATTTCATAATATATTTTGTTACCTTCTCCTTTTACAGGCACACAATCACAACTAACACATGTATTGTTACAAAAGTCACAATTATTTCACAAGGGATATTCCTATTTCACCTCACAGCTTCTCATACCAAGTTAAACTAATGTGACGGCCAGCATCCCTCCGTTTATATGTCCTCTGAAAGGGGATGGACCAACCCTCTTGCTCCGGAGGGCGGTCCTTAGCAGAATTTAAGACCGGTACTTTAATGTTTTTTGGAAATGTTAGAATTCTAAGGATATGATTTTTATATAAAAATATACTTACATTTTCCAGAATATAATCTAACAGCAATACACTTCTGCTACATTCTAGAATGTAGTCTTTGAAATATTCATGATGCATATTGTTTTATAAAATATAACTGAAAAATACCATCTCAGCAAATCACACAGAAATCAAAGAATTTCTGATAAAATATTTCTCCTCCCTAGTTTTTCTCTTCTGTGGGATTATTACAGTTTTACCCCATAATGTGGGAGGGATAAAACCGATCCCTTTAACGGTAGGCCACGACTTGGCCATGTTCATACCATTTCGTGATGAGTTCGGCGGTAGTTGCTGACCATCAAACGTGCTAAATGCATAATATGCTCGTCTATAGCAGAAAGTAAAAAATAAAGTATTCACGGAAAAATAACACACAAACAAAATGTTTGAGAAGACTTTAAAATATTGAAGTTATAGAATTTAATCGGACAATTTTAAAAGTGGTAAAGTCACGCTGTAGTTAACTGACTCAGCATGAATGGGCTGGCTCGTCCAGGGCGGTACCACTGTCCCACAGGAAATCGCGTTTCGTTCGGTAAGTGACATTGTCAGACGTCTAAAACTCCATTCCTACCGTCCTTTTTCTTGATGCCCGAAGCACGTCTAAAATCCCAGCGTTGTAGATGCTCGGCGTCAGTAATCACTTACCATCAGATGACCTGTTTGCTCGTATGCCGGACGTAGGTACTAAATAAAAATAAAAGTTAGTAAAACATTATTTTAGGTACAAATAATTCATCCAAGATATTGCGAGTATAGTACAATCAGTCACAGTTTTGTTGTGAAAGCATTACATTACAATACCGACGACAACTTTTCGATTGATAAAATAATAAATATATCAAATATAAAAAGGTAACGTCGCCCAATTTTAAAGGTTGCATTCTTCAGATTGCATTGCGTGTAAATCGGTATTTATAAGTTAGGACGCCACTATATTGTAATGAATGGTTTAGCTTTCAAACTTGTGAAAACGCAAACGACTAAACAAAAGTGAAACTCCAAATAAAATATATTTTATCCTACTTGTATAGTTGGCTTTGGCTTAGTAGTTCAGTCATTTGGTGCTCAAAAAGGGAGTTACCTGGAAAGTTTTCCGGGAGTTTTGAAAATTGGTGACTTAATAGATTTTGACGTGTTCTTTTCGAATTTTCACTTTGCCACCTCGTATCTTTGCCGCTCGTGCCGGCATATTGAAAAATAGCGCCCAAAAACAGTTTTTTGACAATAACTTCTTTCCAACTCATTTTACGATGAAAATAGTTATGTAACAAATTAAACTAGACAAAATTTCCTACAATTTATGTAGTAACCTTTTTTCTTGTAAAATCAATAGTTTTAGCGTACGAGAGTCGCAAAGCAAGACACATCTCAAATAGCACGCGTTTTTATACGTGATATATTATATAGATTTATAGATTATACGTGATACGTACTATTGATACGTGTTTTACAAAATCAGCGTATACAAATAAATTTAACATTGCATCGCTGCCACCGACAGAAGCAGCAGCACGACAACATTCGTTCCGAACGTCCCACCAGGTTCAGCAGTGGTATGTAGTAGGAAAAAATGCTGAGGAATGGGGATGGAAAAAAGTAAGAATGGGCTAATTCCTGTGACCACGCTCGAGCCTCCAGCTCCGGAAACCCTGTTAAAACTTATTTCTTGCAAATGCAAAAAGAGATGTCGGGGAGTCTGTGGATGTAGAAAGGCTGGGTTAAAGTGTTCCGTTATATGTACGAATTGTAATGGTACTTGTGATAATTCGCACGTTCCACTACAAGGTAGCGACGTGGAAGAAGAAACAGAGACTATTTTCAAGCAAACGTATGACGAAATCGAAAAATAAGAGGACGACAACGAAGCTGATGATTCCATCGCATATGACGTGGAAGAAATTTCTATTCGTGATATTTCGCTTAGTATCGAAGACGATGAACTTGAAAAACCTGGTCCATCAAGAATAGCGAAGCGAAGGAGAATGCGCTAAATCTTGTAATAGTGCATTACAAGTGGATTAGGCCTACTGGGGATACCACAAAAAAAACGCGCCACTTATGCTACCTCATGGTGGTGTGGAAATGAGTTATTTGGCCAAAACGCGTGTTGGAGTGGACTTTGCGGCGCTCGTACACTAAAACTATTGATTTTACAAGAAAAAAGGTTACCATATAAATTGTCGGTAATTTTCTCTAGTTTCATTTATTACATAACTATTTTCACCGTAAAATGAGTTGGAAAGGAGTTGTTGTCAAAATCTTTTTTGGGCGCCATTTTTTCAATCTATAATATTAATAAAATTGAAGTGTCTGTTTGTAAAGTGAAAATAAAAAAAATGACCAAGTACATATCGTTATATACACGATACCTATAACGAAAATGACCTTAGAAATTATAATTGCGTTTGTCTGTGTGTCTGTATGTCTGTCTGTCTGTCTGTTTGTTCCGGCTAATCTCTGAAATAGCTGGACCGATTTTGACGGGACTTTTATTGTCAGGTAGCTGATATAATAAGAAGTAACTTAGGCTACATTTATTTTAGAAAAGTTCTTTTATTTTAGAAAAATAAAGTTTTTGTTCAATTCCACGCGGACGAAGTCGCGGGCACAGCTAGTATTCATTATATATATATATATATATATATATATATATATCGCCATTATTTCTAAAATAATAGTGTACACCCTTTTTTTTAAAAACCTTATGGTACACGACGGTTCAAAATTATTTGGCAAAAAATATAGATTTACCATCCAAACACGACGATATTTAAAAAATCACAAAAAGAACATTTAAGTCCCGTTCCTTTGCGGAATTTTTAGTTGCATTGTATTTATAGTCACTAAAACACCACCTGGCTTTGTTTTCAATGGCAGCCTTGATGTACTCTGTATTAGCAATTAAATTTATTTATTTATTTATTTATTAAGGTTTACTAACAGTTGTTACAATAATACATATTTATGACACCTTAAAACACTTAAACGAGTTTTGTACGTGTTGTTTAAGACGGACAATACTAGCTGTTACTTTAGTCTAGCCCCTCAGAACCTACAACCAACCTACAATTATATGATAATGAAAAAAGTATTCTCGAAATGAATATATTTTGGTTTGTCGTATTTCCTCATCCTTAACTCGCAGCATCTGTGTTTTGTCTCCGCCCCGCCCATCCCGGGATTCGCCAATCCTAACCGACCCCGCCTATTGATCCCGGGACGCAGGTGTTCCCGGGTAATTGATGGGAGAACGTAGGATAGCTATAGCTATGAGCCAAGTACATCTAAAATTCGATTTAATGTTACTTGTAATTTTCGGGTTTCACAGATTCAATTCTCTTCGTAATAAAGTAATACAAAGACAGAAATTATGTCAGAGCTGTTAATACTGAAGAAAATAATATTTTTTTTTAAATAAGCTAATACAATTTTTGAAGAAGAAAAGTATCATTAACAATAACGTTCTAAGCCACGAGAATTTCTTGCTGATCATACTTGTCCCTAGAATTGGAATCATCATCATCTCAGCCACAGGAAGTCCACTGCCTCCCCCAAGGATCTCCATATCGACCTGTTGGAAGCGGCCTGCATCCAGCGACTTCCTACAACTTTAGCCAGGTCGTCCTTCCACCTTGTAGCCGGGCGTCCGCTTAGGATTAGAATACCTATTTGAAATTAGAATATTAAGGTCATCAAAATTAAAAGTAATTAGAAACAGGACTTAAAACATTAGGTATAGATAATTATATGAATGATTCGAATTGATTAGTCGATATGTTATCGATATCACACACACATGCATCGCATTTAATCAAACTTTCGTAACACCTGCAAGACAGTGGATAAGACCCGATTCGACGCGACACGTGTTGAATCAAATTAAATCGTAGTATTTTCTATGTTCAGAACCACACTACGAACACGCGATGCTAAGTTGTGTGACGTTCTGGTCATAGAAAACACTATGTTTTGATTTGGTTAAAAACGCGTCACGTCGAGTCGCGTGGCGTTTCAGTGTGTTTCCGCCTTAAGACGTTGGTCCACGCAATGCGTCACCATTCTGGTCCTTTTCAACCATAATGGCGCAATGATGAATGGATAGCAATTCCCCTTGGACGCACGTCACTTCTGCTAAATATAATCCTATAGTATTTTACCCAGTCTACAAATCACTTAACAATTTTGTTATTTTTTTATTGCTATAAATGGCGAGACCAGCATGCCATTTGTCTGATGGTAAAAGATACGACCGGTCATGGACAGTAGCAAAACTAAACAGCACCTTGTATTTCAAAGCAATGTTTGGCATTACACAGCGCTCGCCATCGTGAGACATAAAATGTTAAGTCTCAATATGACCAGTAGTTACTTTGGCTACAATATCCTTCCAACCGGAAATAGACATTGCAGTGGTACCTACCTAGGAGGATTCTCATATGTGAGAGACCTAGTACCAGTGTATCATTAGACGTCAGTTATTTGTGGAATCTATTGTTCCGTTTAACTCAAATTACATATCTTTTAAAGCACACGTAAATATTCAAACGTGCTATTTTGTGTTACTTTGTAGCCCTTTCAGTAGGATTAGCACGCAACAATCGTTTCTCAGAGATCATATAATAATACATTATCATCATCATCTTCATACTTTGGTAAGTTGATATTAATTTGTTGCTTAATTATATGTATTTTTTACTTGCATTAAATACTACCACAGTTTGATACCAAAACTTCTATCAGTAAGCAGTTTTTACTTCAACTTCAAATTGATATCGTGATCGATTTAAAACCCAGTTCCATGCAATATCCGTGCTTCGAAATTGATTTACTCGGTCGCAGAGTGAAATAATTTATGCAAAGAATCATGTACCGCCCGGAGACATCCTCGCATTTCTGTATTAATGCTATAATAAACAGTTATACGAAACAAATACAATACGGACCACGTCTGCGAAGGTCACGGCAAACGCTAATTTCCTTTGTACCGACATCGCTACACAACACGCCATGTAGATAAAGCTATATTTTTTTTTCAATCTCGCAAATTGTAATTGTAAAGTTTATTGTACTAATGCAATGGAACGCTAAGTACTGACAAGTTTATAGACATTCACGTAATTTGACGCGAACACGCTATGCTGTCCATGCTGATAGCGATATTTGATTGTTGTTATTGTTCCCACTTCAGTATGTCTATCTGAGTAATGAGCTATGTAAATTATTAAGGGGCATTGAGGTATTACAACTGGAGCGGACACGTAGAAGAAAAATTGTGCTCATTTCAATATGACAGCGAAGTATAGATTAAGTCGACATTGTTCCAGATGCGACACTTCAGAAGTTTCTACCTACATCTATATACGCGTGATGTCAAATAAAAAAGCATAATTCAATTAAATCATTTATATTTATTTCTTATATATTAATATTATCCCAATTTTGGGTAAAATAAATTTATTTACAAAAATAACTAAGTGACTTTATTTGAACACTATAACCGCAAACTTCGAATATTACTATTGTAGTGTCTAATTATGACCTCATAGCAAAACTTTGATAGAAATAAATAAACTAATCAAATATTCGTTCATTATTAGACAGTTATATAAATAATTCTCGTGTAACAAAGTTACTTTATGTAACTATCTCAAATTGTAAGCAATACAGCAGCACTGGGACCCTACTCACACCTTACTATATTCATCTATCATCACATATAGTACGAGAGATGACAACCAAAATTTTTGTCTCATAGCAATACGGCCACAACCGCATCAAATTGATAGATTTGATTATTTCGAACTCGAAAATACCAATTTCAGACATTTTTCGCGAAGCGTTTGACAGCACTGAGTTTTCAAAAATTTCAACAAATTTTACCGGACTGTATCATAGTTGAACGAGACCGCCTTCGAACAGCCTCGTTCAATTGTAGAATGTGTTCGGGGGTGCTGGCTGCGTGGTAAATAATACCAGTGATTAGAAAGTAGAAACTTTATTCGCACTGAGAAGTACGTTTTACAAAGTGACGTAATTGCGGCGTAATTACGACACGTAACTGCGGCACCGTCGTGATGTAGCTGCAGAGCTTCGTTCTGGTATCTCCCGGCAGCGATTCTGCTTATTCTTCACTACTTGCTGACTTGCTGACTACTTGCTGACTTGCTGACTACTTGCTGACTTGCTGACTTCTTGCTGTTTTCTTCACTGTAGGCCGGAACCGAACTGACTTGCCCGACCCAGGGTGCCGATCTATATTCCCAATTTTGGGCTAATCCCTAGGGTCGGGCCCGCGATCGTCACAGGCGCGCTCGGCCAATGAGAGCGCGCGCTGCGGGGTGTCGCTGTAGCGACTTGCGGGGCGGTAGCTCGGTCCTGCGGGGGGTGCGGGGCCGCGAGGTGTAACTCCGCACCGAATATGTGGGAGGCACCTAAGTTCGGCGGACCTCGCACCCGACACTATGCTTAAATCAGTATATAAACTAGGGTCTGACAATATTGTTCTAACTACACAAAACTTTATATAATCTCCAATAGATAAACACTCTAGTATATAATAAGTAACAATATTGCACATAACAATTTACATAGAAAATTATGAGACTTTATACATTACAACAACAACGACTTATACATAAGTTTATAACTAAGGGAATGTTTGCTTTATTTATTTAACGATATTTTACATAAGAGCATTATAAGAACATTTATATAACTTAAATAAGATCAAAACACAAACAAGCTTAACTATTTACTATTAATTAGTCTTCGTCCTGCACATTCTCCCGCCGTGTATCGTAGCGACGTGGCGCGACGGTGCATCTTCATGTGGTGCAGGGCGACTCGTCGTTCTCGACGCTCTGGATTACGACGATTTTCTTGGATGGGCGTCGTAGCACGCCGCCCCTCGTGGCGACGTCGATGGTTCTGATGACGCCATCCGGTCCCGGATACGTGGCGCAGATGCGCCCGCGCACCCAGGTGTTGCGCGGCAGGTTGTTGTCGACGACCCGTACAAGGTCGCCGACACGAAGTTCAGTGCCCCGTCCATGGGGCTCCCGCCGGTTTCGGAGCTCGGGCAGGTATTCTTTGAGCCAACGCGCCCAGAAGGCGTCGGCGAGTGCCTGTGTCGCACGCAGGCTGGCGTACGGGCTGGCGGTGTGGTCCGCTGGCAGGCCCGCAGTGGCGAAGTGTCCCTGACCGCCCAGCAGGAAGTGGCTAGGCGTCAGGGACTCAGGGTCGGCAGGATCTACCGACACATGTGTTAGTGGTCGACTGTTTAGTGTAAGTTCGACCTCGGTGAGCAGGGTGTGGAGAGTTTCTTCATTGGGGCTCTTCTGGTGGAGCACCGTGGTCAGCGCGGTCTTCACGGACCGCACCAACCTCTCCCACGCGCCTCCCATGAATGGAGCTCCTGGAGGGATGAACTTCCATGTTATAGCCCTTTTTGACGCTTCTTGTTTTGCACCGGAGAGAAGAGTTTGGCGGATTTCCGCATCCGCCCCGTGGAAGTTCGTCGCATTGTCCGACCAGATCTCGGTCGGACAACCGCGTCGCGCGATCATTCGTCGCAACGCCATGATGGCTGATTCAGTGCTCAGCGAGGACACCACTTCGAGGTGCACTGCGCGCACGGTGAGGCATGTAAACAGTGCGACGTACCTCTTCTGCGTGCTTCTTCCGACGGTCACGGTGAGCGGGCCGAAATAATCAAGACCTGTGTAGGTAAATGGTCGTTGGTGGTGCGCCAACCGGCATGTCGGCAGGTCCCCTGTGGCCGGCCTCGGAGGTGTCGCGGCCCTTGCGCGACACATTTGACATTTTGACAGCACCATCTTCACTGTCGGTCGTAGTCGCACGACCCATTTGTGCTGCTTTACTTGGTTTACCGTAGCCTCCACTCCTGCGTGATGTAGAGTCCTATGCACATGCAGGATCCATAATTGTGTGGCCCGGTGGTTTCCGTCTATGACTGGAGGGGTTTTTACTTCTTCCGGTACTCCAGTGGCGGCGTTAATTCGGCTCTTCAGGACGATGATGTCGTCCTCGAGTTTTAAGCTGAGCTGGTGTAGTCGGCTGTGTCTCCCGACCTCCTTGCCAGCTCGTAGCGCCTTGAGTTCTTCTTTGAACGTGACTTCTTGGGCGTTCTTTATTATGAGTTTTTCTGCCTCTCGTTGATACTCCGCTGTCAACGTGATAAACTTGTCCGTAGCTGCGGATTGGCGTGTCCTGACTGTCGGATTGGTTCTGGTGTTCGCGGCTCGCCAATCAGGGTCGCGACGTGGACCCCTTTTTGTTCGCTTGTAATTGACTTGTTCAATCTTGCGCCGGAACATAGCGACTGCTTGTAGCACTCTTGCTGTCGCCCTGAGATATCTCGTCCACGACGAGAAGCGTGTGACGTCAGGTATCACGCTCGACTGGTCACTGGTGCAGATGACGTTGACGCGTTCTTCACCTGAAGGTGGCGGCGAGCTCGGTGTCTCCATCGGCCATGTGTTCGGATCATGCTGCAGAAATTCCGGTCCCTGAAACCATCTGTGGTTTGAGTTCAGTTCTTCAGGGACATTTCGTGTGGCGTCGTCCGCCACGTTCCAGCGTGTCGGTACCCATCGCCACTCCGACGTTTTTGTGATTTCTTCTATGGCCGCTATGCGATGGGCCACGTAGGGCTTATAACTCCTGGCCCCAGTCCGGATCCACGTGAGCGCGGTCCGGCTGTCCGTCCAGAACGTCGTCGCGTCGGGCTTCCTGGTGTGCTCCTCTCTGACTGCGGCTGCCATCCTGGCTCCCAATAAGGCCGCTTGGAGTTCCAGGCGCGGGATCGATAACAATTTCAGAGGGGCTACCTTGGCTTTCGCGGCGACGAGAGTGGTGGACACAGCTCCACTGTGGTCCACTGCGCGCCAGTATAGCGCGGATGCGTACGCCTTCTCGCTGGCGTCGCAGAATACGTGCAGCTCCAGTCGTTGAGCCGCGCTGTAATTGAGATACAAACGGGGAATTATTATATTGTTTATATTTTTCAGACAGCTTATCCATTTTCCCCATTCTGAGGCTAAGTCACCCTCTAGGTGATCGTCCCAGTCGACTCCTTTTCGCCACACTTCTTGTAGTAGCTGTTTCGCCTGTATTGTTATAGGAGTGATGAGACCAAGCGGGTCGAATATCGACATCACTATTTTCAGTGCCCCTCTCTTTGTGGGGGGTCCTTCTAGAAGGCTCGGTGGGATGCGGGTCGCATCCAGGTTGAATTGAAAGGTGTCTGCCTGTGGCTCCCAAGTAAGGCCGAGTACCCTTTCAGTTTGTCCGCCTTCAATGTTCACTGTTGTGTTGCTTCCAACGTGCTCGCCGATTTTTTCCAAGAGTTCGGGCGAGTTCGAGGCCCACTTGCGTAGCTGGAAGTTCGCCTTTTGGTGAATTTCTTGTATTTGTTTGACGACCGTTTCCGCTTGGTTGATGTCCACGAAGCTATCTAGGTAGTCGTCCATGTAGTGTTTTCTCTTTATGGCCGCTGCCGCCTCCGGATATTGTTCCGCGTGACACTCTGCGTTCTTGTTCATCACGAATATGGCTGTGGCGGGTGAGCACGACGCCCCGAATATTAGTGATTTCATCCGATATTCTTCAGGCGGAGCGTCGTCCCGACGTTCCCCTCGCCACAGGTACCTCAGGGCGTCCCTGTCTTCTTCGCGTAATTGGATACGCATAAACATTTCCGTTATGTCCGCGGTGATCGCCACTTTGTGTTCCCGGAAGCGCATTAGCACCCCTGGGAGTGGTTGCAGGAGGTCGGGACCGGTCAGGAGCATGTCGTTCAGTGACACGCCCCTGGTCTTGGCGGCTGCGTCGTGGACCACCCTCAGTTTGTCAGGTTTCAGGGCGTTGACTACGGCGAAATGCGGTAAGTACCACGTCCTTCCTGGCATCTTCTTGGCGGGCGCTGGTTCCGCGTAACCCTTTTGAAGTAGCATGTTCATTTGTTCGTTGTACTTCCTTTTCAGCAGCGGGTCTCTATCAATTTTCTTCTCGATGCCGTGGAGCCTTCGCAGGGTGTTGTCGTAGTTGTCGGGGAGCGTAGCTTCCTCCGACTTCCAGAGGAGGGCAGTCTGATACCCGCCTCCTGGCAGCTGTGTTGTGTTCGCCTCGAGTATTCGGAGCGCCTTTTGCTCGGGGTCGTTTTCCGGACGTTTCGGGTTCAAGTACGTGTTGTCGGTCGTTATGTATTCTGCCACCATTTTTTCAGTGTTTTCTTCGGATGTGTGACCGACGAAGTTCACTTGATGCCCGAGTGTTCGGGTTCTGCTGCCGTGTACCACCCAGCCCAGTGGCGTGAGTGAGGCCACTGGTTGGTTTCTTCGACCCGATCTTGTTCGGGTAGCTATTAATAGGTGCCAGTTGTCTTGACCTATTAATATTTTCGGGATCACTTGGTCGGTGATTATCGTGTTCGTGATTCCCTTTAGATGCGGACAGTTACTTATCGCTTCTGGCGATATTTTCTGTGCGGCTAGGCGCAGGTCAGGTACTGTCCGGGCTTGTATGTGTTGGTTATGTCGGTTCTTGCCTCGGAGCAGTATCTTCACACGACGTGAGGAGTGGTCTTCTTTAGTGTTCCCGTCGTATGTGCAGATGCGTAGTGGGTCGTCCGGTCCCACTGCGCCTATGTCGTCCGCGAGGCCTTGGTCGATCAGCGTTACTGTGGACCCGTCGTCGAGTAACGCGTAGGTGTCGCGGGCTCCCGCCGGTCCCGAGACTTGTACTGGGGCAATCTTCAAGTATGACACGCTTGATGCCCACGTCGAGTTCACCTTCTCTTCCTCGGCGTCTTCTTTTAATTTCGGCGGCGCGCTTCTTTTCGAGTGCAGTAGTTGATGATGGGGATGCTCACAGCCGTCTATGCCGCACTTCTTTGTCTTGCATGTGTGCTGTTGAGTGCGGCGTCGCAGGCATCGGAAACAGGCGCGGTGCTTCTTGGCTGCGTCCCATCTTTGGTCAATGGTTAAGTTCTTGAATTTGTAGCACTCTGTGATCGCGTGTCCCTCTTTGTCGCACATAATACACGTGGCGTTAGTTCTCGGGGTGGCGGCTGTGTTGAACACTTTTTGTCTTGTTTGACTTGTTCGCGGTCGTTCGGTGACCATCTCTGCAGTCGCGTATGGGCTGCAGATTTCAGCTTCCCGGTGAATGAAGCGTTCTAATTTGAGGAGGTCTGGTTCCTCCCTCGGTTGCAGTGCAGCGAACTCGTACCACTTATGTTTCAGCGTGGGTGTTAATTTTTCCACAACGGCCCGTGCTATCTCCGGATTGTACATGTAGTACATGCATCGTAAGGCCCGAAGTGTGTTCACTGCATTACTAATCTTTGTGGCAAACGTACAGGTGTCACGCGGCGCTTCACTTAGGCGTGGTAATGTTCTGAGACGTTCCATCTCGGCTGTCGCTATGGACTCTGGTCGGCCGAAACGTATCTCGAGCGTGCGCATGACGCTGTCCGGGTCCGCGTTCGTTATTAAGAGGCCTTGCACTGCCTCTCTGGCGGTCCCGCGCAGGCTCCGGCGCAGGCGGGACATGTTTTCTAACTTCGAGAAATTATTCACTGATTCTTCATACGAAGCACGGAACGTTAGCCACTCTTGATGATCACCGTTAAAAAATGGTAATTCCACATACCTTGTTTGCTTTACTTGCGCAGCTTGTACTGCGTTGGTGATCGCTGCAGCTAGTTGCTGCATCTCCGTCCTCTTCGGCGGGACGGCAAGTGCTCCGTCCGACATAGCTGGTGCGAGCGGAGCGGTGGCGCCGGGCTCCAATCCCGGCGCAGTGTTCGGCGGCGGCGGCGGCGGCGCGGTGCGGCTTTGATGCCACGACGCATTGGCGTTCGCGGCGGCTTCGAGGCCGGCCGCGGTGATGGCGGCGGCGGAGTCCCACGGCGTGGCTTGCGTAGGCGGCGGTGGCAGCTGCGCGACCCCGAAGTTCGGTCGCCAGGACGCGGCAGTGGTCGCTGGCGGAGGGGCGCGTGCTGCCTGTTCGGCTAGCCAGGCGGCGACGGCGGGCGGCGGTTGATGTGCAGCGCTGAAGTTCGGTCCCCAGGACGCGGCGGTGGTCGCTGGTGGAAGCGCGTGCAGATCGGCGAGTAGAGGCGCGGGTGCGCACTCTACTGTAGACGTCGGCGGTAGGTGTGCAGCGCCGAAGTTCGGTCCCCAGGACGCGGCAGTGGTCGCTGGCGGAGGCGCGTGCAGGTCGGCGTGTAGAGGCGCGGGTGCGCGCTCTACTGTTGACGTCGGTTGCGGGTGAAGTGACGACTGTGTGCATGGCGGGTGTGCGGCGGTGACTCCCGCCGGTGCGTGCGCGGCGGCTTCGGTGTGCGGCGCTTGATGCGGCTCGCTATCGATGGCGAGCAGTTGGCTATTTTGTAGCCATGTGTGGACGCGGAGTTCTTGCTCAATCTCCGCGACCGTCGTGTTGTCGTCATCTTCGGTGCTCGAGTCCGCTTCAATTTGTTGGACTCGGGCGGCGGCGAGCTCGACTTTTAGTCGAGCGAGTTCGGCTCGGGCTTCGGCAAGGCGGCGAGATTTCGACGTTTTCTTGCTTCTTGATCTTGACGGCGCTTTGCTTCTCGGTTTTTCTTCAATACCGGCGGCGATGGTAGGTTCCGCTACCATAGGTTCGTTCGCCGCGGGTTGTTTTGACTGTTCCGAGTTTATCGTGGTGGTAGCATCCGTGCCGGTGCCGGTGACAGTCGTCGTAGTGCATGACGCACCCGTCTCGTCTGTCGTGGCAGTGGCGGATGTCACCGTGGCAGACGCCGAGGCCGAGGCCGAGGCGGTGTGCCTTCCCACCGATCTAGTCACTGGCATATTTCCACGCAAATCCGGCGAACTGAAGGACCAGAATGAACGAGACCGCCTTCGAACAGCCTCGTTCAATTGTAGAATGTGTTCGGGGGTGCTGGCTGCGTGGTAAATAATACCAGTGATTAGAAAGTAGAAACTTTATTCGCACTGAGAAGTACGTTTTACAAAGTGACGTAATTGCGGCGTAATTACGACACGTAACTGCGGCACCGTCGTGATGTAGCTGCAGAGCTTCGTTCTGGTATCTCCCGGCAGCGATTCTGCTTATTCTTCACTACTTGCTGACTTGCTGACTACTTGCTGACTTGCTGACTACTTGCTGACTTGCTGACTTCTTGCTGTTTTCTTCACTGTAGGCCGGAACCGAACTGACTTGCCCGACCCAGGGTGCCGATCTATATTCCCAATTTTGGGCTAATCCCTAGGGTCGGGCCCGCGATCGTCACAGGCGCGCTCGGCCAATGAGAGCGCGCGCTGCGGGGTGTCGCTGTAGCGACTTGCGGGGCGGTAGCTCGGTCCTGCGGGGGGTGCGGGGCCGCGAGGTGTAACTCCGCACCGAATATGTGGGAGGCACCTAAGTTCGGCGGACCTCGCACCCGACACTATGCTTAAATCAGTATATAAACTAGGGTCTGACAATATTGTTCTAACTACACAAAACTTTATATAATCTCCAATAGATAAACACTCTAGTATATAATAAGTAACAATATTGCACATAACAATTTACATAGAAAATTATGAGACTTTATACATTACAACAACAACGACTTATACATAAGTTTATAACTAAGGGAATGTTTGCTTTATTTATTTAACGATATTTTACATAAGAGCATTATAAGAACATTTATATAACTTAAATAAGATCAAAACACAAACAAGCTTAACTATTTACTATTAATTAGTCTTCGTCCTGCACAATAGTAATCTGTCTGATTTTCTGACTGTAGTTATATAATAGCTATAAGATACCGAAAACATATTTTTCAGAAGTTAATAGTGTAGCGCGAACCCAAAAAATAATTTAGAAAAATTAAAAATGAGACAAAAAAATATGATGATAGCAATCCGTCTGAAAATGTTCTTTACGGGTAAATTAGGATTAGTTGAGTTAGAAAAAATATATTTTCAGAAGAAAATTCGGATGCAACAAATTTTGAGACCATTCTAAATATGTTAAGGAATTTTACCGATCGGTATTATAGCAATCTGTCTGAAAATTGTTGAAATTGATGAAATGAATTAACCAGCAGTAAAAAAAATTATATCAGAAGAATTCAGCGTAGCACCTCCCTTATCAGACAACTTTTCGATATCGACCGTATTGAAGCGTGACTGATTGCAAGTTGGGCAATCACCTTGCTTTTGTCTTGCCAAAATAGAGCGCAGACAACGTATCTATGCTATAAAAACGTCTAATATAATTGATAATTTTGAATTCTTAAAATACTACTCTTCCATCCCCGAAAACTTCGTCAATGGGAGATGAGCAAACTATGCCCTATCATTGGGAATAGAAGAAAAAAACGTCCGCGAGCCCTCGGACAACCAGCGACACACCCACGTCCGCCTGAGCTACTTATAGTTTGTTGTCACTTTAAGTGAGCGTTATTTCAACGGTTAGGACAGCTGGTGAGTGACTATGTATAGTAAAAGAGTGGCAGGAGTATAATATGCGAAAAAACCATTCCCACCGCAGCAGAAACGTAAGAAGCGCTCAGGCATCGGCCAAGCGACTCCAAAACGTTCTTTTCTTTTGGGAGTACATGCGACATCTAAAATGTCTGAAAACATTTTTTTTGCAATCTTGCCTTATTTACGATCGGTAGAAAAAAAATTCATTCGGATTGCTATGATACAGGTCGGCTAAATTTGTTGACATTTTCAAAAATTCGCTTCAGCTATATACTACGCGCAAAACGTCTGAAAACCAACTTATTCGTCATAAAATTATAAAATCTATGTACATTTCCAATATCAGACGTATTGCTATGATACCGACTGCCTTTTTTTTTGGACACAGCAGAAATAGCTTCACATGCAATTGCTACACTTTTGACCGTTACTACCTACCTAGTCGGGTTTAGAATTACATAATCTAACGATTTTATACAGTTTCGACCGTATTGCTATGATACATGGTTTTGGTCGTCATCTCTGGGACTAATACAATATCCACTATCCCTATACGAAAAATTCAATTTTTACCTATCTGTCACTACATAATTATTAATCTATAATTTCATTCAAAAATGGCGGTTGTCAAAACGACTCCGGTAAATAATTTCTTAAATTTAATTTCGTGCTTCTTTATTTCAATTATGGTTGATTTACCTATGAAATGAGACTCCATCTTTTCTTCCCATTATTCTGGAATGGTTTTTGCACGTTTTTAGCATGCAATACGGCATTTATGGACCAATTATATTTGCACCTAATTAGGTCCGTCTTCGCTGAAACGTCAGGGACGACTGACAGCCTAACGGTACATGTACTCTTGCGAATGTTCCAAACTATTTGGTCTTGATGTCCCCTCCAGTTGTGTAACTCAATGTTAAGGGGTAAATAGCAATATAATGGACAACAATTTATTTCTGAACAGCACATCCTCTATGATGCTCTAACAATGCCAAACCCATAATTTTATTTTGCTTTGTACAGCAAAATGAATGATGAACAATGATATATTCTTAGATTATATACTCGTCTAGATTGAGCAATGTCAACAAACGATGCGCTAAAGTGTCCTCACTTTCGTTGATATGTGTGAGTACGGGTCGTGTAATTATTGTAATCCAACTGTCAAGGTGTGTGTGTTTAGGGATGCCTACTCCAGATTATTAACTTAACTTTTCCCCATTATTTGATATACAAAATAGGTTAAATAAAATATTTTTTCTTTATTTAAAGTAATCATACTATTAATTATATTTATAACGCATTTTAGTAAAAACAATAAAGATCTAAACCCATCTCCTAGTGTTTGTTTCCGAATAGAATTAACTCTTTGGATTTATTGCCTGGGCTGTTATCTGATTTCTGTATTTATGTAAAATATAAATCATCATAAGTAAAATGTTCGGAACACACAACTGAAGTCATGTGAGGCTACGAATGGTCTTTTCGTTTCCGCTGTGTAATGTCTCTCCAGCAATTTGCTAGTACGGAATCCGTAGGACGTCTAAAAATATTATTAGGACCTTGAATAAGTTCTCACTGTTTCTTCAAAGATGACAATAGCAGTACCCCGTTTATTAAATTTTGAATGGTACATGCAAGGCAAAGAATTAATAAAATTACTATGAAGTGCATGTCGTCGTGGGTTTCATTAATATCGTGTAGGTAAGTTTTATTTACTCATTCAATAAATAATGCCATTCTTCTTGTTGTTATTCTGATCGAAATATTATGTAATGATATTTGTGTTTTATAGTTTCTCCCAGAGTTTCAACAAATATTCCTAGTAATAAATTGACAACACTGGCCAATGAAACTCATCTTCAAAATAATGAATTAAAAGTTCATGTTTTCTTCAAATAATAGTGGTTTAACAATAATGTTACCGATAGAAAGTGATATTGGTATTATTATACAGTTTTCCCACACAATTGCGATACAATTCGACAGCACAAACCGGCATAATTAATTATTTTTCGGGAGCACGTTATCCATATGTAGTTCAAATGACACTGACGTACGTGAGAAGCGAGTCTACCAAATTTGGTAGACTTTTTTTGAGCCGCGCGGTGAGGTGTGATGTGTCATCTAGACGAGTATATAATCTAAGGATATATTATACAAATACGACGTAGATATCGCACTAGCACTTCAAAAGTGAGGCGTTCAAATTCGGGCAATTGGTGTAATTTCATCTAGTCGCATAGCAACGGCGACAGAGGGAAGACCTCAGTGCTGTCAACATAATTTATTTCGAAAATATTATCTAAAGTGTCGAATTGTGTGTTTTAAGAGTGTTAAAACAATGGTGGAAAAATATGAAACTAAATGGGACCTACACACCATACGTAAGTATATAAAAACCACACAAAATTTAATTTTTATTTTAAATTAGCAAACACCGCCTTCAATTGTGTAAGAAGGATCGCCTAATACAAAGATTGTTAAGTGCGATAGGGACAAAAAGCGTACGTCATAGATTAACAAGTCAGAAGCGAAACCGATCATACAGAAATTTGACGATGACAGTTTGAATGTATTTGGATAATTGTATATTTGTTTCTAATTCAATCATATTTAAAACGATTAAGTTATTTGTTATGAAATATTTTCATAATAAATAACTTAATCCAACCACGAACATTACAAAATACATTAGCTTCCCCATATATTTTGAATGACTATATTATATTATTTACATATATCATTGAATATTTCCAGATTTCCACGTGATGAGCTTTTGAGACGTAAATGGATATGCACTAAGCACAACTCGGACAAAAAGAGGGTATCGTAACTGGATACTTTAAAACTGGTTAATATTGGTTTAGCACATTTAATTATGAATAAAAATATACACCTACGAAAAAATATATATCCACCTAAAAAACCTGCACCATCGGTTGTTTACCAGTGGCAGGGCGCTCATACGTTACCGCCATGTGTAGGTACCATCGCAATGTCTATTTCCCCCGCCACACGGCAGTTTAAATGCCATGTTATGTTCCGGTTCAAAGGACATTCTCGCCCGAGTAATCGCTGTACTTATACTTAAGATCTTATGTCTCGGAATGGCGAGCATAGTGAAAGCCAAGCATTGCTTTGTAATTAAAGGTGTCTTGGTTTCGCTTATGTCCACGAGCGGTCATATCACTTGTCATCAATACAACAAATAATAATATTATTAAGAAATCGATTTTTCAGTGCCTGGTTACCATAAACTAATATAAAAAACGGTAATCAATTTATTTTTTATTTTTTATTTTTTCAAGTTTGTAAGCAAATAAAAATATATTTGTTACAGGATGGCGTACCACATGTAGACTCATGTAGCAACCTCAAAGTTAATATATTATATACTTATAAAACCAAATAGGTAGTTTTATTTATCGTCACCCTTCTGTCTTTACCGCTTCGATTCTATGTTTGGATAGCGCAATGCTATCTCTTTTCGTCTCGTACTTTCTGTATAATCTGTTTCATTCACTAAAATTGTCATAAAGTATTAACAAATGAGTATGTATATGCATAGCAGTACAGTTTTTGAACGTCACGACATATGGATATGCGTCATCTTTATTAAAACATCATTGATGATGAATGGCATATTTTCCTATACTCCAATGTAAAATTAGCTTCACAATTATAAATGCTTCAAAATTACATAGTATCTTAATAGAAACACGTGGTTAGACGATATCGCCTAATAACCTAATTTATAACTGCGTATGAATAGAAACCCGTAAACGAAGAAGCGTAGAATATTGAGCTGTTTGCACGCTGTTTGCTATGGAAAATGGAAAATTAACGCGTCGTCATAGCAACCACGCAGGTTGCGCCAATAGACTTTTCCATTTTCCACTTTAAAACACTGCGGTGCCATAAACAAAATGTTCGATTTTAAATTTTGACACATGTACAGGTTTTTGACAACATTTACAAGTTTTCGAATGCCTTTATTGTGCTAGTTGTAATTGGATTAGTATTTTTATTGGGAGGTGTGGTGTGGACATAGGAATATGGCTTTCAACTTCGATAGCGGACAAGTAAGTAGATAATAGATTATTATGATAACTGGTTATTTATTATGCTGCCTTTTCTATCCTAAAATATTTATGTTTGTAAGAGAACAATCTTTGAAGCAGAAAAAGTGTATATCTCTTACAGTGTAGAAAATTCGTGGAGTGTTACCAAATTATTTCATGACTTGTTTCCAATTACGAGTATAGAGTCTTTAAATAAATCCATGAATAGTCTTTTCTTATACCGTAATTTAAATAATAATAATTCTTGGTTTCTTTAAAGTATACCTACGCTTTATTGTTAGTCATGTTCTATGTATCGTCGCAATCGATCCTCAACGTAGAAATCAATATTTCATTATTAATTTGTATGAGTAATGTATGAGTGTAGAGTGTTTACAACTTTACCTTCTTTGGCAGTTTTAGGAAAATCATCAAAGTTAATTTAAATTGAAATTAATCTTGCATTTTCTATACAGTCTTTGCACTTCTTTACATACATAGGTAGAGAGTGTTATTCCTTATTTGTTTACTAGGCCCATAATATGGTGCAAGTTTACATTTTTAACAGCAATATAATTGCAAAGATAAAATACTTTTGACTTACTTATCGCCTCTATTTTATTATAATCATGCACAGATTAGGGCACCTGCAACACCAGTCGCTACCCCTGAAGTATTTTATCGCTAAAACTATTTTTTATTTGCGCGCAAGTTGTAATTCCTCTAATCCAACTCGGATGCATCCAATTACACCTTGGACATATCAAATTGAATGCATTTGTTTAAAATTATGCCGTAAACTAAACACCAGAAGGTTTAAATTATTTTTATTGTTTGGTAAAGCATTGGGTCATTGGAAGAGGGGTGAGGTTTTTTATACGCAGGCGAATGACAATTTTTCACGGCTTTGTATGCGATGTTAATCCTTGTTTGACACATTTAGCTGGTGGTCTTTAGTTAATAGCCCTGGTGTATCTGCGACAAATTGTTTTTTACTATTGTTGTTTTGATTGAAAATGTCGAACTAAGCTCCGAGATTACATGGCAAAAAATATACATCTGTGTATCTTTTTACACAAATATCAATTATGATGAATACAGAGTTTTTGAGAACTTATAACGTAATTGTCACAAATCTGATATTTTCTTCAGATTTAACTTTCACGTGAAGAATAGTACCTTTTATAGAACTCTGAACTATGGTTCGAGTAAATAAGAAAATCTATTTAAAAAATATTGATAGTATCGATTTCGTTATTGCTCGACCAGTGTTCTCGCCAATGGAACTATTTTCTGCAATAACAGTGGCAGTAACAAGTGCGACTTTATATACACATTTCGTCAAGCACTTATTAACAAAATGTTTCGAATATGTGTTGACTATTCACTAGGAATTCCTCGTAAATTTGAAGGCGAGTAGATGTCGTGACGCTTGACAAGGCTCGCGGTACTCAGCATTCTAGTTTACACTAGAACATGCCGTCTATTTTAGTATTCATTCAAACACGCTAGGAAGCACTATTTTTACAAATGTGGAAAACGTTATATACCTATTTTATTTAAATTGACACGAACATTTGAAAATGGTGAAGTATTACCAATGTATGCTAGGTTTATTCATTTCTTTGAGCAAAATATACATAATCTGAAGTTATATCGATATCAAATTAAATGTTTTGGGTTTCGTCCATACTGTAATTCTGTTCACCGTTGAATCCAGGTTGTAATGTTCGATTTTCGTATGTAAAACTGCAGCGCCGGATCTAGGTATTTTTCGAGGCGGGGCAAAAACTGAAAAATGCCCTTGCTTTTTTTTTTTTTTTTTACTCTGGCCGGGCATTGTGGCGGCATTGCACCTGATGGTAAGTGCTAATGCCGCCCAGGCAGAGTGTCCTTTGGCATGGGACCGCCGTCCGATGGAAACAATTATGCCTCTTCACACTACGGCGGAAGGACCCAGGATTGTAGGAAGGAGGGAACACGTGAGACGGCAAACAATTCCACAGCCTGACGGTGCGGCACAAAAAAGAATTCGAGAACCGTTTGATTCGCGTCGGGATGGTGTGGACCGTCAAGCTATGGCTTCGCAAGCCAGCACGCGTGGTTCTGGTAAGGAATGGAGAGGAGGGGATCAAGTTGAACAATTCTTCAGAGCACTCACCATGATACAGGCGGTAGAACACGCTTAGAGAGGCGACATCCCTCCGGAGTTGTAGCGACTCTAAGTTGCTCGTAACGTCTGCATCATTCACAATGCGGATGTCCCGTCGATGCAATCCATCATGCAGGTACTGGGCGGATCCATCCCAGAGGTGCGAGCAGTACTCCATACCCGGCCGGACCTGCGCTTTATATAAGCGACAAAGCTGACCGGGCGTGAAAAATCGACGCACCCTGTTCAGGACTTCAACCCTGCGTGATGTGGCAGATATTACGCCCTCGATGTGATTCCTTGGATTGAGATCACAGTGGATATCCACACCAAGGATACTCAGGTCATCCTGCACTGAGAGGGGAGTACCCTGAAGAATGGGGAGGGGAGAGAACGGGGATTTTTTGCACGTGAACGCACACACCTGAGTTTTCTTGGCATTGAACTCAACCATATTCTTGGAACCCCATGTAGAAATGAGATCCAAGGTCCGGTTGATCTCAATGACAAGATCTTCACGTCCCCTCACAGTTTCGACTCGGCAACCCGGAGGCCTGCAGTGGTATCGCCCATGAAGCGTGCTGTCATCTGCATAGCAATGAATGTTGCCAAGCGACAACATGTCATTGATATGCAGAATAAACAAGGTGGGCGACAGCACCGAGCCCTGTGGAACTCCAGCATTTACCGACATGAGCGCCGAAGCGTGTCCGTCAACGACTACACGTATTCTACGTCCATGCAGAAAGCCGGAAATCCACGAACACAGGTTGCCGGGCAGACCGTATGCCGGAAGCTTGGAATGAAGACCACGGTGCCAGATCCTATCAAACGCCTTGGCTATGTCGAGCCTCACAGCAAGAGCCTCGCCACGCCTGTCAATCGCCTCACCCCAGCGATGAAGGACAAACGCTAGAAGATCACCCGTTGATCGATATTGACGGAATCCGTATTGTCTGTCACTGATCAACGAGTGATCCTCCAGGTAATTTGACCAATTGAGCGTTTATGATCCGCTCCATGACCTTCCACATCACTGAGGTGATAGCGATAGGGCGCTAATTGGTAGGGTCCGACCGAACAGCCTTTTTGTGGATCGGTTGCACATTGGCCTCCCTCCAAGATTCCGGCACAACCTGTGCGGTAGGACGCTCGGTAGAGGCGAGTCAGTGCAGGAGACAACTCGGCGGCACAAGCCCTTAAAATCACCGCTGGAATCCCATCCGGACCACTGGCTTTCCGCACATCGAGAGACCGTAACTCACGCCGCACATCACACAACAACAATTATTATTTTAATCATCATCAACATTTTTAGCAACCAGACGCCCACTCAACACAGGCCTTCGGGAAAGAACGTCATTTTACCACCATGTTAAGCATTTTTACACGCTTTATATTAGCGTCACTTTTGAGGGTTAACGTCACACACGTCTGTAGGCTTTGACTCTAGTTTTCCTACACGTGACCCCTGGGTAGTGCTAAATGAGTGACACAGTTCGTGGTGGTAGGACTTAAGTGTCCGTCTGAGTAGCGATCACCGTCCACGGGGCGTAAAGACCGTCATAGTGATCTGATAGTGATTTTGTACGTATTTTTGGTCGCTCTCGAAGGGAGGAGTGTTGACCCGCCGGCCAAAGAGACAGTACAGTACAAGAGCCCAATCGTGGTTAATCACCACGAGGGGCTGCCTCACCATGTCGCACATAATCTTGGGTAGGTACGTCGTGCCGGTTGGTGACCGGATGTGGCCGACCTTTAGCGACATGCCGACCCTCTCATGCCAGTGCCCATTCGGCCTACTTAATGCCCGGACTTTGGCTTCTCGATGCCTCTTCATCAAACCCATCCTATCAACCTCATGACAGCGCAATTAAACAAAGCTGGTCTTTCAGCGTTGCATAACCCCACCATCGCGTTCACACGCATGGAGGGTCCCTCCTTCTCCGCTTTGTATTTGCACGTGAATCTTAGTTGCCTGAGCCGCATCGACGTGTGCCTTTACAGGTCTTACAACGGGGATGATGAAACGACTCGGCTGTTCAGGTATCTCAGCCATGTAGCTGATGACGGGCGGACGCAGTTCCCGTCGGCTGAAATGGTCTTGGGCGATTTCAATGCACATCACAAACTGTCGCTGGGCTCCTCCAAGACTGGTTCAGTCGTACATTTATCCTGGGCTGTTTAAAAAAAACAATGGTGGTTGTATCATTGAGATAAAACGACGTATGGCGATGGCTAGAGGGGCAATGGAGAAGCTCAGGATAATATGGAGGAATACATAGGCTACTACAAAGGCTACTAAAGATCAGGCTTGTCCGAGCACTTTCCCGTATTTCTGTACGCCGCTGAAACATGGACGTTACGGAAGAAGAAAAATGTAGATTCCCTAGAGATGAGGTGTTGGAATGCTTGGAATATCAGGTCCGAATTCCACACAAACATTTCAAGAACTCGGCATTAAGTAGCGTCTTTCCTAGATAGTACGGCCCCGTATACTTCGAATATTCGGTCATGTCTCACGACGAATTAACGACTCCATATAACGTCTTATGGTTAATAGGGCAGAGTAGACTGAAATAGACCTCGTGGTAGGACACCATACACATACATTTATATACTTTATACGCACAGCGGCACAGATATTATGGCGGATATTATAAGGATAGCCTTGTCAGGCCTCAAAACTTCCAGGCCTAATTCAAACTCAATTTCCTAAAAACAGGGTGAATACAATACCTTTTTTTTAATCGATATCTACGGGGAGATCATAAGGTGCATGTCGGGGTCTCCAGCCTTCCAATCTGGCGCACGGGGACAATTATTGTCCGTACCGTATAGATTTTGCATCCAGGCTGGATCCCTGAAAAAATCTATGAAGATTTTTTGCCGGCATACCGACTAAATCCATAACTAAATACCATCGCATTATTACGGACGATAGGCGATGCGGATGAGCGAGTAACACCTAGTTGACTCACCGTGCCACCCGGCGCACTTCCTAATATGGCTCCTCATAACTTAGGTAGGCGTAGATTTTCTCTGCAACGGACGCCCTAGCCGTGGGCGTCCGCTATGAAGCCACGAGTTCTGCCGCACATCTTAGAGTTGGCCAGCGACCCCAATGACCCCTATTAATCGCCGCTTACGACAGGCAAAGGAAACCGTGGAGGAATCTTGCCGCCCCTTGACCACTGGGTGCGTGAAAACAATAAATAACCAATTAAAAAAAGAAACAATATTCTTAGCAAGGAACTCTAAAGACTAAAATCAATGTTAATAGGTGTATTTTCACATTTAAGCAAGATTTTTTTTATAATGTATCACTATTGGAATATTTTATAATATACAAGTATAGATATTTAATAAAGTGCTTATTATTAAATTGTCAACGTGGAGACGAGGAGTATTACTGAAATATTTTAAATATTCTTAATTTTCAAACCCCATTTTTTCAGTGTGTAAAATATTGCCTTTTATTATTTCAGTAAATCAAAACAAAAAAAAAATACATAAACACAAATTAGACATTTGAAACTAAACGTAATTGTTGACATGGATAAATTACATTCCAAATATTTAGTTTTCATCTCTTTTTCACGCGCCCCTATCGCATAATCACTAATTCGCGCACGGCGAAAAAAAAAGTGTAAGTGGTGTTACGTTATTGATGAGTTTTGTAGTTGTCTCCCAAGATTCAATATGCCGCCCCCTGAACTTGCCGCCCGGGGCACAGACCCCGACTTGCCCCCCCCTAGATCCGGGCCTGTAAAACTGTACGAATATGCCTTAAAACACTTCATAAATTGTTCGAATCCTGTATCATACGTTGTAACCTAAGACCACAGACATGAGACCAAGTTCGGAGTGAATGATAAGTTTCACATAGAATAGTACATATATTTAGAAGTGGAAAACTTTTATCTTATACGTGGACGTCGAACGTTCGAACTTTCGATCTTTGTGTCGGAGAATAGAGTAACTCCCACGTTGATGTCATGTTCACTTCGTACATAGAACCTATGAGATTCTACCGGAAGTTGTCAGTTACGGATAGTATTGCGACCATTGTTTCATACTTTATAATATTTTGCTTGAGCGAGAACGGACTGTGATGTGTGACCTTGACGAATTTATCTATACAGCAGAGAATTTAAAAAATTATGATACTTTAATTACGCAGTTGAATTTTTCGGAATTGTTGCGTCGATAAATATTGCAATGTAGACTATTTTTTTATTTATATCCTTTATTGTACACTAAGTAAACTTAATAATAGAAAATTATATTACATAGTAGTACAAAAGGCGGTCGTATCGCTCGAGACAATCTCTTACCGGCTACCTTGGGATGGACAATAACAGATGGAAAAAAAGAGAGAGCAGTCAATAGTGTACCAAGTAGGATATAGTTTAGACTAATGACCAATGGAGTCAATTTTTAAAAAATAAAAGTCGCTGGATGTATGTCGCTTCTAACATATCTTTGTGGAATTCGGCTACGTTAAGCAGTTGATTTCTTGTGGCAAAAGATGACAATGATGATGAAGAAAAGTCTATGTGAGAGAATTAATTCTTGCAACATATTTTTGAATACGATTGTTAGTTTGGATAACTACAGAACAAGAACTAATTATAAAAATAAGTATAACTTCAAAAATATTAAAGTATTAATTGCAAGGGAGAGACGCCATCCAGAATCAAGGGATCATTCAATTATTAATTAATTTGAATTGCTTTGGCATTTCAGCCTTGAAAAATTAGGAAATCTAATAGATTTCATTAAATGCCTTTGGCATGAAACAGATTACGTTAGCGTAACGTGGTTCCATCACCTGGAGACACATAAGGGAAAAGTAAAAAATATGTATATATTATTGTGTTTTCCGTAATCGCTAAAAGAGCATTGGTATCTGTCCTTTTTGGCGAAACACATTGATGCAAGTTAGATTACATTAAGGATCCATATATCAGTGGAAATTTTGTAAGACATTATTTAAGATATTGAATACCTTTATAAAATTGATCGCCTTTGAACTTGTCAAATTTAAAACCTTTAGTGCTTGTGTACTGTGTATCCGATTTTGATAAATAAGAAAATTAATCGCCTCAGGCATGATCCGAAGTACTCAAGTTTCAAAGCAAAATTTAAAAAAAACATTTATGAATGACTCCTACTTTAAACAATATTGTTTAGTTCTTTTGTTTAATTGCTATTTTATTTTTTTGTTTAAATTGTATTCGAGCTACCCTAATTGTTTAGAAATAATTTTGATGTTTTATTTTCCATAATTTTCTTTTATTGTACTTTTTTTATGTTTAATTTTGCAGTGAGTTGTTGTTGCTTTGTTTTTAGATTCTGTAATTCTTCAATTGTTATCTAATGTTTAAGTAAAAGTGAGACTCACATACACAAGTGCTCAGACTAAATACTCTCTAGACGTAGCCATGCCGTGGCCGCACAAGAGACAGATATATAATTCTTCAGTGTGGCCATGTTGGGAAAAATTCCTACTTTTGGTGGGTACTAACACAGGCCAACATAAGCGTTGCCAACCGTACGATTTAAATCGTATTTATTCGTATATCATATTTATTATTAAATGATAATGAGTTTATGATTATTTTTTACTTTTTAGTTCGATCTTATATGAAAGCTTGTTTTTTTAGTTTTTAAACTATAATTTAATTGCTTGCACTAAAACATCTATCTTCGGCTGTCTTATCAAAGAAAGACAACTGCGCGCAAATGACCAATTATATAGGTTTTTTTTTCTACAATAATATTTTGTTTATTATTCTGGATAAAATATAAAATAATATCATATACTTTTTAAATTATTGCGTCGTCATCAGTCCTGGATACGTATGCAAAATTTCAAGTCAATCCGACGTTTTGAAGTGCTCGAAAATCGACTTCACAGATTCTGTTACATACATATAGGGGAAGTTAATAAAACGGTGTTAAAAATAATTAATGATCAACTACTTACATGAACATATTTTATTGGGACTGCTTTTGGTTTTACTATAACATTCTTCTTTTTATAATGAAAGGAATCAATCTCGAAATGTATTGAGCAAATTTTAAAATAATTTGTTGGTTGCCAATTTTGGTGTCCATTAGCTTCCACCCATTTAATTCTAATTACTGTTAGTAGGAAACCTAAAATAAGAAGTAATTTTATTTTTTTACGTATGAATAACGCTATAATAATATGCAAGTATTATCTAGGGTAAACCAATTTTCATAACAAGGCAACACTAAACTTTTAAGAAATTAAGGTTATTTAATATTATTTGTAGAATTTCTAAATGTAATCGATATTTCTCTAAGTAAAACAATTTGTATTGATATTAAAATACAACATTATTTACCAATAAACGACAAAATAATTATAATGTAACATAAATGAGTAACTTACGAGTGAAATGTTATTCCACAAATTTTTCGTTCACTGCAGCTTTTGCAGCCTAAAATACTACAACCCACCATTGCATATACACTATAGTCACTAATATTTGTATAAATTGCTGCTTTACACTATCCAAAACTATTAAAATATCGGAAAAAACTGATTGACGTATATTTGTTTGACAAACTGCGCTTATTGACAAATAAAAAAACCGGCCACGGTGACAAGGACAAAGAAAAAAACTCTCTGTCTCTTTTACGCACACTAATTTTTAACTTGCAGTCTCACTCTTATTTCTCACGTTCCAGTTATGGCTACGTCTAGAGAGTATTTAGTCTGAGCACAAGTGATTCCACGGTCAAACCGAAATACGGTTTTGTATAAGCACTATTGACTCCACTAGCTAATAACTATTAAAAAGATAGTAATAGCTGGCCACTTTCAACAGGTTGCCGTAGCAAATCATATGTTCAGTATTGGCCTTACTTAGGTTAAAGAAGAGATGATAATAAAAGTATTTTTATATAACGCAAAAGAACTTATTGGTAAGATTTCGAATAGTAAAATAAGGGACATTTAAAATTGTATTAACTTACCGATATTATTAGTAACTACGAGTAAAGATCATCATTATTAAAGTCGCTCCTTTCAAACATTACGCTAGAAATAATTATTATATACTAGTTAACTACGATTATATTCGCGTGTACATATCATTATTAAAGCACGCAACTAAATTGACGTCAACTAGCGTATTACCTCCACATACTAAAGTTGTAGAACGTCTAAATTTAGATACCAATTTAGCGGTTTTTGGTAGAAAATACCTACATATCATTCGGTTTGGAAAGTAATAAAGGAACAAGTTCAAGGATACGATGAAATAGAATGCCGTTTTACTTTCAAACATTAGTCAATTGGAGAATGGAAGTTGACAAACTATTCCAATTTGTTTGATTGACGACTACCAGTTGTGAGTTTTAGTTTAATATTGAGAAATATTACCCTTTCCTATCCAATGAACCTGACATTGCCGTGATGTAGTATTGTTTTTGTAGGTCGAGACACGCAGCAGGATATTTATTGTCTAGTAGTTTTAGGATTGAATGAAAAGTTATAAGGTTAGGTTGAACGTAAACTTGAAATAATAAGTAGTTAGCAGCTAGAAAGCAGTCTATTGCTGAATATATATAGCATTAACAGTGATTTTTTAAATTTATTTAGGCTTTAAACAGTCATTATTACTCGTACATACAAACGTTTTTTTGCAAAATAAGTAATGATAGACCTATGTCGTAAACAGAACAATACAAAGAATGTATATTGGAAGACTTTAAAATAGAAGGAAGCAAATATACAATACAATATTATTTATTGTAAACAAATATAAAAAGAAAGACAAAATATAAACACAAACTATAGTAGTCCTTCCGTCCTCGACTTTCGAACTGCGTAGACGTGCACACACTATAGTAATATTAGTTTTTATTATTTCAATTAATACATTATAAGTGCGAGAATAACTGTGAGTACTAGGCGCGCATAAACACAAAAGTATCGTTCGTAAGTGGAAGCGAGATCGGTGATACGACTACGTGTTGAAGCAAGCAAGATAGACGATTACGCGAGCCGCTTCAATCGAAACAAGCTTCTATTGGTTGGCGCCAACTACTTAAACTTTGAACTTGGGGAAAAAAGGAAAAATAATGAGCAGATTAGCAAGATCCCCGCCATCGGGTGGTAAGATATCCCAAACAGTATCTGAGTCAGATGTGCCTAACCTGGTAGAAAAACTTCAGGATCAAAATTATCCTGTAACTCAACGGACTAAAAGACAGAGGGAAACTTGTTGTGAAGGCCAACTAACGGCCCTCAAAAAGGAGATAATCACTCAGCTGAAGGAAATGAGTGATAAACAGGAACTGAATTTGAGCAAACTGTGTAACTCCATAGCTGAGATAAAGGCCCAAAATATCACAATGCAAAAGACTCACGAATCTATTGAGAAGTCTTTAGAATTTCTCTCCGAAAAATATGATAGTATTTTGGCAAAAATAGAAAAATTAGAGCAAGAACGTCAACAGGACGTGCTATATATTTCATCACTGGAAGCAAAGATTGAAGACATGCAAAGGACTCTAAAGTCAACTACCGTGGAGATGAGAAATGTGCCAGTCTCTTCCCAAACTGTGAATAAAGCCGAACTTATAAAAATTGTGGAAACCACCTGTAAGATTCTAAATATCGAAACCCAGCCGTGTGATATCAAAGATGTATTCCATATCAAGGGCAAAACCGGGACAGCTACTGTCGTTGTGGAATTTTCAAAAACTATGACAAAGCAAGCAATAATCAATAACGCAAAAGCCTACAATAAGCAACATCCGAAAGAACGTATTAATTCTGCCCTTATAGGCTTGGACGGTCCTTCTGTACCGATCTATATATCAGAAGGGCTTACGAGCAAAGGTCGAAGACTCTTATACCTTACTCGAGCATTTGCGTCAAACGCTGAATACAAGTATTGCTGGACCAGTAATGGCAAGATCTTCTTACGTAAAGCAGATAACACACAATACATCGAGATCAAAGCTGAAGCCGATTTAACGAACCTTAGGAACTCAAAGTGACTAGCAGGGGTAATCTTGTTACATACACAGCTCAATCAGTATATTAATATTATTTTGGAATGGTGCCTTAATAATATAAACATACTCATTCCTAACTTAATAATGATTATGCTGCAATATACATATTCTATTATAGGGTTTATTACTAATATGATTATTGTATTACACCATTTTTATATTTTTATTTATAATAACTATTATCTCAATGCGTATTCAGTTCGTCTAACATTATCTAACACTGTATTCGGCACCCCAAACCTTAAAACCGTAATTTTAAAATTCGTCACAATATCCTCGTTATTTACGTCATGGACAGCCGATAACGAAATTCGGACCTAAAATCAATTCGCAAATTATAAATGACCTTGACGATATCAGAGCTGGTATGTCTCATAAGTGTGATCCAGAATCGTGTAGATCAATACTAACCTCTACGCTAGGTCTTAATACATTCAAAATACTGACTCAAAATATTAGGAGCATAAAAAAGAACTTTAATGCTTTTGAAGTCCTACTTGCAAGGTTAAATATGGACTTTGAAGTGTATATTTTAACTGAATCTTGGAATAAAACTAACTCATCCATACCAAATATGACTAACTACGATGTAAAGGTTACTACTAACAATACAAACCAAAACGACGGCATAGTCGTTTATACTAAAAATAATCTTGGCTGCTGCGTTGAGGAACCCAATGTTACTGATGCTAGTTGTCTTTTAATTAAAACAAACTCTAATTGCCTGATAATTGCTCTTTATCGATCTCCAGCCAAAAGGAATATCTCTTCCTTCATTGAATCATTGAATGATCTTCTATTACAACACAAGCACTCTAACAGTATTGTTATTATGGGAGATATCAACATAGACATTAAGCCCAATTCGGTGGATCAGAACGCTGAATTCTACCTTAATCTATTAGCTTCTCACGGGTTCGTAGCAAGTCATGATTATCCCACCAGATGTGCTAACTGTCTTGATCATGCTATGGTCAAGACCAAAAAATCGGTAATTTCCCTAGTACTAAATGCTCCTCTTACAGATCATTCTGCAGTGATTTTATGCCTAGACTTGGTCACTCAAAACAGTCAATACAGTCCAAATAAAAATATTCGTACTACACACAAAGTTAACTATGATAACATTCTCTCTGATATAGAAGCCACTAATTTTGATGAGATATTTAAATCTGACGATGCAAATTGGGCCACTAAACAGTTGGTAGACATCCTGTCGAATTACTTAACAAAGCATACTACAAAAATCCTATTACCGCGTCGATCTCGCTGCATTAAACCTTGGATTACACCGGGATTACTGCGTTGCATCAGAAACAGGGATAGAATGCACCTGAGATGCAAAAAAGAACCCAAGAATGAAATAATAACCATTACGTACAACAGATATAAAAATTATTGTAATGATATGTTAAAAAGATTAAAAAGAAACTATGAACGTAATGAATTACAAAAGCACTCTAAAAACCCTAAAAAGTCGTGGGATACAATAAAATCCATTGTGTATACTAAAAAGGATAAAATATTACCTAATGAACTTTTGAACATTGATGCCACACCACATAGATCTATTGAACTTGTAAATCAACACTTCGCTAACTTAGGGTCTACCTATGCAAACAAGATCTTAAACGATAATAACATTAATATAATTAACTCTCAAACTGAATTCAAAACACATGTAACACTTAATTCCATGGCCATGTTAGAAACTGACGACAAAGAAATTCAAGCTATAATCTTAGGTCTTAAACATGATAGTGCAATCGGTTGGGACGGTATATCTAACACTCTATTGAAGAAGTGTAGTAACTATATCGTTCCAATTATAACTCACATAACTAACCTTTGTATTAATACCGGTGTTTTTCCTGAATTATTTAAAATAGCCATAATTCATCCAATACATAAGGGTGGAGCAAGAGACTGTGTCAATAACTACCGCCCTATCTCGGTTCTACCAGCACTCTCTAAAGTCCTTGAAAAGGTTATGAATAAGAGACTCCTTTCATTTTTAGAGAAATTTGACATCATTTCACCTAATCAATACGGTTTTAGGGCTGGTAAATCTACTTCTGATGCCGTTACTGCCTTAGCAAATCACATTGCTAAAAACCTTGATATGAAAAACAAGTGTATAGGTATATTTTTAGACTTGGCCAAGGCATTCGACACGGTCTCTGTTCCACTGCTTCTGAAGAAGATGAATAATATTGGAATACGCGGAAACGCTTTTACACTTTACAAAAGCTATCTTACTCATAGGGTTCAAAGGGTTAAAATAGGCGATATAATAAGCAACGACGAATTAGTCTCATACGGTGTACCACAAGGTAGTGTTCTTGGTCCTAGCCTCTTCTTGATATACATAAACGATTTGTGTAACCTCAAAATTCCTAATTGCAATATATTTTCTTTTGCTGATGACACAGCATTAGTTTTCTATGGCCAAACTTGGGAAGAGGCTAGAATCAAGGCGGAATGTGGATTACACCATACAATGCTATGGCTTCGTAGTAATTTACTTACGCTCAATACATTAAAAACGAAATACTTAACCTTTGGCATTTACCGAAACCAAATTCCGGAAAGTGGGTTTAGTGTCAAGGCACATTCATGCGATAATTATAACTTTATTACACTGGACTCGTCATGTGATTGTCCTATCTTGGAAAGAGATACAGAAATTAAATATCTTGGTGTTGTTCTTGACCAAACCATTACGTGGATTCCACAAATTGATAGGATAGCTGTAAGGCTTCGTAAACTGATATTCATATTCAAAATATTACGCCACGTTGCAGACCCGAAGCTTCTTAAAACAGTATACTATGCGATGGCACAATCTATCTTGGCTTATTGTGTGAGAGTTTGGGGCGGTGCTAAAAAAACTCACCTAATCAAAGTAGAAAGAGCCCAACGACTGCTCCTTAAAGTTATGCACTTTAAACACTACAGATTTCCCACTGAACAATTATATTCGCTATGTGATGTGCTTACAGTAAGATCATTGTTCATAGTGGATATTATACTTAATCAGCACAAAAGTCTCACTTATGTTCCCCAACAACTCAAGAAACGAAGACATTACAAAGTGTGTCCTACTATTCCCCATAGAACTAGCTTTATTCGCAAATTCCCATTATTTCTTGGTCCATTTATATATAATAAAATGAACGAACATTTAAATATAGTCTCACTCAACAAACACGAATGTAAAAGCAAAGTAACGGTTTGGCTA